>JANVCC010000010.1:42748034-43110989 GCA_025345505.1 Todiramphus chloris collaris | reverse complement strand
ACAGCTATGTCTTTTCACAAAAATACAATATTTATTCAAGTATACAGGTGTTACAAAGCAGCTATAAAGAACTGTTTGTGTAACAAAATGTAAGCTGCTACACACAAAAATGCTATTTGATTAAATTTTTTCATCATTCTCTCACTACTTTCTCTTTCAGCAAGCTTTATTTATATAGCCATGCAACATTTAAATTATACTTTGGCACTAGAACCTTAATTCAGATCAAAGCACCAAAGTGCTTTTAAAAAGCGGAAGTTTTCTTGTGCTTAGTTATAAAAAATGAACAGAAGTTTAATTACAAAGAAATAATTAAAAAGGACATTTTTCTTCTGTAACTAACATTTTTGCAAGACCAATCCTTTTCCTCCTGGGGAAAAAAAAAATACCAAAAAGAAAACAACACAAAGCAAAAAAATTTATAAAGAACAACTTTAAAGTTTCCTCAAGTACAAATGAAATTGTTTGAAAAAAAATGAAGCACATACACTGAAGCTTTGTGGAATTTATAGCAAGGAAATTATTCTTATAATTTAACATTTTGCAGCAAGAAAATAGATAGATGCATACCACACCTATCCAGGAATGGTATGCATCTATCTATTATTATCTATTACCTAATATCTTCCCAGGAACTATACAGTGTTCTTTTTGAGCATGGGAGTTGGGAGGATGAATGGACGACCAAAGAAAGGATGGCAGAATTAGAACGACCTTGCTAGAGCCTCACAAACCAAACTTCCAAACGAAGCTTCACAAATTATTTCAGAGGTGATTCACTGATGAAATTCTGGCAACAATAAGGACAGCCAGGCCAATACAGAGAGGCTTAATCCAAGACATAAATATTTTTCTTATTTTAGTGGTATCCAGAGGGCTAATATATAATATGCAAAAATAAGGCTTCTTAAGATTCTGCTTCACTTCTGAGCCTAATTTCATTATCTTATTAAAATAATTAAAACAATCAACACTGTTGCCACACTAAGCAGTCAAATCAAATAAATACAGTACCGAATGCAAGAGAAGGCATGACAGCACCTTCATCTTCACACACAGGTGCTGCTGGAAAAAAGAGGGCTGTGTTTCTTCTAATATGTTTTTATTTGAATATAAAAACATCTATTTTTAAAAAGCATATAAGGCATGAAAAAAAACAGTGTATAGCAGAAAGCTCATAACCTACAGCTAAAAGTAGATGCTACAGTATCACATAAAGGCTAAAAGCACCAACAGGATCAGCCTGCAGAAGAGAAACTAAAGATTCTATAAAGATACAGGCATTGTGGCCTTTAAAAAGCAGATCTTTAAGTGTATTACGTAACGTGCTGCTTTGCACATTGGGCAGTGAGACCCTCCTGTGTCTTCTCTTTTGATGGCCCACCATCAAAAACACACTCTGAAAATGATGAAATCAAATGACACACACACAAAATACTTGAAGACACACCAAAGTCGAAGTCCCAGAAGTGGCTGACTTTCAGAATGAACTCTCACTTCAAAGTTTCTTGTTAGAGACCTGGAACTAATTAATCATTAGCAGAAGATGAAGTTATTCTGGATTAGAAGCTATATTTCTCCCCATGTTGCTTCCAAGACATTGACCTATTACTTTATAATCCAGAAAACTGCATCCTTCATTTCAAAGTGACTACTGAAAGCCTGTCAATGTATTGACATGAATATATAAAGAATTTCAGTTGGACAGTTCACATCCTGACTTAGAGAAGTCATGATCACCTCTGAGCATGCTAAAACACATCAAGGAAACATCCTAGGCTGGAAGACAGGCATAGGAATCACCATGATACATGTGAATCCAAAATAGAGACCAGCCACACAGTGAATATTTATACTTGAAATTATGACAGGGAAGGACACTTCTGCCTACCTTCTAGAGGCAACTTCAGCACACCATGCCGATGAATTCTTTCATCTCCTGTTACCATCTGGACGAAGCTGTATCAAGGGGCTCTTTGATAAAATCAGTTTGATGCTGGTTGAGTGGATTTGAGGGCTTGGTTTTAGCTGTAATACTCCATAATAAGGGACTAGGCTGACTGACCATTATGCACAGACAGGTTTCTTTTTCTGGTACCAGTGTTAATTCTTAAACTTCTTTACAATGGACAACACCTAGTGCCTTGTTGGTTTGGGGTTTTTCTCCTGCACTAAGTAATTTTGTCATCTTAAAACCACTACAAACATCAACTTAATGAGACTGTTTTCAGTGGAAGAGTATTTCTTAGTTCTCTACTCATACACTGGAACTTCTATGTGCAAGGGTTTTTAATACTGAAGTAAATAACCATTACCAGATTCAATGATTACTGAGCAAAACCCAAAGGCTATTTTAAACAGCATCAACTGAGAAATATTCCCACATAGAAGCTGGAAGTTAGATGCTATAAAGGCACTCCTGATACACCACAATGCTAGGAGACTATGCACTAACCAGCCAGACACTGCCTTCTAAAGAAAAGTATCTGACTTTCAGAGAGACATCCAGCTCCGAGCTACATTCCCTTGCATCACAAGGAAAGAAAACTCTCAGAAAAGCAAACAAAACTTAAAGTCACACTTACTCAGAGCAGGTAGCTAAGCAATTGGAAACACTACATACAGAAATGAAATTTTATGTCTAAGTTTGGACTGCAGACAAACACTTTCAGTGTATCTATCTTTTATTTAGGTATTTGAGAAGGTTCAAAGACTGGTCCCCCACCAGAAGGGTTCCCTAAGCACAGGATGCAGGTCACTCTACAGCGAAGCTGGGGAAGTGGCATACTGAAGCCTGGTTCCTGAACCCAGCACCAGTTATTAATTGTTATATGTTAAAAGCCATGAAGGTGGGAAGGGAAGGCAAGACAGAGATCTAGGAAAAGTTTAGGCTGCTACTGAGGGGGTTTGTTTCCATGACAATTTTGGTCACTGAATCATGACCCTGTTTCAAGAGTTCAAGTCCTTTTTTAGGATTTAAGTACATAAATTACCAAGCTTCATGAAAATAGCAACCAGACACTGGCAGAAACTTCACAGCAATAGTTCTGCTACTAATTACTGCGTTGCTCCTCTGAACTAATATTGGACTAGCTGACTAAAACACATAGGAGCTAAAATCATACAATCCTCTCATTAGCAAAATAGCCTCAAGTAACGTTAAGTTCAGGGAAACCCCTCCTGGAAATAGGATGCTAAATTCAGAAAAACCTGTCCTCCCTTGAACCAGAGGTCAGGCGAGGTTCTTTTGGGTCTACTGGCAGGCTGGTAAATAATAGGGTATGCCACAGACCAGTCCACACATTTCATAGTAATGGTTTGTACCATCATGTGGAAAATCCTTGTTCAATTACGTGTTGGCCTCTGGTTTCCTGGGCCAGCTGGAACTGGGAGAACTGCTGAGGCCAATGTGCTTAACTCCTGGAGAAAAGGAAGTGCTCAAAGGCAGTCAATAGTGACCCTTGCAAATAAATTAAGGAGCCTTTGTGGCAGACTAATAGGAAGTCTGTCCAGCTCTCTGCTGGAAGACAGATGCCAAAAATGACTTGGTCTCAAGTTTTAGGCATACAACAAGAATCCACTATTTTATTTATTACAGTAATGCTACATACACCTAGCTGTGTTTTTAGAGTTTACTCTGATTTTTAACAGTTTTTGAAGAATAAATATGGGTCATTTGAACAAACCACTGGAAAAAATATCAAAAGAATTGATATAAAAGACAAAACAGCTTATACCAAAAGCACAGTATTTCCAATGAAACAAACAATGATTAAAAAGATGAAGAGATAAGAAGACTAATGCTAGTAAATGAGCATTATTTACTTCCAGCTGAAACCTTCCATTATTCTTGAAAAATCTCCTCATGAAGACAATAGGACAATGAAGGTTAACAGAGTAACTCAGTGTCCTACCTAGGGAATGCAAGGATTAGTATTCGAGGAAGCCACTTTTACTTCTCCTCTTGAAGCTTAACAAGGCCAGGAACAGCTGGGGTGGCTGAGCATCAGAGCACATCAACCAGCCATCCCCAGTTATAGAACCTGGGTGGCCAAGTTTCATCAGCTTCAAACACTCAGATTTACTGGTTTTCATTTTTCTTGAAGTGAAATACAGACTGACAGATTACTTGAGCCTTAGCTGCTTCCCCAGTGATCCAGCATCTTTCTTTGTTTCTCAATAAACTGTCATATATGAAAAACAACCACCCTGTTGCTAAGTTGAAGGATCCTCCAAAGACAGAGTCAGTGCACGCCGCTACCTTTGGAGACACCCATGATGAGCCATCCACAGATCCACAAGATATTTCAACTGTCCTGAAGTAGCCAACTGAGCAGTAGAGCGAACATGTTAAGTAATATTTAGGGTGCAATTCCAAAAACAAATTTTCTCTGGCTCTTCAAGTTTCATTTGGAAACAAGCCAGCCTTTGGGGAAAAAATGGTTTAGTAGTTCTGCAGAGGGTGAAGCTGGGAATGAAATTACAGGATTTACACTCTCTCCCTATTAATGGGGAGCGACCACCTGTGCAAGCAGTAACACAAATATCTCAAATCTAGAGGCCTAATACTACAGAATATGACCTAAGAACCTGATCAGGAAGAGAAATGAAATCCTACTGCCATCCTAACTTAAATAACCTGCCCACAGACCAAGCCCCCACTTTAAAGGAAGATAAGGAAGATTTTCTATGATCAGCTACCCCAAGCAGGAAAGCACAGGAAGTTCAAAGTTGGTTGCCAAGCCTTAAAGGCAAACAACAGGCTTCCACAATCAAGAGAAGTTCTGAAATTAATTTTAAAACCTGAGGGCCCAAGTGTTGAGAACAAAGAACTTTTGGTCCAGGTCTCCAGATAAAAAGCTTCCATCTTTCAAACAACCATTTCAGACAAAAATTAGGGATGAAAATAACATTGAAGGGAAATGTACTGTTTAAGAAGGCTTCTTTTTCAAAAAGTCAGTTAACCCAAAACCCCATAAAGTATTTCAAAATAAAAATGAAAAAAAAAATCTAACCTAAAACTTTGGCCCAAAGAACAGATTCACTTTTACATAAGTAACAGTAAGAATAAGCATCTCTATCTTCAGATTTAGTCCTGTTTCTCCAACTGTATATTTGGAGCAACTTTCACCATAGGTTTCCAGCAGGCTTGTATCTACAGCTTCAGCATCAAGTATTTCAGCTAAAGGAAGAAATTCCATAAACAAACAGGGAAGTACTTCAGTCAACTTCACAGAAAAAAAAAAGAATTAAAAAAAAAATCCTACAAGCCAACAACTAGGGAAGGGCAAACTTCCAACTGAGGGAGGCAAAAGAGCTCTAATTTAGTACTCTTACAGCTATCAGATGGTTAACAAATTGAGATGAGAGACTTCTAAGTTTTTTGAGTGACTTTCACTCTGGCAAACTTAAAGGATTCAGAAGCGCAGCTGGAATACATATGGGAGATGCTGGAGAAAGTGGATCATTTGAATTTGTAACTCCATTGTGTGCTAGAAGAACTTCCTGCAGATGAGGCGCATCCTGTTGGTGACTCAGGGAGACTCTCCATCTGCTAACAGTCATGAATTTATTCTCTGAACCAGCTACCAGAAGTGACATGGTTTATGTTAGCATTATATATGCAACAAGAATCTTAAAATAAAACCTGCAGGGACACAGTTTTTCTGCTTAAAAAAAAAATTCACTGTACTACAGCATCTCCACTTCAAAAAACCAAAAACCAAACAATGTTTAGTTTTGATGAAACTCAGATTTCACATTTTGATCACAGTGTTTCATTCAACACAACTTTTTATGCAGAAACACTTTTTACATCAAAAGCCAGATATATTTTCAGATGTTCAGCACTTATAAATAGAACTGGGATCATATTAATAGAATATTATCATGCCAAGTTCATCGTTTTATCTAATCAGCTACTGGTTTGCTTGTTTGATACTCAACTACAGTACCTGAAAACTATGTAGACTCAGTTATTCATGTATCTTCTCCAGATTAAAGTCCCTGTTTCATAAACAAATTATCGTAATTTGAAATTAGCACACATAAGATGCAACAAGTGGGACAAATGTAAAAAACACTGCAGAGAAAGCATACAAGTCCCTGTCTCCCCACTTTTCCCCAGAACCAGCATCATTGCTGGAATTCAGAAGATTGCAGACACCTGCAAACTGGATCTACTGAAAGCTACTGGAGAGGTACACTTGGAGCTGAAAAATGCAAAGTAGATGACAAAAAGGAGCCATAAAAATCACAGATGTAAATTAATAATCAAATATACACACACAACAAGGAGACAGATGGCAAGCCATTTTCCCCAGTGTACTTACACTTGTTCTTCTACTGCACATATTTGGGTCACTTGCTAGATTAAATCTCATGTGGCAGACCCAACAGAGGTACTGTGGAATGTGCACGGACTCAGCCTATTTTTAACTGATGCAAGTCTGACACTACAGGGTGAAAGCATTAATCAGGATTTCTTCAGTGCAGTTTAAGTATTGCCCTGTGACTTTGAAACAAGGCTGTTGGATATTTTCTACCATCAGCAAGGCTGCCCCATTCAGGCCTGCTAAATAAAATGCAGCACAAGCTAGCAGAAGCTGGTCTACCAAATCTCACAGAAAAGTCCTACACTGAGACAGATAAATCTGTACATATTTTCCAGAATGCCAGTTTTGTCAATGTACCAAAGCAAAAATACATCACTGAAAGTTAAAAATTCATACTAATACTCTCCTTAAAATATGCCTTTCTTCTGACATTTGGAAGAAGAAAGGAACACCTCAATGGATGAGTTGCTTTGGACACACTCGCTGCAGCAATGCATGACCTCAGATAGGCAGAGCACTAAATCTTCCACACCCCAGCTATAAACTGTCAGTGACCTGTCATATTTAGCACAGGTCACATGAAGGACTACAGCTTCAGTGTGAGGCACCCACAGCTCAAATTGCCTAGTTTTGGGGGGAGCTTAACTGTCAGGGAAAAATAATTACACGGATGTGTAAGCCTAACTGCAGCAATGGGTTTCCCTCCTGTAATACTGGTAGATTTTATCATGAAACATGAACTGCATGTGCAGAGATTAGCCCCACCTTAGTCTGGCAAGAAGCTGGACTTAACACTGTGCAACAAGCAAATTCTTCAATACATCCACAGGAATGGAAAACCCATCTCTTCCTACTCCTTGTTATCAGTTCCACGATGATTTTGCTCAGCAATAAATCAACCTTTATTAACAAGCAATGTAAGCTCACTGTGGCATTAGACCAACACCTAAGTATCTACCCCGCTTTCCTGCATTCATCTGTCATTTTGGGTTACTGCATGCTGCACCCAGCTTCAAATAAAACAAATAAGCAAAGAGAGGGGGGGAAAAAACCATTTATTTGTTCCTAGATGAATAAGGAGGTTTTGAGTTGGGGCAGAGTATTTTCCCCTAATAATCTACACATGTAACTAGGAAATATCATAGCTGTCTGTAAGAATTACAGTAGCAGGGAACAAGGTGGCAAAAGCTTGCATTTTCTAGGTCCAGAGAAAAAAAAATAAAGCAGTGTCTACTCTTCACACTGGCACTCAGGCTTAAAAGCTATCACTTTAATTCAAAGTAATCAATAAGTCAGCTGATCAAAAAGATCACGTTTGCACTGATTTTGTGCATGCCATATATCTGTCCAGCCTGAATGAAACAATAAGTCAGGCAGACTAATGACTAATAGTTAGAATGTATATATTTGCTTACTCAACTTCCTCAGGCTTTAAATTCATTCAATTTCAGTTTAATTGGGTGAAGGGTGGGAACTAAAACATTGAATCCTTTGATACAGAGTAATAAAGCCCAGACTACAAGCAAGTTTGTTATATCACTGTCCATATAGTCTTTGGTTTGGTGCCGTGCTGCTGCTAAAATATTAAGTTTTACCATTGGGAAATTGATTTTGCTATAAGAAGTTTTTACGATGCCACTTAATCTTACCCAACCTACATAAAAAAAATACTGAAAGCAATTACAGACACCCTTTATATAGTAAGCTTGATCACTATATTAAAAAAAAAAACAACCAGCCTAATATAATTTCAATATAATGGCAAAGGAAGCAGAAAAGGCTATGGCAATATACTGCACTCCTGAAACAAAACATTGTGCATTTAAGCTGGGAACCTGCAATCTTGATTCACTTAAAGTTAGTACCATGATCCATCTCCCACATGTAGGGCTATGTCCTGCAGCTCCAGCATCGACCTCCTTTTCTAGTGTTACGTTTCAAGCCAGCTCCTGTGGGGCTGTGAGATTCTGTGATTACTGTTAAAAGAACACTTTGGGTCTGAGAGCCTGCCTCTTTGAATAGATAACCCTTTCTAGTTCAGCAACTACTAGCACGGAACAGCCATTTCCACCTTGCCCCTTCCAGTGCTACCACTGAAAAACATCCTAACTAGATGGCCCTGTGTACAGAAATGCCATTAACTGGCTTTCAGAATACTCCAGTGAATGCCTAACTCTTAGCTACAACGATAACTACTTTAGCTAGCAGGTAAATGCATAAACAAAGACGTATCTTAGAACGCCTTTTAAATAGTCAGGATTAGTACTGGCAAAGACAGCGTATTATTAGCTTTTCCACTCTTTTCAAGACGACACTAAAATATCACTATTTTCTAACTGCACTAAAGCACACTCAGGCAAGACCAAGAATAACCTTGACCTCCACATTAACAAAACCCAGTAGTACTTCAAATTGCTTTCTGTGCCTAGCCAATTTGAACTGGCCTGCAGGACAGGCTTATAAGTATGTCCTTAAACAACCCAGTTTTTCCTAAAACTGCAAGATATGCTACTTAGGGTTCCACAAATCATGCAGTTCTTAACTGTAACAGGCAGGTTTTAAAATAGGGCCAATGTGTCAAAACAGTCACTACTTTCTATTGATCCAACTCAGATCTTGCATTTCAGAATAACAGTAGTTTGTTGGGATTTTTTCTGTTACTGTTTGTAAACAAAGTTTTGAAACATTAAAATAGCTTGAAGAAAAATCATTGTAGATAATTGGAAGGGTCACAGAAATACTTAATTGCATCACAAGGCAAACAAGACCTGAAGGACTCAAGCCTGAATCACCACATTCTGCAGAAGACACTGTTTCCAGCCAGAGACCTGGACCAGGACTAACACTTGGCATTTACTTCCAGTATAATAGGTTTTAATAGTAGCAACCCTGGAAAACAGAGAGGGTTTATTCCAGAAGCAGTGACAGATCCTTAAATGAGGCAGGTGCACCGTGATTCGGCATAAGGCAGGAAAATTCCAAGTTCAGTAACTAATTAACTCCAGGACAGGCAGGTTATTTCCCAAAGCAAATGCCTAATCAAAGACATAACTGACCCTTTCACATCCCATCAGCGCGCCAGGAAGTTCAGCTCATCCAGCAACATTGTTCTGCTGAGGCACATCCTTTATCCCACCTCACCGAGCTTCCTCGCGTTCCTCCTCTCACACAAAAAAGCCCCAAGGCTTTTTTTGTCACTGCCTGAAAGGCGCTCGGAGAGTCGGTCGGTACCGTGAACCCAAGCCAGGCAGCAGCGTTCACACACGCTCCTGAGCACGCACGCACGCCCGCCCACCCCTCCGCTCCCTCGCTCTCTGCCCGCCACCGAGCCAAGCAAGCTGCGGGACGGCCGGTTGCCACCGCCCGGGAGGACCCACGCCGCCTGGTCTCGGCAGGCAGAGCAGCTGCCCGCCCGCACCCAGGGGAGCCGGCTGCTCGCCACGCAGGAGAGAAGCTGATGAAAAGCTGTCATAGTCAATCCGTGCTCACTTTTTGGATGGTTTAATTCCAATGGAGCATGAAACACCCCAGGACGGATAATAAGTTTAGCCAGGCGTGCTGTTCTCCCTAATACATTTTAATTATGCATCTGTTTTAATTGTGATCAGATTAAGTCACCGGAAAAGGCACAAATTGGAATTTTTCCCCGACTGCTAACAGCGCCTTTCAGCAGCTGTTGAAGGTGAGGTGCCGCTCAGGAGAGGAGCAGGTAGGGAGCCCAGCTCAGCCCAGCGGCGGCTGTTTCCCTCCCCGCCGGCGGGCCCGCCGCCGCCCGGAGGAACCCGACAGCGCAGCGCAACTTCCCGCGCGGGGCTCGGTCCCGGCAGAGCGGGGGTACGGGAAGCAGCCGGGCACCCCGCCGCCCTGGTGACACCGCACATATGGGAGATCAGCTCAGGACAGGCGAAGTTAAAACTGCGGGTGCCCTCCCACTGAAAAGGGTCGGAGGGGACCGAGCCCGCGCGGGAGCTGTCAAAGCCCTAGGAGGGGTGGGCGCCGCTGCGGGCACCCGGAGCCGAGGAGCCGCCGGGACCCTCCGGCACCGCCCCTAGTACCCCGCGGGGGGCGGTCGCCGCCCCGCTCCCAGCAGGTGGGAAGCCCTCCCCGCCCGGCCCCGCCGCTCCCCACCCTACCTGTCATCGTAGCAGAAGTCGGCGCCCAGGGTGTTGAGGTACAGGGCGAGCCCCAGGGCGCTGCTCAACAACTCCGCGATCATCTCTCCGCCTGCCGGCGCCGCCGCCGCTCCGCTCGCACTGGGGCAGCCTCCCCCGCCCGGCCTCCCGCTCCAGCCCCGCTGCGGCTGCCCCTCGTGCCCCCCGGCACCGCGGGGCGCCGCTCCGCGCTCCGCCGGCGGCCGAAGCCTGACGGCGTCCCCCCCGCGCCTCCGCCTCCGCTGCCCCCTACCCCATGGCAGCGGGACGAGAGGCGGAGAGAGCGCGGCGGAGAGCGGAGCGGGGCGCGGTGGCTGCCGCCCTCCTCTCTCGGCGCTATCGCGGCTCCGGCCCGCGCCCCCCTCGCTGCCGAGCCGGGCGCCGCCGCCGAGGCTCTGGGAGCGCCCGCGTGGGGCGCCCCGGGTTCCCACCGCGCCTGCGTGCGGACCCGCCCACCGCCCGCCCCTCCGCGCCCGCCCCGCCCCTCGCCCCCCGCGCCCGGGGCGGTGCTGCTCCGGCAACCGCACCCCGCACCGTCTGGTTCGTGCGCTGGGCAGGGCTCGATCCGCTGCTGCCGCTACCTTGGCACGACCCTCTTCAAGGCTTTTTTTTTCTTTCCCCTTTTTTCCTTTCCCCGGGTTTTGTTTTTTTTTCTTTCCAACATTTCTTTCCATCTCTGTCATGTTTCTTTCTTCTCAGTTTTTTCTTTCATTTTACTTTCTTTTTCTTCTTTTTTTTTTTTTTTTTCTTTTCTCCCCTCTTCCCCTTTTCTCTGTTCCCCTTTTCTTCTCTTTTGCATCTTTCTTTTCCTGTTCCCCTTTCCCACTTTTTCTTTTTACCCTGCCCCCCAGCGCAGATCAGATGGAAAGTCATTAGCAGGAAAGAGAGGGCCCGTGCCATTGGGAGTGGGATGCCAGAGCAGGGTGCTCCACACTCCCGCTTGCCCTAAGCCTGGTATTCCCTTCGCTATCAGTGTGGACAACCACGAGGAGCTCTTCACTCAGCTTCTAGTTAAGCAAAACCAAAGTAAACCACTGAAACCTGGCAGAGCAGGGCTGGAAAAAAGCACACCCCAAGGCAAGGAACACTGTAAACTGGGGCTGCCCCAAGGCAGCCCTGCACCTGGGGCTGTCTGCAAGGGGTGAGGTGGGAGCAGCCTGAGCTACACGGTGTGACTGGGACAAATAAATAAATACCCAGAGAGCTGGGCAGGAAACCCAGCTGTGGGGACTAATGCACTGAAACTGTCTTCAGTAATTCATTGCATATAGAGGCATAAAGTTATGGAAAGGGTTTGGATCTATCGAGCTGATTGTTCCCTTTTTAAGATTTTTTTTAAAAAGTTGCCTCCTTCTGCTAGCCAGCCCTTTATGTAACTGTTTCCTCATGATTTCCATCAAGTGGCACATCATGCTGTCCCAGAAGAATGGAAGTCTGTACATAAAGCTGTGCCTAATAAATTGGGGGGGCTTTTAACAAGTTTTCTTTCTCCTTTATGTGATTATTTAATGCTGTTCTTTGCAACCTCAAAATATATTAAGTGCATTAAGACCTCTTTCAAGCAATGCTTAAAGTGCTCCTGTGAAGCCTGCCCCAAGTGTCACAAGCATCTCAGCTGCTTTTACTTAGATTCAGGGTGTGTGTTATCACCATCAGTGGCAGTAATTGCAGACCTGGGGGGAGGGTGCATTTTGTTCAGAATATTAAAGCTTTGAGGGGCCTTATTGAAGCCATTAGTGGATCACATTGATCTGGCATTAAACTTTTCAGCCTGAAGCACAGAACACAGTAACCTAGATTTTAGAGTTAGTACGCTTTGTCAGAAGAACTGTGATCCTTCCTTTTGAATGCTGATTCTCAATGTGTTTCTGGACCTGCTGCCAAGATCCCAATCATCGTGACTTAGTCCTTGTTGCAGAGGGATTGCTTAGCTTATGCACTAGGTTTGCACAGCTCCTTCTCTGGAACATCCTAATAAATTCTGCATAAAAAGCAGTATAATTGCTGCTGAGTCACAGTGGCAGAAGTCTCTTGTTCTCCATCAAAAGCATATGGATACTTTCTTCAAAGAGGCAGGACTGCTGGCTGGGGTAGATGAGGGCTGGCAGAAAAACTTTAGAAACAGAACAAAACCTCAGGAGAAAAAGTTTAACAGAGTCTGACGCTGGCTAATGAAAGTGAATGTCAAGAGAGGGTGGGATGGAATGCATAGACTGTGTGGAGAGTGCCTGCTCCCCTGAACATTCCAAGTGCTCCAGAGTGGCTGGAGGTATCATTAGGTCTCCACCAGCCTGTCCAAGTGGATTTAGCTACTCTCACAAGAGTCTACAAAGTCTGCATCTTGCAGAAAAGTTTCTCTGTATAAAAAAAGGCTAAGTGTCCTTGCAACAGCAAGAGTTTTCTCTGATGGATAAAACCTGCTTTGTAGAAAGAAATAGGTAGCAACATGTGCAAGTACCAAACCCACCTGTCAATTCTGGGACCCTGCACATCAGGCCATCCTGGAGGAAGCAGATGGAAAGAGCCAGTGGAGAAAGCTGAAGCCAAGTTCAACATAAAAATTTTCAGCCTTGTTAACCAAGCAACACCACAGAAGAAAGCAAGAGGGTAGAAGTCAAAGTGTGATAGGGGAATTCCTTCTCTCCCTTGATTAGATGAAAGTAATACATGCACTGGAGTTACGAACAAGATTATATTTTATTATATCATCTGGAGATGTCAGGTAACGTACTGACTCATAGAAGATTTCCAGTGTGAGGTACAGTAATCACAAGATATCAAAAGAGGTATTTTAGAAGTTCAGTTTTGTCACTAAGCAGCCATTTCCAAAATAACCTTAACTTCCAAAAAGTCTTTGTCATAGACTCTGGTATCAGGGAAAAGGGAAGAGGTGGAGGGTTGTAACAACACATGATAATAACAGTAATTGTAAAGATAAGTAGTGATCTGTTGTATATAGCTTAGTAGAAAAATTCACATGCTTTATTGCAAATATGGCAATCAAAGTAATGTTTTAATACCAGTCTGGAAATTTCTTCATTAAACACATTATAGACTCTGAGTGATTGTGCTACAATGTATTTCACCTAAATGTGCCTGAAAGATTAAGTTGTGGCACAGCATGTAGAAATACATGTCTGTCACAGAGACAGATTTGGTTAACCGGTCACTGACTATGAGACCTTAAATGTCAGGGTGATGCATGTGGTGCAGATCCCTCAACAGATTAGATTAGACACTTCAATTTCTAGATACCGGGTTCATTTGCTGGAGCCTGTAGAAAATATTTGTGCCAACTTCCTCAAAGTGAGAAGAGAAAAGCTAACTCCCTGAAAGCTGATGGGATTTTTCTTTTTTATAATGAGATAACTGGATATTAAATGTTACTACAGGAATAATCAAGTGGCATATATTAATTTTGTGCCAGTTCTTACACTCAGATACTATCAAATAAATGTCATAACATACTGTGCATAATTTCAGATAACTTAAATTACATCCAAAGATGTGACTTAATGAGCCTCAGAAATGTAAACTTTGGTGCATTTCAAAACACCCACACAGTTGCTGTTGTTAGCAGCCAAGCATAAGCCGGTGTTATCTAAGGAAGGAAATCAAGTTAGCTGAATACATACATGAACAAGTGACCTTACTTTATCAGAAGTGGAGAAAGTGGGGGAGAGAAGAATGCTTTAGCCAAGTGCCTCTTTCAGAATTACTCACTGATTCTAAGAGGTAAAGTTGTTTGGTTTTGTGCACTACAATGTAAGCTGTTGTTTTCCTGTCATGATTCCGTCTTTCACTAAGAAATTGCCTTTTTTTATTTTTCTTTCACTAGTGCTATGATAATAATTACATCAGCAATGACAACCAAAGTAAAAATAAGTTGCAACTGCAAAACAGTAAAATATGGAAATCTGACTGAAATAGGGCACTAAAAAACTAAACACATGCAGAAAAAACCAAGCACATGTAGGACTTGCATCAGTACTTGGAAGAGATTTTAACTAAACATATTTTCCTAAGGAAGTACGTTTCAAGAAGGCACCAGTTCCTACTTTAGATCAGTCAGGGGAGCTAGAGTATTGCTGCAGAGCTGGAGAGAGAAAGAGAGAAACCAATGCATTTTTGGCTTGACCTAATCTAATTATGCAGAGTCTCTAGGAAGAAAAAAGACAGTTATAGGGAAGGTTTTTGTATGCACAAAACATGTGAGAGTATTTGTGTAGCTCACAGGTGAGCACATCTCAAGGAAGATGATTACTCCAAAAGGCTGTGATTAAATATGTGAACACAATTTAGGGAAAATTTTATGACTGAAACCTAAATCTGTGAAGGAACTTGGATATCTCATTCTTCAGAAAATTCTTCTATGCCTCAGATGCAGATGCTAGTGTGGTTTTTGTGTGCAGCTGACGTCAGACAACCTAATGTTTCCAAGTACTTCATTCTACACAATTCAAGTCCCTATGCACATAGATTGTCACTTATTTTCAGATCCACCCAAAAAACCACATTGTCGTGTCACGTAAAGCTTCAGCATATCCTGAAGCTATATTATAGTTACCAAAAAAACACCTGTTCTTGCCTTTCTGTGCTTGTGACACTTGAGCCACGAGAGTGCAAAACAACACACCAATAATTCTTTTCCAACTGAAGCCTGAACCAAGGGCACGGGAGACAATGAAGTATCTTTGCATAGTCTGGAGAATGGATTGGAGTTGTAATGTCATAACTCTGAAGTGACTGCGTGAATATCAGGCAGTCTATGATGTTACGCACTCCCATGCAAAGTATTCCATTTTAAACCAATATTCATTTATTCATTGTATGCAAGAGTAATTGCTTCTACGCTGGCAATTAGGATATTCATGTAGCGTTCGTGCAATCTGGAATCAGATGACTGCTCCAAATCAGGAAGAAAAGGGCAGATTGTGAACCCTGACAGCTCTGGTAAAGAGCTTTAAATTATAAAGCATTTGTAATGAGGGCTAAGGGAGCTCCCTCCTAGCTGATTATCTTTATGAAAACAAACTAATTTATATAGTCACTCACCTCCAAAATATGTTCACTGTTAAAAATTTTAAGGAAGAGGGGGTAGTTCATTTCAGCTAACTTCTTGAATGAGAGCGGAGTTTTTTGAGGAGTTTTTCATTTAATGTCCTGTTATAGTCAAGAAATAAATGATCAGATTAGTTTCTGCTCCCCTGTGATTAAAAACTCCAGGTATTTAATGGAAAAAATGGGATTTTTTTCCTAACCAGGTCTCTAATTGTCTTCATATTATACTTGCTGTCCTCTGACAATTCCATCTTCAGATGTCCGAGCCTTCCCATTTAGTAACATCTACTAAACCGACTATTTGTGTTCTCTCCATTCATGTACATCAGGAAACAATGATGCATCTCACATCTCAGAAGGATGCTTCAGTTTTCCATGCTGTACCAATTGTCAATTAATTTGCTGCAGGATAATGTTGACTCATTTGCTGATTTCTGGTGGTATGCTTATTACTGCTCGAAGTAAAAGAGCAATAGCACAGCAAAAGGTAGTTTTTAGTCTCTTCTGCAGTTTCAAGGATGATTTTCTTAATGTCCCTCCATTCGAGACTAATCCTAGTCTGCTTTACATATTTATCTCCCTTGTCCTTTGAGATAGCTCAAAATGAAATCAAAAAGAGTTTTTAATCCTTCTTGTTCAGAGTAAGTTGATAGTATAAACTAACTAATTGCAGATATGTCAACTTGTCATACCGCAGAACATGAGCCTTTTTACTGTTTGTTTTTTTCATAGTTTATAAAAATAGAAAAATATTGGTTTTCTTTTTTTTTGTAGTTCCTTATATCAAAACAATGCAAAAGAAATACACATCCTTAGAAGACGGCTCTGGAAGTGAGTTAGAACTAACCTCATACAGGTGGAAATCAAGGCAACTGGCATTTGTGTTGGTTTATCCAGATCATATGGGGACTCTATAGCAGAAGAGGAATCTATGTGACAGCCCAGCCATGATTCCCAGTCATTCATTTACTTTCATCATGAGATCATCCTTCCGTTCACAGTAATTGATATTTCCTTAGACAAAACACAATGGAATTATCCCAGGGATTAATTTGGCCTAAGACATTAATTCTGAGAAAAGTCCTGCTTGACAGATGGATGCCTGCAACATAACCAAGAAATCTGTGGTGCACAGCCTGGATTTTGTGCAGGTGGAGGAAAGGGAGTATGAGTGGTATATCATATCCTGCCTCTCATCATTTCTTGGCAGATGTATTGCCCAGTAGATGGAAAAGATTCATCTACAGCTGAAAATCTGTTTCTTGTCATCTTCCTTTCCATAGAAAGAAGTGAGTCATCATGCTGTCCATCAGTCCTCTGCTTCTCAGGGTACTGACATTTCCCCAGTGATGCAGATGTTGAAAGACAGTTTAATTTTAGTCTAGATCTGTCTACTTCTACTTAATTTGTCCTTCAAATGTATAACCTAGGATATAGGCTGTGAAAATTGGACAAAAAATGATATGTCTCAATGGTAGCAACATCAGACCTTTGTCCCTCAGCAGAGCAAAACCAGCCAAAGATGCAAGTGTAATTTCCACCTCAATCCCTGCAGATTTTCTATGGAATAACCTAATTTACTTCTTTACTTCAGTACAATCTTGGCTTCCTGCTGTACAAGCATGAAGTAAAGCCAGGAAAACCATGATTACTCCTGTTTTAGAGAGAACATGTCAACATTACCGAAACATATCTAACACCAGCACAAGAACAATTCTCAGGAGTTAAATATACAAGGGAAAATTATTATAAGAAGTAAACCTTTGAATCCCTCTAAACACAGTCAGTTTGATTTTTCATAATAATGTTGGAACAAAATGTTGGTTTGTACTGTAATATAGACAAGTCCAGAGAGAATAGTCAAGGAGTTCTAGATTCTTAATGAACAATAAAGCAGAAACAGCAACTAAATTAGCAGGAACTAAATTGTTTCTTCTCCTCTGCTTGCTCACTTTGAGAAATTTCTCTGTATACATGAAATCCTGAATGGAAATCTCAGATGGCCCCTGTCTCCATGCTTTAAAATATAATTAACAGATGCCAGCATTAAAGTCACATTAAATTTAATTTTTAGTGGATTAAAGACATTCCTACTTTGGGTTTTTTTGGTGGATTATATACATTGCTACTTTGATGTAGAGCTAAGGCAATTGCTTCTTTTATTTTCAAATATGGAAAAATACAAAACATGGACTGGTTCAGGGTTTTTTTTGTACACAAGGTTTGTAGCAGTTTAATCAGATCAGTGGAGCATTCACAGCTTTTAACTGACTGCAGTGATTCAGGACATGCAGGTGACCCAGATTTATCGCCTGCTGTGTCATGCAAACAGATAGATATAAAACTGTATATTTTCTATATACTGTATGCTATGTACTGTACACTCATTGTGATCAATGAGTCAACTGGTCGCCTACAGGCCATTACAGGTAGACACTGGATTCCATTTACAATGGTGTGTGCCATAGGATGCAATGAGATGAAGGTTATAATCTCCAGTGTACACAGCAAAAATGAAATTCTTTGGAGATCTTTCTCAGGCACATTTTTCTTCCATGTACATTGATCTGGGGGAGACAATTCCCTCTGTTTTGCCAAATAGCAGCATTCTAATGTATTTAATCTTTTCTTAATTGTTTTACTAGTAATGTTTGCTATACTTTTTTTGCTTGTGAAAATATACTTATCTCTAGCTCCCATAAACTTTATGATCACCAAACTGGCTCATTTATACCAAGGTCTTTGTGCACTGCTAATAGCAAACTTGGACTTTGATCAGCCTCTAATGACCTTTAGGAGAACTTAGCATTGTGAGATTGTTTTTCATTATAATTTATAGATAAAGTTGGTAAAAAGAATGTTGTACTTTCCATTTCTATTAGGAATTTTTAGAAAACAAACGTATCGTAATGAATACATCTCATGGAAAATACTTTCTTTATTAAAGTTTTCATATGGTTTCCTGAATCTCCTACCAAGTGAAAGATGCAACCTGCTCTGTCAACAAAAGAATTTTTCTGTATGCTAGCTACCATGTGGTTAGAATCATACTTTCTAGTGTAGGTACCTTCTCAGAGATTTTGGATCATATTTGCATCTGGTATAACTTGTCATAGCTTCAGCAGAACTGTCACAGTTTCTATCATCTAGTGTCTATTCCTTAACACTTAATACAGAGGGAGTTGTGAAAAGAGATAAACAGGTTTAGGGAATGTTGACATTTTAAATTTCTTCCTACTCTACTTTGCACAAGAAAGAGCATTATATTTGGCTATGTAAATAGATCCCAGATTTTAAAATAACCAGTTTCTTTTCTGCCTCAAGGAGAAAGAAAGATATAAACCAGAATTATTGGCTTTCTGTAATATTTTATATTCAATTTTCTCTTGTTACGTTCATGCCATGTAATTGTGTGCACATGTGTACATGCGTGGTCCTTGTTGTACAGGGTTACAGCCAGATTCTTGTCCAAGTGCCAGAGCTCTACCAGGGGTTCAGGGAGTTGCTGTGCACTCTCCTTTATTTCGTGTACAACAATGAATACTCCTTCCTATATCTGCCAAACGCATGGTTTGATCCCATTGATATCCATTTGGCATCAGGCTGTTATTCGCTAACCCTTCACCACAGCTATTAATCACATGCACATGCGAAGTGCTGTTTGCAGGGGGTGGATTCCCATGTCTGCTTTGTTGTCTCGTGTTATTAAAGGCTCTAATAACCCAGTTCTGGCCTAGTATTTCTCATCTGTCCATCGCTGAAATACATATCCCTGACTGATTCCCGGCTCTCCACCTCATTCCCAGAAGCCACAACATATAGATCCATCCAAAGTATAGGGCATATTCTAACTGTTTCCAGGAAACTGCCTTTTGCATTACCTCGGAGTTATCCCTCCTTTCCCGGTCTTACCCTCGACATTGTGCTGCTGTATGTTGCAGCATATTTTAGCAGGGGGGCTTTGGAGAAAACCACACATTTTAGAATGCCATTTTGAACATTTAACTGACTGCAAAATCTTCATTCTTCATCTGCTTTGGTCTTAGTGACTTGCTTAATTTGGGCCAATTTGGACAGTTTCCACTAGGAGCAGCAGATGGTAGTTGACTGAAGTGTTCCTGTGACACAGTCCTCTGTGTGTACAAATAACCCACAAACATCCCACAGAGTACTTTTTTTTTCCCTGGTCACAGCTGAAATCAGATAAGAAAAAGTTTCTTTATTTGCAATTCTAACCCTCCTTAAATAAAAATTTCTCTTTAACTTTGGAAGCCATGAATACTGCCAGATAAGCACTGCCCCAGGGCTACAGAGCAACAACAGCCAGGAAAAAGAGCTACCAAAGAAGACTCTGAGCTGTTGATTGCAACCCAAGAGCTTTACCAGAAAAAGGGAACTGAGCAATAAGCCTGATTTTGTGAACAAAACACAAATTTAGTGTTCACTTACGTCAACGTTGCTTTTGTACAAGGACACAGCACTTAGGCTGCCTGAGTGTCTTACATAGGATGTCTGTAAATGTATCTCTTTCCATCTTTGCCACACACTCTATCATGAAACTGCTGTACTGCTGCAGGCAGCTCTAGTTGTGGCTATACCCATATACCCAGTACCCAGTTTCACAGTCATATTCCACTTGAGATGCTTCTTCTGGTATTCCTGTCACAGAATCCAGTGCTTTTGGATGGTTTTGAGAGGATTTAGGGAGCTCAGAATTACAGGAACAGATGTCAAAAATCCCTAATTTGCTGTGTAACTATTAGAAATCATGTTTCCTTAATCCTGTTGTCAAAATGAAGCCAGGAAGGTCTTTGCCACAACTAATGCCTAGCATTTTCTCCATCCTCCTTTCCTTATGGGACAAAGTGGTGAAGTGTTTGAGAAGGCCTACAAAGCTGAACAGCAAGCTCAGCTGTTCATCCCTACACAGATACTCACTCACCACCACCAGAAAAAGTAGCTGCTTGCTGCTGTACTTTTAGAAGGTCTTAAATGCCCAGAGCACTGCAATGCAGCAACATTTTTTCCTTTACACAGGGAATAAATACATGTGGCTGCACAAATTCAGAATGGAAGAAAACTTACATAGGCTTGTTTGAAAAATTTTGAGGAACTTAAAAACATCAGAGAAAATTAGCAATATAAGAAATATAAATTAGTAATGCTGTCAAAGCTAACCTTTATTCTAAATGAAGAGAAGTGACTACACAGAGGTGAGGGCATGGCTGCCTACCCATTGCATTAATCACTTCTGCTGGAAAGGTACAGAGGGGAGCATGCAGTGATTAATCGAAAAGCAGTGAGCAGATGGCATTCTAGGAAGGGTACAAAAGTCCCAGGTCCAGAAGTCCCTGGTATACAATGCAGGATGATATCATTTCAGTAGAGAGTTACAGTTCAATGCTACATTGTCAAATTTTATTCTGTAAGTATATAATACAACAGATCAAGAAAGAAGCATGTTATTCTTTCTAAATCACAGGGATTGAAAGGTAATCATTTCCTCTGTCTGTCATTCTTTCTGATTGCAGCATTCTCTCTTCTCAAATCCTAAATAAAGCCACAAAAAAAAGCCAATGGTTTAGAGAGACTTCCAAAATGCCTTTGAAGAATTTGTGATGAATTGATGAAGGAGTTTACTTTCAGGCAGTATTTTAAGTTAGAGACATTTCATAACAAAAAAGGATGGTGTTTGTTAGCAGGTGCAGAGGATAACTGTCTCTCTTCACTTAGAGACACCTCATCTATTTTCAATCTGCTTTCAAGTTTGTTTGAGATTATTTTACCAGGGCAGAGACTTAGGAGCCTTTAGAAAATGTGTGTTCCTGCAGTTTAGAATATATACTCTTGTTTTAGGGTTTAGGTCCAGTGGAATTCGCAGTCATATTTCTTCCCTTTCACTGTTTATCCTATTCTTAATCTGCATTGATTTTCCCCCTATAAAGCAGCAAAAAATCAATTTTCCATTATGTTTTTAATCAGTCATAGTAAGAGTTAAACAGTTCTGGGCATTGCAGGTAAAACAGCTGATAATCAGTTGGGGAGTTATCTCATTTATTACTCTGAGGTGATGGGGGGGGGGGGGGGGGGGGGGAGGGGTAAATTCTTCCCTTAGCATCATGGCTAAGGCAAGTGGAACAGTGGTGCCTCACATCCAGGTACAGTGCTTGCCAAGGCAAAGTCCACCCCTGAGGCTGTACTAGGTGATGTTAGAGACAGTTCTGACATCCTGGGGCTACCTGGAGTAGCTTGTACTGGTGACTGCAGCACCTAGAAAGAAAGAAACAGCTAGAAAGGCAGAAGCCTGCTGTCAGCAGACTTGGGGTCGGGAAGTGATTCTCCAATGTAAGCATTTGTTAGTCATTTGTTGGGAGACCTTGAGCTGCTGCTGCATTACAGAGGCAAGACAAGAAGTGCTGAGACCAAAGCTGCCCATGAAGTGACTCACCCAGGGCCTGAAGCAGCTTTCTTTAGAATAATGGGAGACTTTCAATTGGTTTTACAGCAGGAGTTTGTTCAACAGTCACCACCATGTACTGGGAATTATTTGTCCGGTGGAAAGCACAATGAAAAAACCCATTCCCATATTCATCATCCTCAATTGACAAGAAATTGAAGGGCCCTGGTAAAATAATGCCGTTTCAACCTGCAAAAAAAGACACTTCAGGAGTCTGAAGACTGGGATAAGCAGATCTTTCCCTTCCCTGATTATTAAAGTACAGGGTCGGGAGACAGCTCTATGTAATAACTCTCTGTGGTCACAGCTTCAGTTTCACTACTATGACTCACCCTTGATTGCTCTTAGGTAAGTGCCAGATGCCTTCTTATTGCTCTCAAGCTTCAGTTCAGCAAAACATATAAGCACACGCCTAAACACTTTTCTGAATAACAATGGTCTTCACACATAATTAAAATTCAGCACACACTTAAATGCATTGCTGAAGCAGGGCCTTAATGCTCAGTATGGGTGATTAAAAGATCATAATCTAATAGTTTTTCTGACAATGTGACATAATTTTTCACCATACCTCTGTAAAATTAGGATAAAAGCTCAAAATGGAATTAAGGAGTACCTTTAAAACAGCTAAATATTATGGTACCGAGAAAAAAGAAAAAAAACAACAAAATGCAGGTTCAGGTCTGCTGGAAGCGAGGAAATTTAATTGCCCCATTAATCACACTTTTACACTTCATCACATTTAAGTATAAAATATTGATCAATGGTACACTCCACTGCTCAAGCTTCACAGTGTTAGTCAGGGCACTTTACATATCTTCTCCAGGCTCCATGACCTCTCCACTGTGTTCTGATCCTAAAGAAGAGGCCAATACTGAACATTCCCACATTGACTGACATCTGCAGGCTCTCAGGACCATTTTCACAACCACCATTTTGCTTTCAGATATCTGAATGGTGATGTAGGGATGGTAGGGCAGAAGTTCTTAGAAGCAACATGATAAAACTATTAGAAAAATGCTGCCCCTTGCTGGTCACTCCTTCCTTATCACTTCTGGCTGGCACAGGACTGGGTACTAGTGCCGGGTACTAGTGCCTTGTCTCCATTTCCACTGTGGTTTTTCAGCCAAAACCAGCCACTTTCCACCACTTCTCAGTGTCAGCCTCCTCTCTGACTTGCATACAGATTTTTCTTCTGCCTCCATGGCACTCTGGGTATGTTGTAGAGGAATGTGTGAAACACAAAGAGAGGTAAATTCTTCCAAGTAGTTTGGGTATAGCACCCGTTCCTTTTTGGTTTGTCAAAATACCAAATGCTTCTGCTGCACATGTTTTCAGGCAAGACTAAGTTGCTCGTGGCAATCAAAAAGGGCAATGCTTTTGTGTAGGGAAGTTCTGACAGATCTCACACTTCCAGCCGCTCAGCCTGCTCACAGAAGGCAACTAGAAGTTATACCACTGGATTAACTGTATATGCCTGGAAGACTGGGATTATCTAAAATGTGTACAACCAGGTTACATATTTCATGTTTTCCTCAATTTTGCAATATTTTAGTTTAAAAACAAACAAACAAACAAACAAAAAAAAAAAAAAAAACCAAAAAAAACCCCATGTAACACTCATATGCACTGTAAGTTTATATTATGTTGGTCCATCTAGCGATTCCTTCCATTCAGCTCCATGTGGCTTTCACACTGCTCCATTCTGTGGACATCTCAGGAATGGTTGCTCTTTCCTCAGGCACTGGGTCATCAGGCTCACCTGAAGTGGTGTGCAGTTGGACCACTCTGGCTTATGGCCAGTGTGACCCTCAGATTTTTCTCTGGGTGAGAGTGTTCCAGGTGCGAGCATCACAGACTCCAATTGCTTTCTGTTATAATCCCAGGACTTCTGTTTTCCTTAACTGACAGAGAACTCTCCTTAACTCTCAGAGAGCTCTTCTTCATGAGGTCATTTTCAGGACAAGCTGTTTTCAGTCCACAATTGATCTTACAGACCATTTTGCATGATGGGAGCTGTGAAATGGATGTTTATGTCTAGCTCTGACTTTCCCTTCTACCACTCTGCTTTTTGCCCCTCACATACACTCCTCGAGGGATGCTGCTTTCACTGCTGGCATCTTTCCTGATCCATTCCTGAACACACAGAGCCAGGGTCGCCCACACAATTCCTGGTGCTATGTGAGGAAGCGTCTGGGTTCCTCCTGGACATCTTTTGGCTGTCACAGTGCGTTTCCATTCTCAGACACTTCTTCCTCTCTGCCAGCTTCTGCTTGAGCAAGCAGACATTGTGGTTTCCTATATTTGGCCATTGGTCTAGACCACATGAACTCTTGCTATTGTTTTGTTGCCTAAGACCTTCTGCTAGGATGCACTTTTACCACACCCAGATTTTGCTGATACTCTTTCAAGTCTTCTCATATGATCCTAAACCATAACAGATCATCCCTCCAGGCTTTGTTCATGGTTCTTACCTCATGTTTCCTGCTCTAGTACTGCTCTCCCTTTGTTAGGAAGTTAAAATGACCAGCCATGAAACTATCTTCATTTCTATTACTAGAATCCAACTTTGTGACCTCTCATCTCAGCACCTGCTACTGGGTAGGCTGAGGGTGCCACAGGCAAAGACTAGACTGTCTCTGTGACATAACAATCCAAACTGCCAAAACTTCATTTTTCAGGCCAAAATTAATCTCACTGTTCCACAGGCAGTTTTCCCAAGCAGAACCATATGACTTGTGGTTGCTTTCCAGCACAGTTCAGAGAATACCCATAGGCTCAGACAGTCCAGTGAAACTCAGTCATTCTTAATTGACATGTTCTGCCTGACTTGCAGGCTAAATGGCTTCTTCAGCTACATCAGACCAAGGGACCTTACCTTCTTGAAACTGCTCTAAGAACTGGTAGACAGAGGTACTCCAGCTTCCAGACTGCCCTGGTGGGATGGGTAAATCATTCAGACCTCTTGGTCCTGACCTCTGTACAGTAGATTTTCACTTACTGTGACACCTCTCTTGCCACTGCATGCTGGTCCTGTCCTGCTCAGTTTGGGACATCCTTGCACAGGACTGCAAGAACTGTTCTCAGATCAACACACCAGCAGAAATGGTTAGGGAAAGTGAAGGAGAAGATGATGGTGATGTAGACAGATAAAAATAAAAACTCCAATGCCAGACATAAATAGTCAGAGTTCAGTGCTTCCACTGGGATATGTCTGGGCATCCCTTGCAGCTTGGCACCATGCAGCATTATTCCCTTTTATTTGATTTAGCTTAACAGAACAAACCTCATGTTATTCAGTATTAAAATATTTTCAATTTAGATGCAGTTTGAGCGAGGAGGAAGACAACACTTTCTAAAATTCTAGATCTTGTCTATTTTGCACTGCTTATTTCAATTAGGAGGATAAAATGTTCACATTTACAAAGGTAATAAAATGCACATCAAATCCCTACCATCAGTGTTTATCAGAAATTCTATAGTTTTATAATTTACACAAAAATAGAAAACACAGTTTATTAAGCCATAATATCTGTATTGGTACTTGCATCCTTATATAATGTACTTTATTTCAATTTTTTTCTCATGGGATACTTACATGGATGAAGGAAATACAGCCTATTCTAAAAAAGGTTGAATGTAACTCTTGCAATATCATCCTGAGAGTGGTGAGGAAATGTAAGACTATGGTGATTTACCAAATTTATATAACGTAAATTCCAGATGCTTGTCATATGAACAGTCTTTTACGTTGAACCCACACATACGATATTTTCCCTGATTCAAACAGAGATTCCACACTGTAGATTACATTTTTTGGTTTTAAAATAAAAGAAATAATTTTATGTGATCACAAATCTTCTGTATGATGAATCAAATTAATAATTTTTACCAGACCTGTTAAATGACCAAAGGTATTAATAATAAATCTGCTGTGCACAAACATATGTAATTTTCTCAGATACTGTAGAAGTTATTTATGATGAAACAAAAGCCAGTTCCTGATAAAAGATTTGACAAGTTAACTGATTAAACGCACACAAAAGAGAAATGTGGAAGAAGCTCTCTCTGCATATTTCCAGACAGAAAATTTACCTTTCCTTTGGACTTGTCTGTCAGTTACACTTTCTCATTGGTTTGATTCTGCCATAGGAAAGCTCATGTCAATCCATTGTATTAGGAACAGCTTATTCTCACACTACAAAATACTATTTTTACGATCACAGAGTCTAATCCTAAATTGGCGTTAATGGATGTCTAAGTAGGACCTCAGTGAGGCCAGGACTTTGGATATGGCCCAGTTTCTTTTAGTAATTAATAAAGTACTACAGCTATAGTACTTATTTACAAAAAAAAAAAAGTCAGCAGGCGTCAGCAAGCAGCTGTGTGGAGAAGAGGATGGGGAAGAATCAGTACTGGCAGTACTCATTTTCCATCTCGCTGGCCCTTTTTCAGCAAAGCACTTAACCACATGTTTAATTTTAGGCGCATGAGTAATCCTATCTCTGCAGAGCGAAGCGTGTGTTTCGTTCTCTTTTACTTTAATGGGGCTACTCGTAGACCTGTCAAATCTTGCATGCTATGTGTGACACTTTCACAACTCCTTCTACTTCACTCACCCCTGCAGTGTGGCCTTTGGTCTGAATCTGTACAAAATGCCAGAGCCTGTCTTACTCTATGACCCCATGAGCCTTATGACCTTGTTCTGCTTAATCGTGTTCTGGTGGCTCTATCTGAAGTGTAGAAAAATGGACTGGGAGTAACTGGGAACCACTTATTTATTCAGAGTATTCCCAGATCAACACCAGTCTCATTTATTGCCAAGCTTGTGGAGTCATGCTCAAGTACTCTGCTGAGTCAGGCTCTATCACTGTATTCAGCTGAAAAGATTTCTAGTAAGAATATTCCTTGATGCAATAACTATCACAAGGCTTGATAAATATGTACTGCTGATGGACAGGACATACCCTACTCAGGAAGGATATTTAGATCAAAAGAGGGGAACAACTAAGGCCCAGATTCACAGTTCTGCACAGTTCTTTCTATTTGAGAATCTAATTCTGCAGTCACGTGGATGCTTCCAATAAAAATGGGATCAAGGTAGTAGGTCCTCATTCAGTTAAACGTTTAAGCAGATGCTTACTTTAAGAACAAGATTAAGTCTCTTTGAACTCACTGGGAATGAAACACATGCTTAAGTACTTCATTGAATCAGGGACCTATTTAAGCTTTGGATCCACAGCACTGGAAGGTATCTACCAAGGCAGTCCAGCAGTTTCCTGTTGCTGCCTACATCTCTGGTTGCAGCTATGCTTATTTTGATAAATATTATATTTTTCCCACTTCAGTAACTATTTTTTTCTTTAATATGCAAGGCAATCTAAATATGTAATTGTTCTTGGACTAATCATGCTTTGAGTTGATTGTATGCATGGAACCTGAAGCCTGCAGTATTCTACTGCAGTCTTTAGATTTTTTCTCTGGACCATTGATTGAGTCATGACAAATGATTTCTTGAGCATGCTGCCTGCACTCAGCTCTGTTGACATTTCCAAAAGCCTGCTTGTGATTGCTGATTTCATTTTCAAAACTTGCAGGGGTTATTTATGGGAAAACAAAAGCCCTTTAACAGATACATAACAATGCATTTGGATAGTTAGTTCATTTACTGTGCAAAAGGGGAGAACACTCAGCATCTCTTCCTGCATATCTTCTCTTATGAAAAACTACATTTGGGTTTGAGTCATCTGCTTATCAATCTTTCATGCCAAATTGGCTTTAGAGGTAAAGACTAAAATCTTTACCACAGCTATTATGCAGTGCCAGTCAGAAAAGAGCCAGCATGGGATGCATAATTTGGCAGTCTGCTACCATAGAAGGAAGCACTTTTCTCCCACCAGAATCAAAAGTAGACTTTTTGACTAGAGCCTGGGGGGCCCTTGAAATGTCCAGGATCAACAGTCACAAAAGCCACTCTCTGTTGGATCAAGACCAGCGTGCATTATTCTGACGTCGGATGTATAGGAGTGCGATACTGTACATAGTACATTGAAAAACTTTTCCTTCACTTGTGCACAGTTGGAGAATAGCTTGACATTGAAATTAGATCTCTTGATCAACATAAAAAATGCCTGACATTTTCTTTGGAAAGCTATTGTGTATGGACATACACAAGGGGAAATTGCTTAAAGTAAATACAAGTGACTTAAAGTCAATAAGGAGTATTTCCAAGGCTGACAAGGACTCAAGTTTTATAAAAGTAAAGCTGTCTACTATGCATAGAAAAGGCACTAAAAATTAGGGATGGATGAGATCATTCTGTTTCATTTCAAGCACTGTATTTTTGGTTTGAAAGTCCTAGCCTTTGCAGGATTTCTCTTTCAGCTTATTAATGTTTGTGTGTATAAAAGAATCAGAGACTGACAGAGGTTAAGAAACTTTCCGAAAAAAAGTACATTATGTACTGTATGTGCAGCCATGAACTAGTTCATGCCAGTCTAGCTAGGGCATATGGACCTCTCATAAGTAAAAAGAAGTACATTTTATATAAAGAAAGGGAATTTTTTGGAAGAAACTTTCCTCTCCCCTCAAAAAATGTTTCAGCTATGAGAGAAAAAACGTATAAATGTAAACAAATTCTGCAAGCCTAATAATCCACCTGTGAGATAAACAAAACTATTAAAAAATGTTTAAATGTAAAAAAAGCTAACAACTCATGGACAAATTTTTGATAAAGACAGACAGTCCATGAATAGAAGTTCACAACAACCAAACCACAAGCTGAAGCTCTATTTTCAGGGTTAATAGAAATTTGAAAACTTATGCACAAATTGCAAAGATATTTGTATGCCTCATAGCCTGTGATATTAAAGGGCATTAGGCATTTGAATGCTTCTAAAATATCATAAAAGGTTTAAAGAGTTATCGATACTTAAATCACATTTGAATTATATTATATTGTATGGACACTTCCAAATTTCAAATTCCTCTGTTATTCATCAGGTGCCTTTTAGGGCAGTGTCTGATTAGTTATTTTTTCTAAGGTGTGTATTTTCATGTAGATTTTATTCACATTAATGGCCTCATATCCTCAATAAATACAGATTTTACCCATTCTAAAAATGCAAGAATGTCACATTTGTACTTATCAGGTTGAGGGCCAGCTTTGGGTATGAACAAGAAAGGCAGATCCCTGCTGCACCAGAGCCCTGGTATACCTTTTCTAGAGGACATGCATTGGCTGTTCCACAGGAAGCACAAACCACTGCCTCACAGAGAATCAATTTCTGCTTTTACCTTCTCATTTCTGCTTTTACCTTCTCCCTCCATCTCTCCATGGCAGCAGCAGGAATAGGAAACCTTGCTGTCCAGATATTTAAGTGTTTTATAAGGGGTCTGTGAAATCTGATGATCTGAGGATGAAAGTGTATTACTGAAATGAATGGAGAAGTAAGGCCAGCTGGAGGATGGGAAGACATCACAGATCTTCCCAAAGTGTCCTAGGATATCCCAAAATACCCTAACCACTCCCCTCCCATTGTCATGTCTATGCCAATACACGTCATGCATATACTGAGCTCATTCTCAGCTCACAGGCTTTGTTTTGAGAAAGCTGGCAGGACTGGGAATATCTTATTTTAATTTGTCTTGTGGTAGAGGATGATATAGTGTGAATACCAGAGGAGAGGGCTTTCCAAAAGTGTACTGAGTCTAGAGACACAGACATGTTGTCAAATGCAAAGTTTTTTACCATCTCCTTAAAAAAAAAAAAAATTGTTGGCAACATGCAGGCTCTGAAAGCTGGACCAAAAATAATAATAATACATAGACCCTTTGGCCACAGAATACTCTGTGAAATATAGAGAATATAAATACTAGTATTCCTGCTTGGACTAGACAAAATGCTGAAAGATATACAGGGAACATAAAGACAGCCCCTTTCATCTTACTCTTTAAAGTAATATGACAAATTAAAAGTGTACTTAAAGCACTAGGATTTGTCTGGAAACAAAACAAGATGTAGTAAGTGACTTTAGTCCACTGTATCCTCCAGGTCAAAAATGAATGTTCAGGAACAAGGGTGCACACCCTCTAAATATAAGCTTCAAAATCTAGGTCTTCAGCTTGAGATTTTCAAGCAATGGATACTTCCACACTTACCCTGTCACTGTGATGGGGCCCCCTCAGTTTGGACATGCTTGGCAGCAGTGTAATATGTATGGCTGTTCAGTTACAGACTGTAGGTACAGGATGGTGGAATCTAGGGAGAAAAGAAGACATCTGAGGAGTAGACCATCAGCACATGGAGGAGGTATTGTAAGCACTGGAGGAAGGACAGAAAAATGTGGTTGTAAATATGCAAAGATTTTCACAGGTTTAGTTGATCATTAATATCTTGTGACAGGAACACCCAATCATCCTTGGTGAAATATATGTCATACCAGCCTGTCACTTTCACCATGAAGACAGTGTGCGCCATGATGAAAATCCTCAGAGCTCTCCCTCACTGCCAAACATGGTATTTTTTGTCCTTCTTCATGGTCCTCTGTATGAGGTATGGAGATATGTCCAGAGCAGGCCCAGGAGGGGATTCTGTGTGGAGCAAATTATGAGCAGAGAATAAATAACACAAGTCTACATTTGTAGACTCTTTGGACCTCTGAGTCTTTATAGAATATAGTCTGCATATCCACTTCCCTTGGAGTACTTCCTCTGGACAAGACCTGTGAATTGATATCCCTATTCTGAATACATTCATCCAGAAAGAAGTAGATGAAAGACATGTTTGATTTCTGTGTGGATCTCTTCACAGGTTGACTAGACAAGAAAAGGAGAGTGATCAGTTCTGATAAGAGGGGGCATGGATGTGGATCACGTGAATGATATGTAGACCTGAGTATCTTGTCTGATGAAGATTGTGATGGGGACTGGTGGAGGGGGAGAAGAAATAAATATTGGGGTTTGTGCATAAGGGAGAGACAGACAGGCTGTCTCTTTGGCGTGCTACTGCCTGCTTATGGCCTCCACCATACTTGTCTCTTTCTCCAGAGTGTGCAGCCAAGTGGGGCTTTGCCAGGCTTCTTAACTGTTGTAGCGCCAGAATGATTAATGATTATGTGTCCTGGTTTTCCAGACCAGCCTTGGTGTACCCTCCTCATACTCATTTACAGTAAAGCGGCTCTGGCATTTTATGCCTCACTTCAGCTCCCATGATGTGAGAGCTGGGTGTGTTTTCATGAGTCTCAGCCTTATTACAAGCTTTTAGGAATATGCAGGAACTACTAAAGTTCCTGCTACATGAAACATTTTCCTATGTCCTTGCCCAGGAGTGGGTGAATATCTGGATAGCGAGAGACAGACTGTTCAGTCAGGGTGTTGGACTCTTGGGCCCTGTGATGGAGGGTGGAGAAAAAGGACTCTTCTGGCTCTGGCATGGAGCAATGATAGAAAACGATGTCTCAGGGCACTTGCATACTCAGTAAGGACTCTCCCTGTCTCTTTTAGGCAGCTCCTTGTCAGGACTTGGTCTTCAGTTGGGCTGTCAGCTTCTCACAGAAGATGGTAGCCTCTGTGCACCATTCTCCCATGGAAGCAATCCTCTTATGGACTAGGAGACATGGAAGAGGCCAGTTAGGATAGATCCATGACAGAACTAAGTAGGTGGACAGGTATAAGAGTCTGTCCTGGAGCCTGGAGGTGGATATCTGCAGGTCCAAGTCCTGTTAGAGCTGAGGGTAGAGCACAGGACTGCTATCAGTGCTAAGTGTGCAAGGAGCTGCCTCAGCACATGATTTCTGCCTTGCCACTGCAGCCATTCAAACCTGGCACTAGCAAGTGCAGTGAAAAACAAACTAGAGCTTTGGGGACAAGAAGCCCTACGGCAGTTTGTCAAGAGATTGTTATGAAAACTTACTTAGAAAAATAAATCTACAATAAATTGAAAACCTTACAAGATATTCCTATACTGACAATCCTGACTGGTAAGAGAAAAGTTTTACTGGTTCTTCCAGTGGGATCCTTGCAGAAATGGGAAAGGCATCCCTGTTTGCTGCAGCAGGAGAAGGACAATGATCTAATGCATCAGGGACATTCCAGGTTCATCTGTAGGTAATTAGTAGACAGATATTTTCTATCCAATCAATACAAATGAATTCTTAGAAGGTGAATCCACCTGAGGAGCTCACAGAAAGAGGGGAGGAGAGTTTGTGACTGTGCAAAAATTGGGCTAAGGCCTAACCACTGAAAGACACTTCAGTCTGTAGCCTTGCCTAAAGAGGTCCTCAATGAAGACTCCAGAGTAGAAATCCTTGTAAAACTAATGGTTGGTATCAGGGGTAGGGACAATAAATTAAACAGAAGAATTTTATTGTCAGATTAAGACTTTGTATGATGCTAACCAAGGCAGTTGTCAATCAAACAAGAATGTTGTTCATTTAGTGTGTTTTATGATCATCCTGGTTTGATCTAGAACAGAACTAATTCTATTCAGTAATTTTACATTTCAGCTCTCTTCTAACTGCACTTTCTGAAGCTAACAGCATATTTTCTCAGACAGTTTCTGCTTCCAGCAGTGATAACGCTTAATGTTTACAGTTACTACCAAGGACTGGTGTGCAGAAAGTCTCTTGCTTATGCTTTTTCCTGTGCAGATCAAGGTCACTGCTAAGTCTTGTATACCACATTGGGGGTGCAGAAAGCAGGAGGTTACAACTGTGGGAATGAGCGGACAGGACAGGTGACCCTAAACTGACCAACGAGGTATTGGACCCCATGCACATCATGTTCAGTATAAAGACGAGGGATCACAAAAGCCAAGCTCTCTTCTTCCATGGCTGGTATCCAAGGAGGACTCCATCAGTTTTGTCTTCAATCCCAGTTTGTGAGTTCCTGAATCAAGTTCCCAAATCCAGCTCCTGAATCCAATTCCTGTCTGCCATTGAGTCCAGCCTGAGATTTCCCCAGTGCATGCTCCACAGCATCAGTGGTGACAGTGATATAATTGCCATCAGGAGGTTGGGTTCAGTAATTTTTTATATATATTTGTATATATTTAATTTTATTGTTATTATTTTAATTAAAATTGGTTTAGTCTTATTTTTTAATGGCTAAGCCTCTCTTTCTTATTCCCTTTCTCTTCCCCTTTGTGAAGGGAGAGGTTTTAATAGGGAGCATCTATCATTTGTCTAGTGGCCAGCCCAGCCCTAATCCTTGACATAAGTTGTGATTGGTGTGACTTCAGAGGGCTGCAAGCAAGAAATGCAGCCTAAAGCTACTAATGTGCAAACTAAGGTATATAAAGGAATATATTCAAAATGCTAAAAAGGAAGGAGGGTAGAAGTCCCTCAAGAGCAAAAAGACTTTAGGCTGGAGAAGAATCAGGGCTGTAGCTACTAAGATGGCTAGAAAGTATGCAGGTAACAGGTCTTGATACACTTAAATCCTTTCTCAAGTTCTGAGGTTTCAGTACAGACACGATTCTCAAATTGCTGGGGGAGGGGAACCTCAATCCATACCACTTCTAACAGTTGATGCCAGTGCCAGCAACAAATGCCCAGAACCTGAAGAGGGATCACAGGCCAGCAGAAGAGCACCTGAAGAGCAGCACAAAGAAATTCCAGCCACTCCAGCCAGTACGTCAGCTTCATTGGAAGCCCAACGCCTCTATGCAAACACATGGGCAATAAACAAGCGGAGTTAGATGTGTGTACAGAGCTATGATGTTACTGGTATCACAGAGATGTGGTGGGATGGTTCCTGTTATTGGAGTGTTGGAATGAAAGGATACAGGCTCTTTAGGAAGGACAAGCAGGTGAGAAAAGGAGGGGGTGTCACCCTCTGTGTCAATGACCAGCTGGAGTGCATGGAGCTTCTCATGGGGATGGATGAGGAGCTGACCAAGAGTTTATGAGTCAGGATTAAAGAGACATCAAGGACATGTGACATCATAGTGGGGGATCTGCTACAGGCCACCTGACCAGGAACAATGAGTGGATGATGCCATCTATAGAAAGATAGGAGCAGCCTCACATTCAAAAATCCTGGTCCTCATGGGGGACAAAAACCACCCCAATATCTATTGGAGGGCAAACACAGCAGGGTATAAGAAATCCGGGAACCTCCTGGAATACATTGATGATGACTTCCTTCTCCAAGTGACAGACAAGCCAACGATGAGAGATGCTATGCTGGACCTTGTTTCTCACCAACAAGAAGGGGATGGTTGGGAATGTGAAGCTCAAGGGCAGCCTTAGATTCAGTGACCATTAAATGGTAGAGTTCAAGATCCTTAGGGCAGCAAGGAGGGCTTACTACCCTGGACTTCAGGAGACCAGATGTTGGCCACTTCAGGGATCTGCTTGGCAGAGTACTGTGTAATAAATCCCTGGAGGAAAAAGAGGCCCAATAAATCTGGTTAGTATTTGAGGTTCACCTTCTTCAAGCTCAGGAGTGATGCATGCCAGACAAAGAGGAAGTCAGGCAAAAACATCAGGAGGCCTGTGTGGATAAACAAGGACCTCCTGGACAAACTCAAACACAAAAAAGGAAGCCTAAAGAGGGTGGAAGAGAGTACAGGTATTCTGGGAGGAATACAGAGAAATTGTCTGAACAGCCAGGGATGAGGTTAGGAAAGGAAAATCTCTGACAGAATTAAATCAGTTTTCACTGGCATGTATGATAAGGCATATGTAAAATAAAGAAGTGGTTGGTGAGAGCCAACATGGCTTCACTAAGGTCAAGTCAAGCCTAAAAAATTTGGTGTTCTCCTACGACAAGGTGGCAATCTTGGTGGATAAGGGAAGAACAGCTGTCGTCATCTACCTGGACTTGTACAAAGCATTTGGCAATGTCCTGCATGACATCCATGTCACTAAATTGGAGAGACGTGGATTTGATGATGGACCACTCAGCAGATAAGGAATTAGCTGGATGGTTGCACTCAAAGAGTTGCAGTCAACAGCTTAATGTCCAAATGGAGACCAGTGACAAGTGGTGTTCCTTGGGGGTCATTATTGGAACCAGAACTGTTTAATATCTTTGTTGGTGACATGAACAGTGGGATCGAGTGCACTCTCAGCAAGTTTTACATCAACACCAACCTGTGTGGTGTGGTTGATATGCTGGAAGAAAGGGATGCCATCCAGAGGGACCTTGACAGGTTTGAGAGGCGGGCCCATCCCAACCTCATGAAGTTCAACAAGGCCAAGTGCAAGATCCTCCACCTGGGTCAGAGCAATCCCAAGCACAAATACAGGCTGGGTGGTCAGTGACTGAGAGTAGACCTATAGAGAAAGGCTTGAGGTTATTCTTTGATAAAAAGCTCAACATAACCTGGCAATGTGTGTTTTCAGCCCAGAAAGCCATCCATATTCTGGGTTGCATCAAGAGAAATATGACCAGCAGGCTGAGGGAGATGATTTTCCCACTCTGCTCCTCTCTCATGAGACCCCACCTGGAGTACTGCATTCAGCTCTGGGTCTCCAACAAAAGAAGGACATGGACCTCTTGGAGCCAGTCCAGAGGAGGACCACAAAGATGACCAGAGGGCTGGAGAATCTCTCCTGTAAAATCAGGGTGAGAAAGTTGGAGTTGTTCAGCCTGGAGAAGAGAAGGCTCCAGGGAAACCTTATAGCAGCCTTTCAGTACCTAAAGGGGTTCTACAGGAAAGAGAGGGAGGGACTTTTTAAAAGGCCATGTAGTGATAGGATGAGGGTCATGGTTTCAAATTGGAAGAAGGTAGATTTACATTAGATGTAGGGAAGTTTTTCACTGTGAGGGTGGTGAGATACTGGAACAGGTTGCCCAGAGAGGTTGTGGATTCCTCCTCCCTGAAAGTGTTCAAGGTCAGGTCAGATGCGGCTTTGAGCAACCTGGACTAGTGGAAGCTGTCCTTGCCCAGGGCAGCAGGGTTGAAACTAGATGATCTACAAGTTCCCTTTCAACCCAAGCCATTCTGTGTTTCTATGATTCTGTAATTCCTCACAGGCTTTGCAGTACCTGGATAATGCAATTTTGCAATGCCTTTGTGAAGCACTGACTTTCTGATGCTCTCTGGGGAGACAGAGCTCTCCAAACATCTCACTGTAGTTCTTTTCTCAGTAGAATAGTATTATTATGTACTGCATAAATTGCCTGAGTCTATGCAGACTGAAAATACAAGACTGCCCTTTGTACAAGGCAAAACAGAAATGAAAGAAGAAATTTTTAAGACAGTTCTTTGACTGTGGATTCTCCTATAACAGTTTCTTGACAAACCATGACTGGCCATGAATGTTGGAGACCTGAGATATATACATCTACACTGGCATCTCACAGATGAGACTGCAACATGATATTGAGGTAGGCGAGTTAGCTTTAAATTAAATTGCTCAGATACTGGAATAGCATTGAAACCAAAGCATCACCAGCTTCCAAACAAATTCTAAGTCAAGAGACACCAGACGCAGAGGAGGTTAGAATAACATTAGCATAATGGATGAGTTATGCATCTCAGTTGATTTCCTTTATAATTTCTTCACATGTTACAGCCTTATGTATATAAAACAACATGCTCATGTTTAGTCTTCTTTGTTCAAAAACTCCAAATAGGTAAGTACCAATTTACATCCATTAAAGATGCAACCTAGTTTTCCTTCCCTTTATTTTTCATCTGTCAGTGGAGCTACTTCTGTGTAGCCAAAGGACTGATTTTCAGGGGGAGCAATGGGGCTATTCCTGCTGTGTCTGGACCTCCATTTTCTGCTTCTTTGCCATGGTATTATCACTGAGCCCTTAGAGCTGCTTTCTGTAGTCCTAGAGAGTTACCACGCCAGGCCTGTGCCTAGGGAAATCCAGTGATCTGTGGCTGGAATAACCCATCCATGGCCAGTACTGCAGTGTGAAGCCACAGTATCAAGTAGTGCCATCCATTCCATGGCCAGCCTGCATTGTCCAAAGTGGTGTCAGCTCTTGTGACTTCAAGGTTATTCCCACAACTCAGGCTTCTAACTGACAACACAGAACAGGTTTGAACACTGAGAACAAAGTATGTTTGTTTCATTATACATAAATAGTGTCACATGTAATAATCAGATAATGGGTATAACAATAACATAATCTGAGCAACTAATTTTTCAGCCTTCGTCCTAGCTCAGTTATTTTACTAAATTTTGCTAGATTATCATTAATTTGTGATTTCTTAAGATGACTGCAATGGCAGAGGAGTGGATATCTAGGTCAGGTTCAGGTCAGAGGAAACTCATTCCCTAGAGACTAGGAGAAAGTGACTGTGGAGCCACACTTAGCAACTAGAGAAGTTGATGGCTTCCACAGGCTGTAGTATAACTTCACACACAGAATCACACAGAATGTCTTTGGTTGGAAGAGGCCTTCAAGATCATCTAGTCTGACCTTCAACCCAACACTGCAAGCTCACCACTAAACCATGTCCCTAAGCACCAGGTCCACATGCCATTTAAATTCCAGGGATGGCAATTCCAGCACAGCCCTGGGAAGACCATTCCAATGTTGGAAAACCCTTTCAGTGAAGAAATGTTTCCTAATGTCCACCTTCTCTGGTGCGGCTTGCATCCATTCCCTCTGGTCCTATCACATGTCACCAGGGAGAAGAGGCTGTCCCCCTCCTTGCTCCAAACTCCTTTCAGGTAGTTGTAGAGAGCAGCAACGTCTCCCTTCAGCCTCCTTTTCTCCAGACTAATCTGAGGCATAGAAAGTAGTCCGAAAGTAGCCTGAGAGTAGTTTGAGGCATAGAGTCACACCTTCCACTGTGAAGATGTGAATTTATGCCTCAGAATACCCTCCACATGTTCAGAACAGGATGATTCATGCAGATTATGTAAATTAATCTCCTTGCTCTTCAGTATCATTGTTGTATGTGGAAGGGGACACATGGTCACAAAAGTAGCTATTCCTATACTTTCCTTCCCTGCTGTTGTTGAAAACACCTGTGCTGTGTTCTGCTCCTCAGCTGGAAAAGGCTTGCCTCAGGAAATGTCTGAACACAGACAAATGGATACCAAAATGGGGGTGAATATCAGGTCTATGTTAAGGAACTTTTCAACTATCCTTCCTGCAGCTCATCAGCCTGACAACCAAAAATGTAGAATAAAGACTAAGATAATCACAGAAACTTTATAAGGTCTATTATCACAGCAACTCAGTTATATCTGCTGATGTGAAACAGCTGGAGGTGCTGAAGGCCCTAATAAATGGACCCTCCTGATGAGATTTACAAGAGCTCTTGATCTGTCATCATGCTGGTTGCATCTGTCACTTGCACCTGGTATGAATATCTTAGTTAGCTAACACATATCACTTTCATGGGGTCCAGCAGGACAGCTAGAATTACTTCCCCTTTGTGTCGAGGCCTTTAACAGTAAAACATAGTTTATAAGATTCATTTGTGCCATTGCTAGCATTGTTTAGTGCTGGATTCCCCTAAAACAACAGTAGGTCCACAATGTTGACACTCAGCTCACAACCAGCATTGCAAAGTTGATCTGTGTTTCTTTCCTCCCTTTTACAGGCTGTCATGTTCGGAGTTGGTTTTAGGAAAGGAGATCCTCTGGGAACCTATTTCTGCCATTATCTGAAACTTGTGCTTTGATTTAAGCATTTTATGTTCATCTCTTTGCGGGGCACCAGCACTGCACAGGAGGCTATTCCTTTACAGGTGTTAGGCTAGGTCAGCATATGACTTGAGATTTCCATTATATGTTATTTCATTCTATATTCTTGATGCTAGTGTCACTACAAATGTGTTTTTATCATGTCAGTACTATGCATGCAATAAAACAGCTTTGTTTCAAAACCATAGATCAGTCAGTATCAGCTTGGCCCCCTTCCTCAGCAACAGCTTTGTCTCCTAAAGGCTATCAATGGCTACATGAAATACGGGACACTGATGAAGGACCTCTCACTTAGATATGATCTGAAGGAGTGCAGTACAAACAGGATCTGTTGCACAACTTAATCAAGACCAGTAGTTAGCACTATTGGAGCAACTTTCTGCAAATGGAACAGCACATAATTGTCAACATGGCCCAAGATTTGGACCTCTCTGTTCAAGGCTTTTGCACACTGTTTGAAATGTTCTCCACAAACACAGTCAGACTGTCCAGCTTGTTGTAAGGAACATTACTGTGAACCACCCACTTTAATTCAAGCAGATTTAAAATGGAAGAGCTTTCATTTCCACATGTAAAAATAACGGTATGCACCTCTAAATTATAATTTCTTACTGAAGTTATTTGCTACAAAGTATGATACAACTGATTTTTAATAATAGATACAGGTTCTCAAAAAAGCAACAGTTACAGATTTTTGGTAAGTGTCCCAGTCTATGATTTTGGGAGAGTGACCTTAACATGATTTATTCCCCAGATTTATGAAGCACTTATAGTTTAACGTAACAAAATTATTAGGCATGTCACTTGCAATCAAGTAATCAATACGATTAAAATACAAATAAATAAAATACAAAGGATGGATCTAAATCACCTGCACATTTCTTCACTTTCCATTGAAACGTATATTTCAGATACAATATTTACATCCTTGTAAAAATGCCTTTGAAATTCTTTATGTAGAAATATTCTCAAACAAATAATTTTTCTGTAATGTGTTACATACTAGGTCAGAGTCTAATGGCAAAAGATTAAAGGCATTATTCTTCCAGGTGAATAATGCCCTTATCATGTTCCATTTCCCATATTCATGTGACCTTAATAATATTCCTTTAAAATTATGTTCCCTCAACATAAATTTCTGATTCGGTCCTCCATGTAATATTACACACCAGTCTGTGATGATGAAGTGCTGAATTTTTCCCCTTATATTGAGTTTTCTTTTCTATCGCTTCCCAGTTTGAATTATTTCAGTGTCTCCTGTCTTCCTGCACATTAGTTCAGTGAAGTCAGAAAAGGGATATAGGGGTATTTTTGCTTCTATCATGCCTTATTCTTGCTTCCCTTGTTCTTTACTCATCTTTTTCTCCTCTCACTGTCTCTCATGTACATGCATCCAGGTATTCATTTTTATTCACACAGTGAATCCTTCTTTTTGCCGGGGGAAACATGAAGAAGAGTTTGTGTCAATGAGAATAAAATCTTTGGTGAAAACAAAGCACAGGGCAAACAGAACTCAAGGAAGAGAAAACTGAAGAAAGGGGCAGTGTTGAAGCAGAAGGTGATCTGTGAAAGGAGGCAGCACTCCACACAGATGATGGTGCACATGGGCCAAGGCAGAGCGAGGATAATCAGAAAGGTCAAATGTGCCTAAGGCTTGCTGGCTTCTGCCGCTCAAGAAAAAAAGTGGCAGTGGCTGGAAAGAGCCCAAGGAAAAGTCAGTATAGCTGGAGGATGTGGGGAGAGAGAAAAGTGATGACAGTGGGCATGAAAATCTCACACTAAAGCTCTTGGCTGTGCAAGGGCCTGACTAACACCTTCCATCTTCCCACTCACATGGGCTGATCCTGGCTTTCTCTTCCAGCTGGCCTTTTGCATTGGCCAGAAGTTTTACTGAGATGAATAATCTCCATCTTAAGCCTTTTCATGAGTTATTTAAATTTAATTTTCAAGACATCTCCCCCCTATCTCTCTCCAAAGAACATCCGTGAAAGAGTGAACAAACTCTTTGATGTACATTTCATTAGGAAACTTACTCACCTCACAGTCAACATCAAAGGAAAACATCCATAAAAATATAAATGTCAGTGTAATGAGGCTCAACAACAGTTCATTGAATAAGACAGCTTGGGCCACAAGTGAACTAAAGGAGGAAAAAGGAAGAGAGGGAGATGTAATAAAGCACTCAAGCATCCATAGAAATATGTGCAGCTCAAGAACCTGCATGTAATAAGTCTTCATAAAAGGAATATTGTGCAGCTTTACTGAGCATTTCCAAAGCATTTGGAAATGATACATGGTGAAATAGAAAGGAGGAAGAGGCATCCATGTTCAAAATGGTTATGAAGCTGAAGATGTTAGATCACTATAGTGTTGAGAATAGGAGGAAAAAAAAGTCCAAAAAAAAAAAAAAAGTTTCAAAGAAGATATATTGACTCCTCTTAAACTACCCGTGCCCAGTCTGCAAAGGTGGAGAAAATGAATTAACTAGGACCACTTTCATGTTCAGGACTCAAACAGGGTATTGCGGTAACCTGCAAGTTTATCTTGGGACTAACAAAAATTGTATGAAAAAAAAAAAAAAGAGGCCAGAAAACCTAATGAAGAAACATTACCAATGAAAAGTTACAAGAAATTAGCATGACAACATGCTTCATTTGAATAAAACAAGAGTTGTTTACATACTGGAAAACCTAATAAAAGATTATTAGACAGAAACCCAGATGTGAGGCTATTCTTTCCACAGTTACGTGTCTTTTTGGTGTGTCACAATAAACTTCTCCAGAATGTATATATAGCAATTTTAATATGTTTTTATTGAAATGATAGAAACTTGATAACAGAATCACCTCTAAAATGTAGCTATATGCTATCAGTTTGTGGGAATAAAGCAAATTTAACAGCAGCATAGTTACTGACAAATTGAAAATACTTTGAATAAGGCTCTTTTTGAAAAAAAATGCAAAACCTGTTGTTACTTCAGCAAGTTAACCCTTAAACTGTAGTGACTGCATAAATCAGAGTGTATCAGTCTCCTTTCCTTTGACCATGCTCGTATGTCACACCTTTTTCTTCTATCTCTTCATCACACAAAGTACTGTAGGTATCTCAGCTGACAACAGTTTTGCACACTATAAACCTCAATAGTGTATACATTCTCTGTGTAACCAGTGTAAATAATAGTCACAAAAGGCAAGAGTAATAATAACAAATTAATTAATCTCTTAAACTTAGACAGAATTTTGCATGTGAGAGACAAAAGATCAACAGAGACTTCCTTTTGTCATCAATAGTAACTTTCTTTTTTAAATGAGCTGAGTAGGAGTGGTCACTTATTAAAGCAACATGTTCAACAGGCCTTCTGAACTAGTAAGCCTGGCAAACCTTAAGAAAAACACATTTACCCAAACTCTCACAAATCTAGTTAACTTCTAGTTAACTTCTTAAAAATGCTTTCTATAAAACACATATAACTCTTTATCAAAATCATTTCAAAGTGGATACATTCTCTGGAGGTTTCCTCAGTATCTAAGTAGGAAAATACTTATAGTCTAAGAGATTCCAACTTAAGCCCCTTTATCCATGATTTCAGCTAGAGGATAAGAACTCTTCTTCATGCAGTTTTCCTGACATAGAAGCTCAGTAATGAAATGTCATGGCAGGAAGAGTGGTTCTGTTGTGTCAGAAAAGATTAAAGAATGAAAAGCATAACTATCCCAAAGTCTTTTGAAATCTAGTTCTGTCTTAGATTTCTTTTTACTACTGCCAGGAGATACCTCCTCACAAAGTAGCTGGCTTTGACGTGGGATTCAAATGATACTTTGTCTCATGCTTTTTAGGGCTCATGCTAAATACACTGTACCTTGTCTTAGAGCAATACAGATGGGAAATTAGTATAAAAATCTGTCTTCTGGAAAGTGTTGCATTGTAGCATTAGAACATCACTGGCAGGTTTGTTCACTGTCTACAAGGAAAACATTTTTTACCAAATGCTGGCCCTATGGATATCCAGGCTTCCTGATGCCTTTTTTAAGCCACACCATATGAGCTGCTAAAAGGTAAAAAAGTACCTTCTGTGCAACTTCCATGGTCAGTGAAGAAGTTTGGTCTTTTTAATAACCTGTCTCCAAAGTGCCATGAAGGGACTTGGGTGCATAGGATTTCAGGCCAAAAAGAAAACTCCACAACTATCTAGTCAAGTCTCCTTTGGATCTTAGATTTCATGTGCTTATCCCTGGGTCAAACCAAGTAACTGCAGCTTAACATAAGCTTAACTTCCAGACACCAATTTCTCTTGTGTTTACTACTTCTGTTTTCCTGTGGCTTGCTTCAGACTAAAAGAACCACAGAGTAAGAACAGATTTCCATATGACTCTTGCTTCCCTTTCCTAAGTAGAAGAAAATGTCATCAAGTGACAGTCATGTTGAAAACCACATGTGAAGAGATGATAATTTTTTAACTGTGATTTAAGAAAGTATCTCTCTTCTAATTCTACTCACAGACTTGACTAGCGTTAAAACTACCTATGTGAATCTGAATTAAAGCAGACTAAGTCCAGGGACTTTGTGGAGTTCTTCTGTGATACAAGGGATTTGTTCTCTATTTCATTTTGCAGAAGTGTTTTATAGTACAAACTGAAAAAAGAATAAGTGTGAAAGAGAGGAGCACTGTACTGCATGAAAACTTAGTTTTCCATTATTTCTTATTTCATTAGAGGAAAAAAAGAGGCAACTGTTTGGCCTCTCATTTACTCAGAAGAGGACATAGTTTTCCTTCCTAAAGGTCTCAGCATAGCAATGTGCTGCCCAGAATCCCTCAGCACTGAGTGCATTGCTTTACTTCTGCAAGTTAGCTGTAACATCAGGAATCTTAACTGCCCTGTGTTTTCTGTCTGATGCTAATTTATTAAAATTATTAAGAAATTGGGTTATTAAAATAAGCTTTGTTATGTCTCTAAAACAAATATATTTAATCTTACAGAAAAAGCTGGTTTAAGATAAAGATAATGCGATAATATTAAGATGAAGGTATTCCAGTTAAAAAGAACCAGAAACCACCATGTCCTTATCTTATGTAAATGCTACATTGTGAAAATCCTCTCAGGCTTAGTCTGACTTAGCCTGTGTAACATTTCAGCTGTTAGATTTCAACTGTAATAACAAGCAAAATGTAGTCTTAACAGATCTTATCAAATCACCACAATCCTTCCACACTCAAGGACAAAATAACTCCTCATCAATGTTATGTACTCTATATGTAAGGGGTTCTTTTGGGGTTTGGGACTTCTGTCTTCCCTTTCTTCCCCTTCTGAAGGAACAAGAAGAGTATTTGTAAAAGAAAAAAAATTAGCCCAGTCTATGTTCCTAGGAGCCTAAGCATGCTGTCTCCTTGTGGATTACAGCTGGCAGCTGTAAGGTGCAAAGTTTTACAATTTACAGTGCTGGGATTTCTTCTTCTTTTTAATCTCTTCTACTCAAAAACCTTTCATTTTCTTGGCAAGCTGTGAAACTTTAGATTGGTAGTTAAATAGAATGTCCTGCCTGCAAATATTATAATGTGTATATATATGGGCTAGGTGCAGTGTATAGTGGATGAATGAAGAATGCATTAATATTGTCAAGCTTAGGGAGAAAGGGTGAAACTATAGGAATTTTTAAGCAGCTACAAGAACTGTCATAACAATGAAGGATCATTTAAAATATAGATTAACATTTTTCTCTATTTATAGAGAAGTACTGTTACAGTCAGTATTGAATTAACACACACTTTTAGCAGAATGGACATATTTATCCATTACAATCTTCAGATTGATTTTAGGTATCTTTAGAAATTAATTCTAAAATATTTAAAAATACTAATTTTATCAGAAAGTGTAATTTAATTTCCATGACATTCCACTGCATTTATTAGATTCATTATAGTTATTTTTTTAAATTATATTTTACAACAGCTGGACCACATCATTCCCTTCTGTGCTACAGCCCTCAGAAAAGAGTTCTTGAAGAAGAAGACGACAACTTGATGAAGACCTCTTTGTAGAGACAGATGCTTTCCCACTGGAGGGCCCAGAGATTTTCCTCAGTCCAAAAAGGGCACTGCACTATTAATTTGTTCAAATTCTTAAGCATCTGACTTTGTCTATTTCTGCTTGCTTTGGCCTCAGGCAAGCCTTCTGGCTTACTGGCAACGTTGCTGTATTGTACCTGTGCTGTATGGGATTTCCTCTGGCTCTCTCTGACCTTAATAAAAGCCCAAAGAGGCAGAGCAGGAATAATAATACCAGAACCCTAGAGCAATTGTGGCTAGAATGGACGCTTGCCATTTCCCTTAGCCCCATCCAATTCACTCCTCCTTTAGCCTGTCCCATCTTTCCCTAATCCCCACCTAGGAACCATGTCTCCTCCTGTCAATCCTGTCAGCAAGTGAGTTTATAGGACAACCTATCATTTAAGGAAGAAAACCCTGTGTGGAGATCCCATATGTATATGGTAGGTATCCAATCAGAGTTTTCAGTGAAAAAGCAGACATGTTGCCCCTGTTTTCTTTTTTAAGAGAGAGATCCCACTAATTTCTACAGGTTTGAACTGATTGTTATCAGACTTTGTGCTGATCCCAGCTTTACCTTCATTTAAAGGAATGTTTCAGTCCCATGCAACCTGGGATTACTACAATGGCCAAAAAACACTGGAGACAGGAGTTCAGAGAGGCTGGAAGCAAACTGTTACCAGACACTAAGTTTTGCATTTAAGTCACAAAGTAGATATGAAACAGTCTCTGTCTTTGTTAAAACACATCACATTCAAGCCTTTTTCTAAAAAAAGTCAAATTCCGTAAATTATCTGCGGCTACAAATCTCAAGATTAATCTCTGCAACCACTCACTCAAGTCTCCTCACTGATGTGTGCTTGGTCACTGCCTCTTCTTCAGCCTGACTACTGTGCTTCTTCACCACTGTCAAAACACAGTATAATGTAAGGACAGAATTTCATCATTTCAAATTGTAACTTCCTTGTCTTTATCAGGTGAAGCCATACCTTGACTTCAGTTTAAAGCTAAAGCTTCTTTTATTTTATGTATGTTTAAAAGACAAATAGAGAAGCCTGTTCGATCAAAAGAATTAGAAGAGATTACATACAGTATTTTCAGACAACATACCGCTTGGATACCATAGTGCTAGCAACATTTTAATGGCTATTGCATTGTTATTATTTAATTTCTCCCACAAAAACACCAAAATATGATGAAAACAGTATATTGGATATTATACCTTAACAATTGGCATAATATCAAAATAAGGATTAATTACATAACATAAGACTAAAGGAAATAAAGCACAACTACATTGATTTAACCTTCCTTTTCAACTCCCTTTCTTAAAAGTGCCAAACTAATTTTACTTAGTTTTAGGGGAAAAATTCTTTCTATGTTCTCAAACTTGCTCAAAGTTATTCAAAACTGTTGAATATGTGTTTCAGGCCATTTCCATGGTATTACAAAAAATGTTGCAATGTTGAAATAATGACTCTGAAAGGAGAATAATAAATGTTTAATACAAATGCATCATCCATGCAAACAATAAGGTTGAAATTGCAGTTCTGTTAAGTCAACAAATCTTCTATTGACTTCAGAGGAGCTCAAGATTCATTTTATATATAAATCTACATGTTTTTGCCATTGTTATGGATGTGAGAGTGTCAAAGCAGAATTAAAAATGGAAGGTATGAAGCATGAATTTTCCCCATAATTCGTAGATATATTAAAGTCTTATGGTTACTGTTATCCTTAGCCTGACAACATTTCTGCTACAGACTATCCATGGAAATATCCAAACACAGCTGAGTACATCATGGAATCATCAGGAATTTGTACATTGCTCAGAAGGCAAGATACAACAGGAGTCATAAGTTTTAAAGTTTGCAAACGTATGTGCTAGTGAATATAATTTACCCGCTTCTTCACCAGCTGGACCTCTGCACTTAGCAACGTGCTAGTTCATATATTATTTGTAATTGTGCTCAGCATGGAGCTTGAGCTTTACTTCAGACCTAAAATGAACACATTTGGATTTCACTTTATTATTAATGAGTTTTAAAGTGCACGGATCAGTCATTTTACAATTTCTTTCAAAGGCACTGGACAAAATACAGGGACTAGTATAGGATGATTAGTTAAGCATGGTAGTTTTCAAAAAAGTTTCATGGCAAGCATCTTGAAATGATTATTAATTGTAATTACTTTAAGGTTTGTATTCTTTTTCTTGGTCAGTTATTGTTGCAGCACTTATAATGTTCCTCCCATGATATGTAGCTAACTGCTCTTCGAGGTTTAGATCGATTTGAGTCAGTGTTACTGGAACTGATGCCCAGCCCATTTCCTAGCTGAAGCGTTGGAGTCTGGGGGAGCCTGGTACATGGTGACCTCTGCTGCTTGTGAGGTGATATAGTTGTAGAAGGCTCAACAAAAGCAGAGTATCGCAACTAGATGTGTTTCATTGTGGAAACACAGACAGAATACTTTTTCTGCAGTGCTAGCTTGGACTACTTTGGGACCATCTCAGGTAAACAGCTTCACAATAAGCAACTTGAGTCTAGAAACAGAGCATATCAAAGGGTGTGCATCTCTTTCACAGATTTAGAATGACACTATATAATTTCATCTGAAATGCTGTTCATTGTAACTCCAGATGTTTGCCTACATCTACTGTCTACAAGGACAAACACTTTGCATATTAATTCAAATATACTACCTGTCATTTAATTTTGTGTGAAAAATTTACATTTATTATTAATTTCTAAACTATAATTGCCAAGATTCAGCATGCAGTAAGATACAGAAGCATGCTAGAAAGTATTTTCTTTGTGCAAAACTGTATCAACACCTTAATAGCAACTGACAGGTATTCCATATGAACCTCACTCTCACTTCACAGTATTACCATGGAAAGAAAACTCTATCAGTACAGAATTAGGACACCAAGAACTAATACAATGTCTGAGACAAAGTAAGGTGACTCTTGCTAGATCCATGACTTACACTCATATATGTTCTGTTGCAAGTTCTGGGCTTTTTATTTTTTTTAAAACTTGAACTGACAGCTGTATTAGAAAATAAGAGTACCCTAGTCAATATAAACAGTGCTACCATTTTCACTCTCTTCCTGGAACAAAAGACTGCTCCCAGGCTATCTTTCTTTTCTCTTGTCCAGTCAGTAAAGTTATTTTTTAACCTTTCGCAGAAGGTAAGACATGACTCAATGTTGAGCCAGATTCAATAGCTGCGACTGTGACATTGTCTAACACCCTTTGATAGATTCAAGATTAAAACCAACTTCTCGCATGTTGTATCTCTTCCAGACATATTTTATGTCATGCAAGGCCTGGACAATGTAATCTGATGTTGGGAGAGCAACAGGAATAAAAAGAATTGAATAAAGTTTGATTCAGATCAATATATTGTGAAGAATTTATGTTGCCTTTAAATTCCCATCTTTGACATTTGCCAGCTTTCCTCTTCTACCTGTTCTTTTCTCCTTTTTAAGTGACAAAGCAGAAAATCAAGGGAGGTAGGGAAGTAGGGGAAAAAGCTAAGAACATCCTAATTCCTGAAGACCTTGGAATGGCTAAGAGCTCGAGGTGCACAAATGTTTTCACCACTTGGTTGCAGGTTAGTCCTTTGCCTATGCTTTAACTCCAAACCCATTTCATCCAGTAAAAAATATTCCTCAGGGATTACAATAAGGGCACCTCAAGATTCTGGTAAAACCCCAAAGGAAATTTCCAATTGGCATCTCCTCTAAAGAGCTAATAAATGGTGTCTGGGACAAAGCTGCATCCCACAGATGGTGACGAGCTGAAGCATGAGAAAGACCAGCTTGGGAGTCTGGCCCTGTGGCATAACTGAGCAACCCAGGGTTGAGAGCACATAAAGACAAAATTCCAAGGTATATATTGTGTCCAGAGTTTGTTGGTGGCTTTGTTTGTTTTGTTTTCTTAAAAAGAATATATTCACAGCAAGGGAGAGATAAGGAAAAATTTCTTTTAAAGAACCTGTAAGGAGGCTATAGTGAAAGAAAGGAGTGTTTTCACAATACTTCTTTCTGCCCACAGATTGGGCATGCACAGGGTATAACACATTGTGAGAGGTACATGGGGGAAAAAGGCATGCTGCACTGGTACAGAGGTATAGCAGGTGAGAATCTGCTCACTTCAAGATACTCTCTGAGCAACAATTGAAATTGAAAACTATCAAAACCACTTGTTTTAGTCAAACCTGCTACAAATTTACAGTATCACTACTAGAATATAGTTTAACCAAGATACTAAGAAAAATTATGTATGATTGTTATTGCCTCTGTCTTTCAGAATACAAGTCAAAGTTCTGGAGGGCTTTCCATGAAACATTGTACAACTTAGCGCAAGAGTACTGCTGTAAGACACTGCAGTTATCTTTGATTAATAGTCTGCAATAAAATTAGGAAGAAAACCAAATAATACCCAATAATTAAAAAAAAAACCCCACCATAATACAAGTGTTCATAGTTAAACTCAATAAAGAGAATTTTTAAAAGACAATTTTAACTCACTTTAAAAATAATAATTAAAAAAGCAAAGATATCAAGACTGTTAAGCTTCCCATTCAAACTTTCTCTTGCCTGCTACTGTTTAGGCAATAAATATTATGAATATAAACATGATTTATAACATCTGTATACCAATGGTAGAATATTAGCAAGACATTTACACTCCTTTGTTTGGGATATATACATGTATACAACAAGAAATTTCCCTTTGTGATCTTCTCCAGGGTTGATTTCACAGTCCAAATCTGGCCTTAAAAAAATATAATGTATATATGATTCTGCAGGAACAGAAATGGAAGCAGTGTTTCTCAGCCCACAGCCAAACCCTTCTACCCTGCCAGAAAACAGAAATAAAAGTTTAGTCTGCAAATCGCTTTCACAGCCCTCACTCCTCTTAAAAAAAAAAAAGTAACAAAACAAGAGTAGGCTGCGTCTGGGTTTGTCAGTGTATATAAAACCCCCTCTTCTGAGTTAAAATTCCCCTTCTATGTGGCATTTCTTTATTCCAATTAGCCTGGCTGAGTTAGAAAAGGTGTCAGAGTTAGAAAAGGTGACAGGGCTTGTCACATGAGAGAGTCACACTGATTTACTTAACCATCCTTTCTTTAACAATCATTTGTATCCCATGTGATGTCTAATATTTCAGCTTCCCACTCCTTGTTTTGGTTCATCTTAAATTAACTCAAAATTGTGAACTTAGTTCACCGTTTGAAATGAAGGCCTATCCTTCTGTGACAGGTCCTACAAGTTTAAATTTGTACTTTCAGTTAAACTAAGATCTTATCAAAATGAAAGGCTCCTTGAGGTAGAAATCTAATCTAAACCAACAATCCAAACCACCTGTCCAAAACAGCAGAACAGCATCTCGATTAGTTGTTTTAACACACTTTCTTATGTTTTTGTCACTTCACAATTGTTCCTCTGTGCTGTTTGCATGTAAAAGCATAAATAATTTTGATAAATCTTTTCTTACAATTTACCACTATTCTTTTTTTTTTTTTTTTTCTGGGCTTCAATAGAAAGCAAAGAATTGAATATTCGTGCAACATTCAAGTTTCATACATGGAAGTTAAATTGGTCCTGAGTGAGCTGTATGTCTCAGGTTCCTACTCCATATAGAATTCTTTACCTGTAGATAACACAGCAGTTCAAAAGAAGCTCTACTTTGTCTATTGACTTTTAGCAGTTCAATTGCTATCATGGAGTACGTTGGTAATTAAAGGTCAGTCATTCATCTGACAGTCTTTCCTGACTCAGAAGTGAGAGAGAAATCAGAAATTTGTGATTCATGGAAACTGAAATGTACAGAGTTATAAAATATTGATGGCAGAAAGCACAGGATTACAGAATAGTGAAACACTTTTTATTACTTGCTGGTGTAGAATGAAATATACTCTGTGATGCACCAAAAGGCTTCTATGTGCAGTTTAAATTTTACTGCAAATGTATGTCCATGAGATAAAAAGCAGTCTTCTTGTGATAGTTTTGTTTGATTTTCTTTTAAACCAAACTGTGCCGTCTGGTATTGTGGTCTATTATGCGATTCTGCAGTCAGCACATCCAATAGTCTATACAATTTCATTGGAAGAAGAATTCTTTATTGCGCATTAATCTTTAATTGGTATCTAAAGCATCTCTCATCTGGGATGAGGGCTGTTGCCTATGTCCTGAAAACTGCCATTAAAAATTCCACCCATTGTATTCCTAAATCTTAACCTGAGAAATTGTTGCATTCAGACTTCTCAGTCACCATCAAAACAGTCCATCTCAGCCTCTCTATAGTTAAGATAGGTAGGCTTGAGTGGAACATTGCATCTTTTTCTGGTTCTTAAGTGTTGCAACATAAAAAATACTTTGCTAGATAGAACAACATTTTATGAACAGACAAAAGGCTCCAGTTACCCTACTGTGTCCACATTTCAGATTGACTCAAACCTCCTCTTCTGGAAAGCCTGTAAAAAAAAGAAGACTAGTGGCAAATAGGAAGCTTTAGAAAACACAGACATCTGGAAGGAAAGATATCATGGTGGTGTAAACCACAGTGCAATAAAACTTTTATTTAATTCAACCTTTAGTCTCTAAAGCCAGTCAATAGGGAAAGAGAGCCAACAACTTAATGGCACACATTGGTTTATGTAAGGTTTGCTTTTCAGAAGAGCCATCTAATTTAGTTTGCAAACTCTCCAAAACAACAGGTGCTGAGTGTGCTGAGCTGTCAGAGGACCCAGTTCCCCAAGATAAGTACACATCATCACTCACATAATACCTGAACTCCTCCTGTCTGTTTGATGATACTTGGCACCTGCATGATCCATATCTCGCTCAGGCTCTTGCAGCAGTGCAGTGCCAGAGAGGGGCAGGGAGGAAACTAGCAACACTGATTCCATAAGGGTGGCCCACATCTACTCCCCACTCCTTCCCAACATACATCCTATAGCATATTTCATCTGGATGCACAGCTGCTGCACTATGGCAACAGCTGGCATAGGTTGCTGCAAAAATTCAAGTGTGGATATGCAATAGTGTTAATATAAAAAGTTACTAGTTTGGAATTGTGACCTATTTTGCTGGAGATGGTTACACTGTGATGATTTTAATTTCCCACTCAGCAGGTTGAAATATTTTCTTCCAGACTGTCTTTCTCCTTAATCATATAAGTCTGTTTCTAATTGAAGCTGATATTCAAATAAAGCAATTGTTTTCCTTAATGTCATTTCATGCAGTACAATAGTACTCTCAAGTATATTTGCTTGTCCAGTAGCATTTCCAGAATAACAGGTAACAGAATAGCTATAAGTACAATATTGCTTAGCATCCTGGTTTGCACCCAGCATTGCACCATGAAAAGAATCTCCAAACTCATTTGCATTGTGTGATCATTTAGTGACGAACAGAGATTCAGCTCAGTATTTTGTAGACTTTTTAAAAATGAAAAGACTTTATCTAGTAGATGACTTGGTAGTACATTAGAACATCAATAAATCACACCTTGTCAGCTACTGAATTTAACTTGTGTTAAAGTTAAATCCAATTGAACTGTGTATATAGGCAAGGTTTGAGACATCAGCTGTGATTTACCAAATATTGGTCATAGTTATCTAATGCAGTGAGTCACTTCCAAGTCTGTACAAGTCAAGAGTATTTAGGTCTTTGTAGAACTGAATGATAAGATGAAGGATTGTTCTATGAGGAAAGAAAATTAACTGTTGCATAATAAACACATGGGAGTTTCATGGGTTTAAAACTCATAAGTACTTTCAAGAAGACTCTAGACCACCTTTCATCTTCAGTATAACCCCTTTAATTGTGACATTCTTATAAAAAAAAAAAATCTTTATTTATTGTCAGATAAATAGAAACATCCCTTTCCTAAATCCAAATCAGGGGCAAGGAACAGCAACATTTTTAGTCATTGCAACTGAGTACTATAAGATTATGAATCAAAAGATTATGGCCATTCTGGAATCCTTGTAGAAAGAAATGGAGCAGAAACTGTGAAGCACCTGTGGAGCATGGTGTGATAAATGAGCCAAAAGGCCTTTGCAAGACATCTTTACATATGTGAAAGAAACACAGCAGAGTCTATTTCTTCTTGAGATGAAGACTGAAGAACTAGAATGGTCCAAGTTTTCCTCTTGCAAAAGATGTCTGTCACAAACAAGCATTTGTATTTGTATGAAACCCTACAGCAGTCAGGGGGTATCAGCTCCAGTCTCATAAAGCCAATTGCAAGCTTATGATTAACTTAGCTAAACTGTAATATATATGTTCAGGTTGGGAGGGAGTGTACAAATACACAAAAAGATGAAGGATGCAATAAAATTGCACGGGGGAACACTGGATGGGCAGCAATTTTCTAGCATGAAGTTTTCAACAGAAGTTCATAAATTTCCAATGTAAGCATGACTGCAATGTAGACATAAAATCTGAGACTTTATGTATGTTGCACAATTCTAGGATAGCACATGGTTAAATCATAAAATGTCTTGGTATTACTCATTTCTTTGAGAAACTGTGCTAGAAGAAATGTGATACATTTCCATTTTAAAGGATCAAGAATCTCTTTGGTTTTTACTTCACAGAAAGGCCGGTCCTCACCCTCACAGTGAGACCCAGCCTACAAGGAACCACTTGCTGTCTCTTCTGGTGTCAAGCAGTCGAAAATCTTCTCTTGGAAGGAAGTAAAATGTATAATTGATATATCAGATCATTTCATAATATAAGCAGGATTGCAGTAGAAACGTTTTTGCCAGTCCTCTGCAGAGCAAAAAGTCCAGGTTTACCTCCTTACACAAAGACGTAGTAAGTAGATTCCCCCCCCCCCCAAAACGTTTCTCACAGAAGTTCAGCTGAGACTGCTCTAAACTAGAAAAAATAGGGAATACATTTAGAAATTACTTTTAAACTTCCTCTTGCTTCATTCCCCTTCCCTTCTGTAACATTTCTGTCTGCATGAAAGTCTTCCACTATCTCTTGAGAGCTATTCTTGGGCTTTATCTTGCCAGAAGTGCTTATATCACATGCTAATTGGCTTAATTAACTACAAGTCATAGCCCCAACAAAAGCATTTCCTATCTAGTCAATGTGACCATTAAAAAGTGATTTGCATTACATTTGGAACAGCAGACACTTAGCTTGTGAAAGGGGCTAATGAAGCATGTGTTCTGGGCACACAAATCAGGTGCTAGAGGTGTAGAAAGCAATACACAGTTCCTTTGTAGAAGCAGTTTAAAAGATTTTAACTACTAGTTTTCCAAGACTGACTTTTTTTTTTTTCATTGATAAAATTATTAAGAGAAATAGAGAACATCTTCCTCAAGCAATTTGAAAATGATAAGAAAAACCACATTTTTTTATTTGTAGTAAGTCACAGAGGTGATTCAACATGTACCAAGTCAGAAAGATATTCTATAAATTTTGAAAACAGAATTTGGAAGGGTAAGTGCTGTGTTCAAGTGTTGCTAACGACCTGCAGAGACAAATTTGCACAAACACAGAACTCTGCTCCTAGATGAAGTAACAATGCAGCACCAAAAGCACCAGAACAGGGCAATGTTGCAAGTGAAATTTGGATCGCATATAATAAAAATACAATCTTATAAATCTGCACTCAGTTGTTAACAGACCATGAACTTCCTTAAGCTCTATAGGCACTCTTGTTTTTAACACAGACTTTCCATCAGTATCTGTGGCTCTTGTCCTTGGCTTGTGCATGTGTATTTCATGTTGGCAGGGCTTAGCAGCATTGCTTGGGCTTGGTGCTAATCTAAATGAGGGTTAGAATGAACTCCTGCCACCTCCTGCAGATCTCAAACATTCTAGCTACTCACATTGTAAATGGAAACTGCTGCATCTTCTTTTCTTAGTTTTTACCTGACTTTGGCATTAGCCCTGCTTTGGGGTCAGATCTCCAGAGATCCCTTCCAGCATAAATTATTACATATCATCTGCTACTTGCATTTTAGAAAAACAGCAGTTGTCCTTGCTAAATTTCTGCAAGAAAAACTGAATAAGGGGTAAGTATGAATAAAGAATAAGAAAGAATAAAGAAAGTAAATCCTGTCTGTGAAGTTTTTGCACTAGTAAGCTGCAGATGGATCACTGTGTGTATGGGTGTATTTTTCAGCATCCATTAACTTTCTCAGGTAGTGTTTAGACAAACAGACTTCCTAAATTTGATGATGAGACAAAATTTCAGTCCCTAAAATTCAGATGTGACAAAACCAGGATTGTCTCTGGGGAAATGGGACCTCCATCTCCAGTTGCTCTGCTACCAGCTAATGCAGTTCAGGTTCTCGCAGACATCCATTATTTAGCAAGCCCTTTTGCGATTTTGCAGAGGAGAAGCATGGCAGAGAACTCTTTCACTCCTGTCCCATTTCAATTTGAGCAGCAAAACCATGAACCAAGTCACTGGGCCCAGAGGTTATCATAGAATCATCAATCATCAAGGTTGGAAAAGACATTTAAGATCATCAAGTCAAAAGAGGGATTTTCGCAGGTTCTCACAATATTCAGTGAGAATCCTGCCCTTCTCACCAGTGTTAGGAGAAACAGTAGGATGGCTTTTGTAAGTTGCACCAACACCTGGTGTTTTGCTAAGTTCTGTTTATGGTACATTGGAAAAATATTTTGCAATGGGCACTGTAGGACTGTAGCCAATCACCCTAGGAGATGGGTGATCACTGACCAATGGCCCTATGGGGCTAGGGTATATAAAACGGGGTTATAAATTAATAAAGTTGCTTCTTTTGCCTGCTCTTGCTGAATTTATGTGTTGCTGCATCTCTCCACTCCCAGTATAAACAGCGACAGTCAGTCAGTACCCCCAGGTCCTTTTCTGCTGGACAGCTTTCCAGCTTCTCTTCCCCAAGCCCAGACTGTCACTTGGCCTTGTTGAAAGTCACACAATTGACCTCGGCCCATCAATCCAGTCTGTCCAAGTCCCTCTGTAGAGCCTCCCTACCCTCAAGCAGATCAACACTCCCACCCAACTTAGTGTCATCTGCAAACTTACTAAGGATGCCCTCTATCTCCTCATCAAGATCATTGATAAAGATGTTAAACAGAAGTGTTCTTGATACTGAGCCCTGAGGAACGCCACTTCTGACCAGCCACCAACTGGATTTAACTCCATTCACCACCACTCTTTGGGCCTGGCCGTCCAGCCAGTGTTTTACCCAGCAGAGTGTATGGCCCCATAGACTTGTGTCTGTGTGGTGTAGCAGGTCACTGACCATTTCCTCTTGGATTGTTCAGGTCTCATTCTGCCCCCTGTCCCTGTCTTCCAGCTCAGGGGACTGGGTGTCTAGGGAGCAACCAGTTCTGCTGCTAAAGACTGAGGCAAAGAAGGCACTAAGCACCTCAGCCTTTTCCTCAACCCTTGTCACTATCTTCCCCCCCCGCATCCAATAAAGGATGGAGATTGTCCCTAGTCCTCCTTTTGTTGTTAATGTATTTATAGAAAGATTTTTATTATGAACAACAGTAGCCAGATTGAGTTCTAGCTGGGCTTTGTCTCTCCTAATTTTTTCCATGCATAGCCTCATTACATCTTTCTATTCCTCCTGAAAGGCTGCCCCTATTAGATATGCCAAAGGCCATAACCTTTCCTTTTACTCCTGACCAAAGGCTATAAGCTTTCCTTTTGAACCTTGTTATGGTTCTGGTTATAAAAGACTTAATTTCAATTTTAATTCCTCACCTCTCTTCTTCCCTAGTTGAACATAAACTGAAAATCAACAGCGCAAAATCATGTTAATGCAGCAGAATATCTCAAATTATTATCCAGCCTATCTCTGAACTATCAGCAGAGTGCAACTACACTTGAGACCATGTCTGTATTAATAAGCAGCAGTAAGAGGACATAGGTTCAAGCTAAACTCTTAATGCAGTAATGCTGGAGCTGTGTTGCTTTGTGCCATCTCTCATGGTTTCAGGAACTGTTCAGGGTGCCAGTGCAGCAGGGCAGAGGCTGGTACCAGGCCCCATCCCACCGCTCCAACCAGGAGTGGGGCAGGTGGTAGGCACAGGGGCAGCTCCAGCCCTGACAATTTGCATCTCCCTGGGGACAGGGCTGAGGCTGGGACATGGGCTTATGGGACATGGGTGGGCAGGGCAGGGTTTTGGAGAGCTGGACATCAGCCGTGCTGTGGGCTGATGGCCCTGGGTGGCTGATGTGGGGCCTTGGGCCATGAGAAGGGTGGAGGCAGCCATGGGGAGGAAGTCAGGACCAGGAGGACCCTGGTTCCCTCAGGACCCTGAGACAGGCCCTTAGACTGTTCCAAATTGGAAAGAATGGGTGATGCTGTTTTGGGGCAGAAGTTAAACTTGCAGCTATGGGATTTGAAACACTTATCCCCAGGACTGACAATCTCCTTTCGCACTAGAATGAACAATACACAGACATAGTTTGAGATACCATGTGGACATGACAACAGCTGTTGCCTGTTGTAAGTTTAACCTTTCATACATACAAACAAATGATCTTCTCTTAAGCATCTTTTGTCAGTCTAGAAGCTTTTGCCCTTAGTCTCATAGCACCTTAGACTCAAAGCCACTTCAAACACCGTCACACTTTTAATCTCTACTGGTGTAGAGATCCGATTTCCATTTAGCCATTGGGTAGTGTAGCATAGCTGCCCCCTCAGCTTGTGGCTTTGAGAAACTGAGCAGGCAGAGTCCTCCTCTGACCCCCCCCCCACCTTTTCGAGTTACAGGAGACTGACAATGCCTCGCAAGGCCCTGCAAGAGACTGCCTGTGTGTGCTTTACCATCTTCATTCCTTGCTTCTGCTCCTTATGCTCAGTTTAAATTAGGGGGTGGGCAGTGGGGTGTGTTTGTATCTTTGGAACTGTCTGGAACAATACAAAGCTTCTCGTCTTGCTTATGTGTATATTTCTGCAGGCTAAGATGTCTTCCATGGATCCCTAACAGCAAGGAAAACTTTGCTGGAGGAATGAGTTGTCCATTCTGCCAGGCCTGGCATGTACTTCTTCAAGAAATCCATTATCTTCTGGAAAGCATCCTTAAACTATTCCTCAATACTTTATTTCTCTCAGGAATGTATCTTCAGGAGAAGATAATTAAAAAAAAAAAGGAAAAAAAAAATTGGCGTGGGTTAGCTGTGCTTTTTTTAAAAAAAAAAATTGTCACGTTTCCAAGTTATTTTTACCCACATACTTAGTTTTCTTCCTTTCTTAATAGGGGAAAGATCACACCTATAAAACCCTGAATCTAACCATTTACCTTCTATTAACTGTGGCTTTTCTTTCAGTGATAATATCATGGTTTCTGGCAGCACATAGGCTTGTGCACCTGTGTCCAACTTAAAATGAATAAATGTTTCATTTTCTTTCGGACTGGTGGTTAATTTATCTTCTCTTGCAATGATGTCCAAAAATCCCTGTTTCTCCATTCTCTCTTTAGACTCTCCTGGCACCAGTAAACTCTTAGAAAGTGATGTAATTACTTACAGTTTCTACATTTTCTTCTGAAGACCCAGTATTGTGTTGTTTATTGCAGTTTAATGGAACTGTTTCATCTATGCTGATTTTCATCTCCACATGCTTTCCTTCTCCCTTATTGCAGTAATTCATCTTCTTTTGCATTTTCTGTGTCAAAATTGTCTTTACCTCTCATGCAGGTCAGCCCAGAATGGATGATAGCTTTGCATGCTCTGTTGAAGTACAAATCAAAGTAAATTTTTGAAGAGTTGAAACTGCATCTTGTATTTATTGCTGTCTTCTAATTCATATTTCAAACATGATTTGCTATACAGCCTCCAAGATTTGAGGTGTTTCAGCAAGTAAGCAAGTTTTGTATTTTCTCTTTATTCTGTGATTAAGAACACCTCTCTCATTTCCCGTAACATGGAGCAGACTATTCTTCCATCTGTGAAAGTTTCAGAGCCTGCCTTCTCTGTCCTGTTGTTTGTGAAGACAGTCAAGTTCTCCTCAAAGTACTCCACATCTGCTAGGATTTCAAATATTTTAAAATGACTCTATTTATCATTCAAGCATGTAGTTAGTTAGTTTGCGTCCCTTCTGGCATCCTGCAGTGATCTAGAATTAACAGAATCAAAGTGACAAACATCTGGTTTAGGCTGTAGTATACCAGTCATTAATGTTTGACTGATGCATTTCCAGATCACCCAGTAATATACTTTTGATCCAGATGCGGTGTGGGCATGCAACCACAGTTTTGTAAAATTAAGAGCACGCTATTTGGTGTTAATGCCACCTTTACACTGTGGGATTTTTTTGTTGCACTATTGTCTCTAAACCTGACTTTAATGACCTCAGACCATGACCTCAGCACCTGAGTTGTAAGCTAACAGCATGGTTTCATGTGAGCCTCAGCAGAACACAGTGCATTTCCTGCAGTGTTTTCAAGTGTGTCTGAAGTGTGTAACTCCCCACTAGTTTATGTGAGTTACACAAACGAACCATGGTGAAAGGTGAAGATGTGTAACTGCTTGTTTTTTGTCTATAGACTATGACATAGGACCTCTTGATACTAAATTTAGAACTTAGCCCCTCCCCTAATGTTTCTCACTGTTTGGGACTGAATGCCTGTTTAAATATAAAATTAATGAATGTCAGTATATATGCAAATTCACTTTCAAGCTCAGATAATTAAGATACTCTTTAAATATTACCAATTTACCCTTTCCTGTGAGTTATGCCTTTAACTTACATTGTAACTTTAATCTATTAAGTCATTGTTGTAGATGGGGAGAAGGTTGCAGGTTAATTAAAGAAGATTTTACTTCAGAAATCCTCTTAAGAAAGGGTGAACTTAATTGTCCTCAAAGTGAGCAAGCTGACATAAAAGAAAGCATCTATTTCTTCCTTAACTTTTTTTGCAGAGCAGAGTTTATTACATTCGTCTCCATTCTCTCATTTACAAAACAAGTGTAGAAATGTATTTCAGCATGCTTAAGGTCAGAACCCGGAAAAAGCAAACTGTGAACTTACTCTTTATGTCACTATGAATTCTGGTACTAACTTTATTTCATAATTTGTATCATGCTTAGAGGATTGGGAAGATTTGAAACCTGACGCTGTGGAAATTGCTGCTTTCAGTCTGAACAAGGAAAGTAAAACTTTTGGAAGATGCTACACTGGGACAGACACCTAAAAATATGGGTCTGGAAAGGCTTTCAAAGGACATTTAGCCCATTTCTTTCTAGTAGGTGAAGGTCACCTGCTAGATTGGCTATCAAGCTTCCTCAGACTTGTGTCGGCTCTGTTTCAGCTCATCACCTTCAGTATCATTATTTTTGCACGAGTGCATCATAATGAGTCAGAGCCTGAATGCTCTTGGATCTGTAGGCAATGGATTCAATGGGGGTTGAGGATGAAAGGATGGCAATCTCATGTGTGGAGGTAAAGTGGCAAAAGGGAGGCAGAGAACGGTTGGAATGGGTGAACTGGACTAGGGTGAAGTGAGCACTCATCCCATATTAATGTTTATCTTCCAACTGGCTTTGTGGTCATTATTGTATTTTTTGAAAGGCCGTATGCTGTGAGTTACTGTGGACAGGGGTGGAAGACAATCTTACAAAATATGGCATGGGAGATGTGGAATCCTGTGCCTTTGGAGCCAGCTTGTGTATAGAGACATGGGAGGCTTGGGGGATAGGATAGAAAAAGCTGATTATCAGTGATGATCAATTACCTACTGCACACATTATTATCAAAATAATTTTTTCCATTCCCTGTTAAATGGTTGTGTAACATCCCTTCCTTACTCTCAGAGCCAAGATCTGCAGATTTTCTCTGAACTGCCACAGGTATTCTGCCTGGATCTGGGGGAGAGAATTTGTGGATTTTGAACAGGAAACTTTCAGTTGTGAACTACATACATGTGCAAATGCTAAAATTTATATTCTGTGGGGAACTAAATGGATTTCCGAGGTCTGCAAGCTTAGAAGACTGGAAAATTGCCAGAAACCTGGCAAGGTGACATCGTCATAATTCTGCAATTACTGTGGTATAACATAACCTAAGTTTTTTAAGGGGAAAACAATCTGCGCTGAGCTTGTACAATAAGCCTCTGTCAAGCACTTCCATTTTCGGGATGCTACAGTGTAGACAGTGCTTTGTACTGGAGTAAGCCCTGAGGTTAACAGAGGGCTCCATGGAACTTGAGACCATAGTTGAACAAATTCCAGTGGACCAAGAGCAACCTCTAGTTTTACACTTTAAATTCACAGTTTTCTTTCCCAGTAAGACTTTTAAAGTCCAGGTAGGATTTTAAAAATGTATATAATAATACCACACATGGTTACATGTACATAGCTACAAATTTGAAATAGGAAAGAAGGGAAACCTAGCAGACAGATTCTAAGCTTCTTTTCTTGGCAGATGTAAGGATTTTACTGTTCTTTTAAGATAACTGTAAAATTCCTTAGTTAATGTGGGGTGGTGGCTTTAAAAGTTCATGCCTTGAAGGCTTGATACTCTGATATTCAGAATTTGTTTTATATGGTGAAAAACATATTGTGCCAATGGGTTGATTGTCTACTTTTTTATACTTACTGCTACAATAAAAGGAACATTTGTATTAAAAAAAAAAAAAAATTGATAATTTAACTTCTTGGGAAAAATGTATGGCTAGACTAGTTTGTTGATACTTCTTTGTAATAGAAAGAGTACTTGTGTCCTTGCTACATGCCATATAAAAGTTATTAAGATCAGGAAAATTCCTTTTATTTTTCACTGAGTAAAGGTCACACAAAGAAGAACTATATCCTCATCAATTCACTTTGTCCTTTTGCATAGGCTGTACAGGAAATCCTGGACTGGTATGAATACAAGTAGGAATGCTGATTACTTGGCTGGTGACTAATTTTCATAATAACAAAGGAAAGTCTAAAAATATTTCAAGAAAACTCTAACAAATTCTTGAAGAAGAGTATGCACACAGAATTACAGAACTACATGAAGCAAATGTCTTTCGTAAGGTTCAGAACGGTAACTACTTTCAGTAGTTACCTAACTACAGGAAAGATCTGAACTGAGGAATTCAACCACTTATCACTGTTTCCCAAATATTAAAAAAATCTTTATAACAGGTCAAAACTTTGAAACTAATGTGTATCCTTCATGCAGCCTTGGTAGAAGTGGTTATAAAGTATTACAACTAACACTCTTGTCTACAGCTTGCTAACAGGCAATACTTCATGTATCAGGAAAGTCAAGGTGACTTTTCAGGTGCATGGAAGTTGTTCAGCACATGAGAAGACAGAACTGCAGACATTGTGAACTCCATCCCTTGCTTTCCTATGCCAGTATTTTCTGCATTAAGGGACAGCACCATGAAATCAGATTTGGAAGGTTTCCTTGAAATGCCAGTACTTGGAGTCAAGTGGTTACAAAAGAACATTTCTTTTAACAAGTATTACCATAATTAAACACTGACTGAGCTGAACCATGAAGCTCATAAAGCAGAAGATAAATGAAAATAAACAAACAAATAAATAAATATATTTTTTTTGTGTTATCACTATTAAAAAAAAAATAAAGTAAAATGCCTGATTGTCAGAAAGACAGAATAGGATGAAACAGTCTCTGCTCAGATGTGAGAAAGAACAGCTCCTCCTTAGGTGTTTCACATTGTTAGTGCAGAAGGGCAATCCAAAAGGACTCTCATGCCAAATAAATTTTAAAAAAGCATGCTCAGGCATTAGCCCTGGATTTGTCACAAGAGTTATTACAAAAAAGAGCAGACAAAAAATACATTCTAAGAAAACCCAACAAAGATTTTCAACACTGCTCCTTCCCTGAGTGTTGTAGTATTAAAACATGCTTGTATAAGGGGATAGGAAATGGGAAGAAAAAGGCTCCTGGGGTTACTATGTAATAACTTGTAGATTCCTGTTAATGATTGATATAATGGATTGAAATTAGAAAGATATTCCTTGCATGGCAGTATTACCTCATCTCATATTCAATAGACAGCAGTGGGAATATTTACTAAAACAATACAAAAAGACAAGGTCACTTTCTTTTCCAGAAATGAAAAAAAAAAAATTGAAAATGAAAACAAGGAAACATGGAAACATTACTATGACTTTGCCTAAATTGCAACTTTCATCAAATCTTTATAGATCTGTAAAACCATGAAATATACATCTAGATACAGTAGAATCAATGACAGAAATTCATCATTCTGTGCTGTTCATAGCACCATACTGCAAGGTATGTATTTGTACACTATAACAGTACAAGCACAATGATTTTTGCAAATCAAATATATTCAAGCAGATTCGAGTCAAACTTTGCCTCACTTCTTTAACACACAGTGGATTGGCTTAGAGTTTTCCCATTAGAGATAATTTTTTATATAACTTTGTGTGTGTTTAGCATACAATGTGTTGAAATAGACAGCTTAACTGGAAATAATTGTCCTTTCCATTCTGTTCAATTATTTTGGTTTATATTTGCTATGTTCCAAATGGTCAACGTCTTTTTTTCATTAATTAATTAAATCAGTCTTGCTTTTGTTTTCTGATCTAGCTAAACAAAGTCTAAAAATTTTCCATTGTTGCTGTTGTTGTGCTTCCAAAAATTCCTGTGGTACGTCCAATTCTCTATATATTTTGCTATTTTTAATGCACTTGTTTTGAATGTTCAGTCTGCATATCATGCAATGTTCTTTCTGGCATGTGAAATGTCTGAATTTCCTTCATAGCCTCTCTGTTATTGGTTCATGGCATACTAATTTGACCATTATATAAATATTAAATGTGTATATTATACATACCACATTTATCTTGCAGAGCAGTCTGGGTAAAAATGTTTCAGAAATATTTACTTTAACCATTGATTTAATTTTTAAAACATATTTCTTTGGCTTTGTTTTTGCCTATTTTGTGTACATGTTTCATAAATATTCTGTAAATGATCTTCATTAAGTGAGTAGTTACAACTGCTAATTTCAATCAGATGCACTAACAGTTGCCAGAAATAGAGTTCATAATTCATATTCCATCGTTAATCCTCTCATTCAATTTACCATTCTTGCTGTTCTAGCTCATGATCCTCTAAGATGGTCCCTACTTATTTTTACTATAATGAAGTTCCTCATGACCTGAACAGGACTAGAGTAGTAAGGCTAAGTGAATGAACCAATGTCTGCAGGAAGAGATCTTGCTTTGCTGAAGAAATTATCCAGTCAGAAAACAAAGCAGTGGAAAAAGTAAATAATCATTCCATACCATTTATGGATCATCTGTGGGCCAACAGTTATTACCTGAAGAAATTAATGTATATTTCAAGACGACAAATATGAGAGATAAATATGACCTGCTAGTACAATTCACATCAGGGGAAATTCATCAGCAAGCAGTGAGACAGAATCAGGTATGCATCTTGCAGGCTGATTTTTAGATTTTTTGTATTTTACACCTAGGACTAGAATTCACATAAACCAAGTAAAAAGTTAAATTAATCAATCTGCCACAATGTTTTTATATTCTTCTATGTAGCACATACACACTCACTGAAAAATACGCTTTTTACAAAGAAAGATTATATTCAGCCCAGAAAATAGGAATGCTTTGAAGTATTCTTCTGATAGTGTTTACTGAAGCATGCTTGTTTGGTTATGGGAAGTAATTTCTTACCTGTTTACATTTTAGGCCATCTTCTTAGCAACAAAATGCAGAGGTTAAAAAAAAAAAAAGGCATTTTAAGGCTACAGACAAATACAGAATTTTCAGGAACTAAACGTAAACATTTCTAAGACCATTTTCAACAGAAGATACATTGATTAGACACAAAAAGAATGAAAACAGACCTTTAAAACATTATTAGGTCTAGCTAACTTTCATAAACATTAGAGATCTCAGGTTTTCATTGATAAGTTATGTCTTACATAGAACTGCCTGTCTAGAACAATTTGCCTCAGTTTTTGTAAGAGTGAACCACTGGAATTCATGTTGCTTGCTACATCACTGTTTGGTTTTCTTGAGACATACAAACTGAAAGAAGTGACTGAGTGTATTGGCATTGTAACTCTGTAACTCTATACCGTTTGTAATAGGCACAGATGTTCTCAGCATCTGAAAATCAAATTTTAGATTTCTATATGAAAGCCTATTTAGATTACTTGAAAATATGTCTTGCAAATTTTTATTTCAAACAGGAAATGGTACTTCTCTCTAACACTGAATTATCATACAACTGAAGAAAATAAACCAAAAAGAACAGGTGAAATGTCCATGGAAGTTCAATATTACAGATAAAAATGATTTTTCTAGTACCAAAGGATAGTTTCCCTGAGGAGATGTTTAAAGAGTGAAGGTCAATTTTTGAAAAAGTATTTTAAAGTACATTTAATTTTGAAGAGGACTGTCAGAATGCAAATATAGTGATAATGCAGATACTATATGTCCAAAGTGCTTTTCTGACAACAAAGTGAGATGTTTATGATTTATCACACATAATACTCACTTGTCTGAACAAAAATTGGATTTATTTATTTATTTATTTGTTCTTTTTAATGATGTCCTCTAGGTAACCTGGGAATGATAACGTGCATTTCGGTAATCACAAAATTTGCTGTTCAAGGGAAGCACACTAGTTCAACGAAAAAATGCTAAATGCTCAGAACAACCTGGGATAGTACACTCCACCATATTGCAAAGCACTGTGTCATTTCTAGAAGACAAAGTAAATCCTGCAACAAGATTCCTGGGAAAGGAAAAGATGATTAGAGAAAATGAAAAATCATCCATTCTTTGCAGTGAAAACATAGCAGATTTTAGACAGTATTTTAGTTTAGCTCCTAGAAGAGCTCCATGAATGTACTTTAGTTTTGATGATACATGTGCCTTTCTAGAAAACATCGTAGTATTTTGCATACTGAGCTCTATCTATCACTGCTGGTATACAGTAGTGGTCATAACCCTCCCCATAGAAAAGCAGGTAGAAAAAATATGAAGCAAGCAAAAATAGGAGAATTAATGAGAAAAAATCTCCAAAATTAAAACTAGAGTAAGGGTTCTTACACCTGTATTTTCCAATGGATAGACCAAAGCATGGGTATTCAGTCTGAATTTCACTTATTTGTTCCAAGAACAGAATCATTTTCTGATATAACACTTTCAGTTTTAGGGATGGAAAAGAGACCTGACACTCAGACATGGAAAACATTCTAATTGAAGGTATTTTAGTAAGACAAAGAGCCTTTAGATCACCAGACATTTTTTATTATGTTGTATTAATGTTTCTGTCGACCGCGATTAACTATTCTCTCACCAGCTGGACCTAATCACCTACATATGTATAGAGAAAAGTATAGAAAAAAAATTATGGGCAGGTGAGTATATGAGGTACTCAACATTCAGGACTTTAACAACTACACAACAAAACTTTGCTGGAGCAGAGATAGACAAAACCCACACCATCCTCAATGTGAGCTGAGGACAGGCATAGCTTGAAGTTCATAGTGGAAGAACTGTTCCCTAAAATGACTGACCACTCCACTGCATTAAGAAGGCTATTCTCTACAATGACTGGATATGTCAGGTACAAATCAGGCTGACTTCCACAACTGGAATTACCCAGTTCTTGGTGACAGCTTGCCCCAGTTGCTAATTATGTGGTACAGCTCTACAGGATCCATGCTTGACCTGCTCATAAGCCACATGCATCATGTATGCTGTTCATTGGTACCCTTAGACAGAAAACTCTCAGCTTGAAGACATAATGCAAGCAAGGGGTGGGAGAACAGAAGTAATAAAGGTCTTCCTTCCTTATTCCCCTAGACCATGTCCTTGTCTCAAAAACTCAGACTTGGTGCTCAGAAAATACACCTGCTTCTACCTTGGACTATGCAGGAGTACAGCTGTATCAGGGCAGAGTTTCACCAGAGTCAACTGGTGCTGCTGCAGAGCGTAGAATTACTTTGGAGTAATACCATGCTAACAGGCTTATGTGGCCTCTGGGATCCAAGGTAATAATATTGCAGTTTTATATGATGTAAAGCAGATCCATCTTTCCTCTCCTGAGCTGAAGAATCAGAATCTAAATCTGGTCTCAAACCTTAACTGACTAAAAAGCAGTGAATTAAGTTGACATTAACTTCTGATTACAAACTGGTAAAGAAACTAAGTGCTTAACTGTGAACTGTAGTCTTCTCTTGAATGTGTTCAGATTTGTTTTGGCAGCTGTTTTAATGGAGAAACACTACATTATTTACCATAACACAACACTCTTATTTAATTCAGTAAAACTGTAGAACACTGATACATAAAAACATGAATGTTCCTGTATTTGTTCTTCTGGAAACTTAGGTACAGTTTGCCATGGGAAAAAGAATTAGCAACATAAGAAACTGCAGTATTTCAATAACACACTAGTAGTGAATGAATAATTGTGATACATTTTACACTTAATTAATTTATGTTGCCTTAAAGCTAAATGTTAAATCATAACAAACAGGAAAATGCAAATAAAAATAATTCCCACTGACAACCTAAAGTATTATTCTCATTCCTCATTGAAATGATACCTCCAGTTACATAATTTCCAAGTCCTTCTGGAAAATATTTTCAATAAAATCACATTTAAAAAAATGTTTTCCATAGACATCCATTCTGAAAACACATCTTAAATGGAATTGTAAAAATTAATTAGAATTTATGCCTCACAGTCTACATTTATAGGTTCTGTATTGAATTCATGGGCTATGCAGAAAGAGTTATTAATTAACATTACTTTAACATTAATCATGAATTGAGGGATGTGCTCCTTGCAAAGTGCTGATAGAGGTGGCTAATTGGGGAAACATACCACTTATATAAATTCAATTGTTTTACAACATTTACAAAATTTCTGCAAAGAGAAAGGGAGGGAAGGTAAAGAGGTTTATAGTGAAATGCTATGAAGATCTTCTGATAAAGTACTGTAACAAGTGTTGCTTTTTGAAGAATTAAGGCTACATCTTACTTTTCTTATTCATAAAAACAGTTATAATAGAGTTCATGGGAATTTTACTACTAGCTTTAGTGAAAGTACAGGCTGTGACACTTGAGTTATTCTCAGGAACAATAAGTGCCATTTAACTCTGTACCACTGCAATCAGTGCTCTCATTGTTAGAGGAGCAGTGAGCAGAGAAAAGAAAATCCTGAGAGCCAGAATGCATTAAAAACATATCTAAAATAAAAAATAGGCAAAAAGCCATTTGAAACTTCTCTTACTATATGTCAGGAAGATTTCAATTACAATAATTTCTATACTGTTCAGCTTCAATACAATTATAGATAAAGGAAGTGTACACAATCTCTTTGCCTTCACAAATGTAAATTTGGAACTGTCTTTGTACAAAAGATATTTGATCATCCACTGCTGAAGTCGCAGATGCTTGTGTATCCAAGCCTGCTCCCATGGAATTCAACAGAAATTTGTGACTCAAATAAAGATGACCCAGGTCTTCACTATGTCAGTGTATGTAATGGATTATTTTCTATTAATATCTGTTATGTAAGTGATGATTTCAATTTCAACGCTATTTAAAAGTCTGGTTTAGGAAATTAACTTTTCTCAATAATTCATGATTTCAGTAACATGTTTAGATACAAAACACTAAACTTGATTCATGTGATTAAGTAGTGCAAATTGAATATTTATCAAAAAAATCAGCTCTTAGATACACTTATTTCTCTCACTTATGCAATGTTCTATTCTCAAAGTTTTTTTTATTAGATACCTTCTTATTCTAAAGAAACTCAATCAAATGCTGTTTACTAAAAAAAAAAAATAATAAAAAAAAATTCCAACATCACTACCGAAGAATGACTTTTAAAACAGCAAATAAGCAATTCCCTGAAGCTTTTGTTGGCCAGACATTTTTTACTTAAGTCAAGAACCTTATCATAATATCATCATGCATATATAATAGCATAATATATAATAGTATAATGTATATCTTAATGATAAGCATTTTTACTACATGACTGTACCATTATTCATATTCTCAAATTACAAGTAAAATTTCCAGGAAAGTTAGAGTTTACAATTTTTTATTTGCTTTTAATTTCAAGATTTTAATCATAAACAGCACGGTCCCAATTTTTCTGAAATGACCCTTTTAACCCTTGTTAGCTAATAGTAGTCTGCCAATAAATAAACACCCAAGAGCTTAAAATTGATAAAACTTGGTGTATCTGCTGTCCATTGAGCATTTTGTGAGTTGGGTTCTTTTAATTGATATTTGTGCCTTCGAGCATAAAAAGAGTAGCAAATGGCACATTTATCCAAGTAATGGACAGCTCTTTCAACACTTTTTAACATCTGTGTGTCCTCTTGATAACTTCAGCCTTTCTGAGACTAACAAGTGAATTTGGGATTTATAGCTGAGAAACAGCATGGCTGCTTCTACTGTCAGTCTTTATTCATTAGTCTAATAATAGGAGGTGTAATAAACAACACAGATTTACAACTGTACATTTTAATTATTGTTTCTGAAGGTTTACATAATCAGGAGAGGTGATCACTGCTCCTTCTTACTTGGAATTTTCTCTTTTGGTGCCAGACACTACTGAGTTATTCAGTAAGCAGGCAGCTTTGCTCTTTTCATCAGTGATTCATGAAAGAGTTGACAGTTGGTGTGTTAAGGCAATCTGAGCTCCAGTCTAACAATCTCATTTGTTGGCTCAGTAGATTTACTGCATCTTGATTTTTCTTGATAAATTCCATGTGAAACCAAATACCAGCTGCCCTGACAAAATCTTTATCTACATGAGTAAGTTAATATTTAGAAGTGATATTTTGCTTTTGGACAGTCTTTTTTAAACAAAGATACTAAGTAATTGCATCTTGTTAGGATGCGTTACATCCAAGGGGAAATGGAAAGTCCTTGCTTACTATACACCACAGTGACTGAAAAAAGAGAATCTAATCATAGAATCATAGAATTGTCAAGGTTGGAAGTGACCTTAAAGATCATGTAGTTCCAACCCCCCTGCCAATGGTAGGGACACCTCCCACTAGATCAGGTTGCTCAGAGCCCCATGCAGCCTGGTCTTAAAAACTTCCAATGAATGATAAAATGATAATGATAAACTATAAAAAAACCCCACGCGTAGACCTAAATTATGTATTATACAACAGGTTCAAAATAAACGTTGTGCAGAAAATAGCTCAATTTCCTGGGGTGAATTATATACCAGATTGTTGCCCTAAAACAAAAACTTTCATTTCTGTAGCCAGTTTCTATATTACTAGGCAAGTTTAAAATCTGAATCTCCTTTTTACTCATGCTTTCCTGTATGTCTATTGAATAAGATAATTGTATTTCTTCCTACAGTTTACAAAGAACAGTAAAATAATTTATTGCAACTGCAAATCTTTGAGATATTTTGTGCATGTAATCTTGCCTATGTGCTTAGTATTTGTGAGTTTAACAAATACTGTCCAACAGTGTACCTCATGACATAACCTGCACGTATACTGTGCTTTCCTACCCAAGAACACACTTATGCAGTACAATTTCAATTTCTTCTAAATTTAATTGGTAATCTAGAAACCATTTTCTGATCTTCTTTGAATCCACAGTTCTGAGGAAATGATGGTACACAGTAGCATTCCATTTGGATAAAACAACTTAAAATTACTGTAAAATCAAATAATAAATAAACCTAGAAGTAGCTCCCACTCATAGCAATCAGCTGTATTCCTCTCTGGTTTGATACTGACATTGCAGACATCCTTGAGGAGGATGCAGGTATATACTGTGAAGACTGGTATACAACAGCATGTTCTAACAGTTTAAGGCAAATCTTCATTACATTGGTGGGTTTCCTTGGATGTTTGAGTTTAATGATAATGTGCATTGGAATTTCTGTGAAGAAAATGGCTCAGAGCTCTCAAATCAAAAAGAATCCTGAAGAGAAGATATTGTGCATATTATTTTTTAATAACCTATGCCTCTCAGGCTGTGTGGCGCTTATTAATCTCTCTGATCATCAGGAATTAAATTCAAGGCTGTAAGGGAGAGAGCAGCAAGAAGCAAAACTGCTGTGCAACTTCTTTGAGGCATCCTAAATCTCAGAAGGATTTACTCCTTTTCTTAGACTACTTTGAAATACAACATTGACATAGATAACAACGTGGGATAATCAAATTCAAAGAAACAAACTTATTCAGCAGTTGCCCAGAGATACAGAATATAGAGCCATCAAACTGAGTTGCTTGTTTCAGATGGTGAGGGAACTGCAGCTGGATACCAGAGAATGAGGCCACATTCCCACCTGGCAGGAAGCATTGGAATTTTGGAAACTGCAAAATTTAAATGAATGTCAGAAACTAAGGAAACCAGTCACAGTTTAGGTGTTACATTGCCCATTTAAATGTCTGGGCAACTATACTTCTGTTCTGATATAATTATGGACACTGAAAATTCTTCATGGCTCATAGCCTTGGATGGATTCCTCTCAGAGCATGAGTATATGTATCAGCAAGACAAAGGACATACCTCAGTAAGAATGATAAAATGCATGGGATAAAGAGATTTGAAGATGCTAACGAAGATGGGGTACTCAGCTACTTCCCAGAGAAAAGGGAGTTGGAAGCACTATACTAAGTTGGCTATTTCACATCAGCGACTTTTTTGGTCCTGGTCATATTTTACCTCTTGCCCTTTGTATCAGTGATCTCTGGCAATATAACAACACATCTAGGATGGTTTTTAGGAAAAAAGTAAATCTGAACCAATAAGTACTGATAGGAAAGAATACTCCCATAGACATACAGCTGCCACCAAGCCAAATACATCTTCCCCTGTGCAGAGTTTTCACTATCATAGGACATATAGATTTTCAGAATCAATATTTTAACTCCATCACGATATAGCAGAAGTATTTTAACTCTAAGCAGATAATTATTGTTTTAACAGTAAATTAAGGAATAATGTCAATGAAGAAGATAATTTGTAATAAAAATACTTCATAATCAATCAGAAACAAACTTGAAACTAAGATCCCAGAAACTAAAACACTGCAAAATATTTTTTTTGTGGTGTGATGTCCTAAGGTATGAATCACAACTTCAGAACTAAAGTTTACTGTCACAAAAGCAGGCTTGGGGATCTTAGGGCGACAGCACTCTTGGACATTAAGGTTGCACACATACCCTGCATACTCTTCTTCCTCCATCCAAGAACAGGCTAAGAAAAATAAATCTGCTAGAGAATGGATAGCTGTGCCATGAATACAATCAGGCAAACACCTGAGGGACAGCAGATATATCTACTATTCCTTAGGGAGTATATCAGACCTCTTGTCACACTAAAAGAAAATGGACTTTCTATTCTATCAAAAGACATCATCATATTTAGAATATGGTTTATATTATGGAAGAACTTCTAACAATAACCATGAAGAAAAATTGGTTTATTCATCTTGATTACTGTTAGGGATTTTTCCATTATGTAAACAACAGCTCATATGTATTCAGGCATCTAAAGCTTCGAAACTGCTTTGAAAGCAGACTGCAACTGACTACGCTGAATGCAAACTCATCATATAAACCTGTTGATAGCTATTATTCGAAGAAACACATCACGTCTGTCTTTGCCTGCATAGACTAGCAAGTACGTGAGAAGTACTGAAAGAGTCTGAGAAGTTGTTGGGGGGGGGGATGCAAATGTATTCAAATCTTTTTAAATCAGCAAGAAAGCACTTGGGCTAATCCTAGATATCTGTTTGTTATTCTAAACTGTTGAAAATGTCCTCTTAAGATAGTAATAAGAATGTAAGTTTGAATTTAGATAGCATTGCACACATTAAAATATCACACAAAATTAGCAATAGTCTGTATACCCTATGCCATTTCAACTGTTTTCAATTAAACCAGGTGGGGCTTGCAGAAACAAATCCTTCTGGGACATAATAGCATATTTTTAAGCACCTGTTTTCAGTGCAAAACTGTGCTTTCTTTGTTTGGATGTCATATATGCCTGGGTTTTATTATTTGGTCTGAAAAAGCAGAAAAATCAATTCATAATACAAAAAGGGAATATTGTCCCCAAGTGCATTTTTCCAACAGCACATAAGATTGGGATGACAACACTCTAACACTTCACTAATTATTAGTCTCCATGTCTTAGCAGAACCTAATGTAATAAAAACTATTTTTCTAAGATTTTTGTTCATCTTTTTTTTCTTTTTAACATCATTTACTTCAGATTGCCTCTTTATATCAGCTATTACTGTGTTTTTCTTTCCTTCCAGATGCTTAGAGGTTAGGAAAGGATTTTATTTGTTTTGATTCCTCTCCTGGAAAAAGAATCTACCAGTCTGTTAGTTTCCTCAGTACTCCCTATATAACAAGAAGCGGCCTATATGGAAGGCCTCATTTTCTTTTCTTAGCTCTACTCTGAAGATGCTGTGAGCACCTGCAACTTCTGTTAATTTCCTTAGGTATTGCAGGTGTTCAGCAGCTCTGAGGATTGAACATAGTGGGCACAAACAAATGTGAGAAGCTCATAGTGGATCCATGAAGCTAATAAGGACTGTGAGTCCTAAAATAGACAGCAGAGAACTTATACCACCAAAAAAGTAATTCTTTCCAAGTGAACACAGCAAGAAAGATGGGACTTGTTAGAAAAATACCTTACTTCTCTTTTCTTGAGTGGCCATGTTCACAAGCTCTCATTATATTTTGCAGACTGAAACAGCATAAGATTTGTTGCTACTCAAATCTGATTGCTATGACTATTACTGTCACAGTATCATTAATATAGATATATTTTTTTTGTTATTCTCTTCTTCTGCCTAACAAAACTGCATTTTTCCCTTCTCGTCTTTAATGCTGTACTTTATTACTTATTTGTTGTCTTTTTTTCTACTATGGTAGTTAATTATGTTTTATATATGCTGGAAATTTCTAATAAAAGCACTAGGACTTAGAATAGAAACTTTTATCTTTTGTAACTGATGGAAAATCTGCAAGTTTAATTAGACAACCCATTGAGATAAGTGCAGCAACAAATAACTTTTGCACTCATGAATGCCGTACAGCAAGTTTCAATTCACTCAAGTACCAAAGTATTCATATCCAACACATTAGGGCTAGATAACAACTTCCTGATTCAACCCAAAGATTATGGAGTGAACCCCAGCAGAGCAGCTGATTCTTAAGCACTGGAAAATCTCCCACTGGACTAGAGCACACATATTTTTTTTCTTTCACAGTGACAGGCAAACAAGTGATGCCATGATCATGCCTGAAGGAAGAAGGGGTTAATATAAAACTGTGCTTTTTAAGTAGTTGCTATCTAAGCTGTTCTAGGTTGCTGTATAAGCAAGCTGGTCCTGATGACCTGGAGAACACCAAAGTAAAAAGACCCTATTTAATCTACGAACATCTTGTTTACAGGGCAAGTTATTTTTCTGTTTCTAGTATGCATCATCTGAATCTAGAAAAGAAAAAGGTGAGGCTAGCCTGAGACTGCTGAAGCCAGCCACTAGTAAAAATTGAGGAGGTATGATATTGTGTTTAGAAATATCATGAAAAGGGGTATTGATACATAGTATAATGCCTTAAAAAGAAGAAATGTAAAAATTATTATGTGATAAGTATTTTAAAATATGAGTTGTAACTTTTATAATAAAGTCAGATATTAAACATTGTTTAATAACTGACACAAGGAAACAATGGTATTTATAAAGGAGATATTTATTTCTCATTAGTCAAAGACATGTTGCATTTTTTATTCTTGCAGATGAAAAGCAGTGTACTTGAGGAATCAATTAAAAATAAAAGAATAAAAGCAAGGAAACAGCAGTATCAGTTCAGAATTTGCAAGTTATCTGCAATTTGCTTCCACTTAAAAACATGACTGTTTCTTCAGAGCAATAACTGCATAGCATCTGGGGGATTTCACAGGATCAAATAACTTCACAAGTCCAGACCAGGCAATGTTGTCCTGTAAAATGATATATGGTTGAAGTATATAAAAAAGTGTTTGATTTAAAAGCTAAGATATGGTAAAAGGTCCACATTTTGAAATACAACATTGTAAAAAAAAAAAATTTAAAAATGGTCCTTAATGCAAAGCAGGAAAAACACTTATCTAACAAGAAAATCACGGAAAGTTTGTCAGAGAAAAAAAGAGGACACCCAAACCAGGATGTATTTTAAATTCATTACATTATTTCTGGCACTATCAAATAACAGCCTACCACCCCTTCATCATTAGAGCTTTTTTTTTTTTGGTTGAACTAGAGCAAAGAAATTCAGGATCAACTCCTACTCGTTTCATGCAGCACATTCTACTACTGAAGCTAATTAACTGACTTTTCAAATTAATCAGGCCAGCTGGATCTGGTCTTCATGTTGCATATGGCTTTTATCGTTTCTATTTTTCCTTTCTAAACACATTTTGTGAATCAACCAGTACAAGATTAAATCAATGCATATATTACATTTAGAAAAGGTAAATTAGTGCTAAATGCAACAAGTCTGATCTCCTGTCTTGGCAATCACACAGATCTCTATATGATTTACACATAGTTGGCATTTTAGGAAAATACATCATTACTTAAATATCCATAAAAATACTAGTTACAACAAAAGCATATATTTACTGTAACTCAGTTGTTCTAAGTGCACTGTGGCAGAGAATAAAATGAATTTTTACTTATGATAAAATGGAGCTGTTAAAATTAAGGGTTTAAAATAGAAAACTAGAGTTATTCACATGAATGGTTTAAACTGTATTTTAAAATTTTATTTTGACCATGGCCCAGAGCAGAAGCTGAAGGATGTTACCATTTCATCCTAGCAAATTACTATTTATCAAAAAAACGTTTACTGGTGCAGAAAAAGTATGACTGTTGCTTCTGATCTAATCATGCCAAGCTCAAAATTAATACTAGAAGAAACGCTGTAATATAAATCATTATGGAGTAAATGTAGTAGCATTTGCTTATTATATCCCAAGTCTATACTTGTAAAATATACCCAAGCTGTATGTTAGTCAAATGTACCTCAGTTGACCCATACAGTTGGAAAAAGCGCACCTTCTCTCATCATTGATCTTAATTAAGAAACAATAAAAGGAAATCATAACACATTTTGGACCTAATCCAAATCTCTTGAGTTATATGTTCTAACACATATCCATTGGAAGCTCTAGCATGTATAGCACAATGTTTGTTTAGCATTTCCAATATTCGTTTTAATTATTAAATATATCAATATGTTGTTTAAAATGATATTTGTTGCAGATTTAATTAATTTATTTTTTACTGTCTATTGACTAGTAATTACCATACAATTAAAAGAATATAAACATTACTGTTGCTGCTTTGCTGAAAATCAAAACATCTGCCTGGCATATGTTTATACTAAATGGAATGAATGCATATACTTTTGCAAATATGATGAGAATAATAATTCTACATCAGAGATTTTTTGCTCTGCACAGTAATAAATTGTCTGAAATAGTCTCATTTCACTGATGTTGCCTTCAGGTATCATAAAATATAATGCAAAAATACCTGCTCCTTGAGGTAGCAAAGACGATCCAGAAGTATCAAAACTTCTATGCAGGGTGCCAGAAGAACCTTCAGCTGAAAGATTAAGATTAGATACTATAATGATTTTGGGAAAGAGAGACAATATACTTCCAAATGGCTACACTTCCACAGAACAATTCCAGGAAGGCCAATCATTTTCTAATGGTTCTGTTGTACAAATGCCACCTTGTCAATTTTCCCTGTGGGACAGGCATCTTCGAAACAGATTATATTAAAGATCAAATATACATGGAATGCCATAAAGTGAGGGAACTATGTTATTTACTTGGTTTCAAGACATTGTCCAACAAGAAAATTATATTATATGAAACTGGACAGATTTTAAGAGGGAAATAATGAATTTTAATAAAAAGAATTTTTATTAAATAACTGTATGGAGACCAGTCTAGGTTTAAAAGGAGACTGACATTTCATTTTCCAAGGTAATAGTCCCCCTTGAAAAAGAATCTTCCATGTGTTTGCTTTATTATTTTACTGACACCTAATATAGTTTTGTAATAGGATATGCTCCAAAGTTTGGAAAGGGGAGTTGCTTTGTTTTTGAGATTGCATACCACAATGCAAGACAGTCCACCTCCACATAAAACTTAACAGGGCTTTGTTCTAGACTAGCACATATATACAAGGTACTAGTATTAATCCTATAATTTTTACCATATTAAATGCTTCAAGCTCATTCATTCTGTGCTTGTATTTTTCATAGTAATCCATTATACAGCTGTCTGAGATCTGCAAGAGATTGGGAAAAAAAAAAAAAAGACATCAGAGCTATTCTAGTTACTGTTTCAAGAGAATTTTAAAATGAAATGTTTTTTTCCTAATTGAAAGTCACACAACACAATGAAATCCGTGTTTTGTTTTTGAAATTAGCACTTTCCTAAGATTTATTATAATTTTCCAATAGCAGTTTCTTGGTTCTCATTTACAATAACTGTTCTTCAGACAGCATTTTGCACTGACATGAAATACTGAGATACATTCATTATTCAGAAGGCTCTAGCCATTCTTAAATGAGTATTACACAGTAAAGTGGAGATAACATTCTCATTTCCTCTCCCATATATCTTATCCCCTCCTCACCCCCATCCCCAAGAGATTTATTTAAATAGCTGAGAAGTGGATTCTGGTGTGAGAGTAACATGCTTCACTCAGGACTTTTGGATGGTAATTCACATCACAAAATCTACTATCAGATTCTGGAAACAATACTTTGTTTCTCTGTGCCTCAAGTTACACAACTTTAAAATAAAACTTTTTCGATTTTCTTTGAACTACATGTTCCCCTATTCTCTTTCCAGTCACCTGATGTAACCTTGCCAACACTGCTACTATGACTGTAAATGCTGTGATTTGTGTCTGAATTTGATACAAATGCAGCTCCAGAACTCAACTATCCCTTCCTCTTTCAGCCCTTAGTAGCCAGTGCATCACAGAAGGCAGCTAGAGTTATGACTATAACCACTTTTCACAAAGCATGTTCTCTATGGGGCTGCCAGACAACATTTTCCACCTCTTAAACACCATGATGTCTCCATGCTTCTCCTGTCCGCAGTCCTGGATGCTAAACAAGACAGTTGAGTTGACCATAAAAGGAACATGTCAGAGGAGTGGGAAGTAGGTTTGCAATGTGAATGGAGGCAGAGACTGATGGAAAGAGCAGAGCTGAAAAAACCTGATGTACTTCTTCAGTATAGGAGTTTGCACTATGGCTACTCTGTTGTGGCTATGGCAAGAGAGAGTCCACAACTTAACAGAAAAGTAACGGCACTGACAGATGTGTAGATGTGGCAGTGTTAGGTTCACAGTTGGACATGACGGTCTTAAAAAACTTTTCTGATCTAAATGAGTCTACGATTCTACGATTTTATGACAAATGATTAGGAAAGCTGATGTGTTTAATGCATTTTTGCACACTTATTAGAAGAGTCATCTGGGAGCATGTGGCTAATCCAGTTGCTAATCCAGTTGCTAAGCCTAAAATAGGGAAACAAACTAGAGAACATTTCTACAAATTCTAAGTTTTCAAATCAGGTATGTATTATGAACTTCATACTAGGACAGCCAAGATGGGCATGAAGGGATTTCAGAACTATAACTCATCGTCACTGAGAAGATCTCAAAGACGGCTAGTAGATAAGTCTTTTATTATAGAGCAGTCAGTTCAAATTCAATACACTGAAAAAAATGGGACAAATAAAGAATTTAAAGACACTGAAAGATAAGCAGATGAGTAATAGTTAACATGGAATGTTCAAGAACAAATCACAAGTCAGTCTACTTTGCTTGTAAGGAGCGCAAAAGGATTCACAACTGCAAAAAACAACTGGCTGTCATATATTTTGATGTCAGCAAGATTTTTGACGCCATTTTACATAAGAATTTCATAAGCAAATTTAAGAAACAAGGTTTGACCAAAGTATTAGAAAGTGAGAGCTGTTTGACCATAACCACAGAATAATTACTAATGGGTCTTTGAACAACTGAAAAGATCTGCTAACTGGAGGTCCATTACAAAATGAAAAGTTTTCAGTAAGAACTCCGACAATAGAACAGAAACCACATTAATTAAGCCTGCAAATGTGTAACAGGAAGGCCTTGCTAGAACTTAAAGTAATTTTCATAAATTGGAGCATTTCTTAGAAAAAAAAGTTTGAAATGCTGTACAGAAAAGCAGAAGGGACTATAATCAGGCAGAAATAATCAGCTGCTCAGGATGGGGAACATCAAATGACAGTCTGGGAGATAACAGCAGATCACAAGCTGAGTGAGAGTCACAGTTGCCCTACTGCAAAAAAAAAAAATCAATCACCATTCTGTGACATGTATGGGAGAGCAGTCAGCAAAGCGCAGGAAGCAATTCTTCAACTCTGCCCGGCAGTGCAAAGCTCTAGCTGGAATCCTGCATCCATTTTTCGGCATCAGATTTCAAAGAAAGAAATGAACTGTCTGAAAAAAGCCCTGAGAGAGAAAAGAGATCAGAGATCTAGAAAACATGACCTATGAGGAAAGACTGAGAGAACTGGAACTGATCAGGCTAAATTAGAGAAAATTGAGAGTCAGCATAATAACAGTTTTTATGAAGGCTATCATCAAGAAGTAGTGAACAGTTTGTTCACAGTGTCTATGGTGGATAGGATAAGAACTAACTGGCTTGCATTGCAGGGGGGGAAAAAAAAAAAAAAAAAAATCAGCCAAAAACTTGAAGAAACTTTCTCTGTTAATTTATGACTGGGGAGGTTGTCAGCCTCCATCACAAGAAGCTTTAAGAATATTCAACACATATTTTTCAGGAATGACACAAACTTCTAACTGTCTTAAAACAAGGGGATAGGTTAGAAAAACTTTTCTAGTCTTTCAGTCATACTTCTACAATTTAGAAAGTACTTTTTCCCAAATATAGAGGCAAGGTTGAGTAGCTGATCTGGTAGTACTAATTTTGACTTTTTTGGTCTTGTTGCTATTTTATTTTCAGAAAAGCTGTGCAAATATCTGAGGGTTTTTTTTTTTTCCCCCCCCTCTTCTCATCTAAGGAGTCAAATCAACCACAATACATCAGTCATGAGATAAACAAAAGAGTTTATTTAACCTCTGCCCTGTAAGCTTTTCATTTCAACTAAGAATTAAAAGAGGTTTAGTATAATGGATATTTAAAATTACAAGCTATTTGGAATTAAAATACAAAGTCTGTATTTGTAAAAATGCGAGCATTAAACCCTTCTGCATTTTCTTCCTTTATGTTCTCCATTTTTCAACATGAAGCATTCAAAGTAAAAGAAAAGAAGTTGTGAAATATTTGGCAAATAAAAAGCCGAGTCAAAAATGTCTCTTGGATGTTGTGTGCTTGTGTACTGAGCCCAAATGCTTTTCCAGTCCCTCCATGCTTACTACATATTCCAGCTGAATGCATCCTCCTGTCACAGATAGATTACTTACTATTCCAAATTGTGCCTCCCTCAGTTAAAAGCTTGATGAGTGAATCAATTCAATGCAACAGCCCAGTTAGGAAACAGAGAAAGTGCCCACCAAAAAGCAGATAGAAAAGGGCACAAAAAGGGTAACTGGTAGCTAGATATGTGGTCAATTTTAGAAGACTAAAACCCAGATAACACTGGCTTTGTCTGAAACTGCAACAGCTTGACACCTGCCTTCAGTTCTTAAAAGGTACCCAAACAATCTTCAGCTATGCTTCCAAGGTGAAGTAAAATTACTTCAATAAAATTACTTCAGTAAATTACTGTTTGATTTTAGGAACAGAGCTGCATTTACACATGCAAAGCAAGCCCCATTTAGCCACTGGGATTGTCCATGCAACTGTTCTCTATGAAGGGCTGCCAGACGTTTATCCAATAAAATTTCTTAGAACACATGGCACTGAACTTTTTTCTTACGTTATGATGTTGATAACTATGAACATGCATGAAAAAAACCAAATACATATATCATGCACTTGTCTTAATAACGATTATGCACTCAAAGATCTAGCTTATGACACTGATACTCAAGTAACTTCCAATACATGCAGAGAGGTTTTGGCCAGTCTTTCTTTGTTGATTTAGCAACAATATTCCCTGGTCTTTATCAAGTTGAGAACAAAAGCACCGTGTCTCTTTGCATTCTTTCTTTTAAACTAATTTCTTCGTGGATTGGTGTGGTTGCTCAAATAGCTGAAACAACCAAGTGGAACTAGAGGGCATTAAGGTCTCCATTGACCTAGTTATAACCATATGGTGGAGGTGGTATTAAAACTATGCTGTAGGTCAGACTCATCTGTTGTGAACACTGGGATACTGTCAACAGAGCCCTGAAAGCATGTGAGATACCACAAGCCTGAGGACACCCAAGTTAGATTTCAATCCCACAAAGATACTGATTAAGCACAGGCTAAGAAGAAAACACACAGGCAAAAGGTTCTCCAGAGAGTATTTTTTCAGAGTTGTCCCCTTCCCCAGACTAAGAGTACTTTGGCTGAAAGTCACACTGCACAGGCCCTACAGAGGAGAGATAAAGCCTAAGGATGTTTTTCCACAGTCTGTTAGAAAAGATGTAATTTCTCTTGGCTGCCTCAAAGGGACTGCTTGCCCTTCCACTGACTGCACATTTCCATGTTTCCTCTCTCTTCTTGAACCAGCATTATCATGAACAAGTACAAGAAAGTGCTAAGGCAACGCTTTTAGCAAAACAGTGACTTAGATGAGTTCAAAAGACTTGGGAGACCATATTGTACAGCAACATTTTACAATTTTCCCATGACTGAGGTAGTTAAAAATTGTAATGTCATGTAATATAGTGTAAAACAGATAATGAAATTACTGAGAAACTGAAGTATATTTACAACTTTGTTTAAAATGCATTTAAAATTAATGCAATCTATATTATTTATGATTGTATCTAATTGAAATAAAAGTCTCTTAAGATTTCCTGTCAGACTAAAATGTTATGCTACCAAAATTAGGATAGCATTTTGTCTGAATAAGAATTATACTTGAAAACAGTATTATGCATATATACTTTACAGGCTATAATGTAAGTGTTACCTGAGCTTTCATTCAGTATTTCCCTAACTAATAAGTGAATCAGGAAATCTGCAAGCTGAAATTCCTTCTGTCCAATAAAATAAGTTAGGAAAGGCAACTCTTCAACAATCGTAAAATGCATTAAGTGTGAAAATTCATATAGTGCCTTTGGTTTTTTTTCTGTTTAGACAGTTAATTGCCATGTTTGAATTCACAGGAAAGTGAAGAGTATTTTTTTGGCTTTGGCTCCATGTTTGCCCAATGGCTGTACACAATAAAAAGCAGCAAAAGTAGAAACAATACAGTGAATACAGTGCAATGATGTTTTAAAAAGACACTGATAAATGCCCAGGAAGGGGGGAAGGCATTTTAAAATGTTTTCTTATAGCAAAAGAGCTAGTCACACTCTTTTCACACTAACAGCAGTATTGTCTACCTGAATAATATGTCACTTCCAATAAAGTAGTTTCTTTCAATGTAATTGAGCTGACAGAAATGAAATAAAAAACCCAAACCAAAAACAAGAGAGACTATCACAAAGCCCAGAAAACATTCTGGTTGCACTTAGCATTCTTCCAATAAAGCTATTTTATAACTATATTGGTTTAGTCCATAGGTATATCAAATAGCACACCACACTAAAAATTAAATTATTAATTTACCAGTAGTAATTCTCTAGCTAAGACTCAAATTTTCAGAAACTGATAAATATTACAGATGAGAAATTAATAACACATTAAACCATCTGAATTTAGGAAGTAAAAGAAAACCATTTGGTTAAAGAGTTCACATGAGTGATAAAATTAAGCTTAGAAATTCTTCACTCAACTAATCCTTTGGGATAGGTTTAGAGAATGCCATGCTCCTTTGGTCAAAATCTTGTAAGGTCAGTGAATCAGAAATTCATATGAAAAACTACTTTTGCCCACAAAAGTTTAAACATATCTGTACCAAAGGTGGAAGAAGTAAAGATCAGCCTGTTACTTTAGACTGTTCTCACATGGCTGTGTGAGATTAAGCATTTTCTAGGAAGGATGAAACTGCACAAACACTTGGTTTTTAAAAAGTGCTGCTTTCTAAACACTGTACATCAACTTATCCTGAAAAGCTCCATAAGAACAGAGGCTTTTTATCTCATCCCAGGATCACCTGCTCATTTAATTACAACATTGCTTGTCAATGAGGTGTACGAAGCATAGTGTCTCTTAATTGTATGGTTTAAAAATACAAAAAAACTTGCAAAACATTCTGTTGAACATATTTTGACATAGTTGTGTTCAATGAATCAGAACATTAGAACATCTGAAGCACAGCTGGTGTAGGACCAAACTAGGAAATCTATGTGATAAATAGCAAATGGCATTGTACGAGAAGCACATCTATGGAAACAAGACGGAATATCCTCAAAAGGTACTCACAATTACATTAGTAGAACATGATTAGGGACTAAAACAAGGGCAACCCATGACAAAGGTTGGACTGAGGGCCAACACAGGGGTACAGGGCTTCCACCTGCATGTTCTTTAGGGTCATTACAAAGTTTGTAAGGCCTTGACAGATGGTTCCTGTTTTGGTCTGGAAAGGGAAAAAATACGCTCTTAGGATGAATTCCAAGAAACTCAAAAGGTGTTTCCAAACATTTTTCCAGCTACTGGCTGTGAAGTTACCTGCAATGTATATTTACCACTGCATTTTCACAAAGCATTTATGGAATCAGGACATCTGAGTCTCTTAGCAGGAGTCTTTGAAAGTCCAATCTTTAAGTTCCTGGCTTTACAAGGCTTTAGCTGAAGTGTTTCCATCTAATACTACAGGAATCTGAACAAAGTAAATTGTCACTAATTTTAAAACGAGCGCTATTATCATATAAATAAATGCAAGCAAGCACAGCATAATTTATGTCTGCTGAAAATTTATTCAGGACTGAGGCCAATATTTTAAATATGGATTTAGCTAACATGAATAACTGCCTCATCTTAAAATAAGAGAAGACATCTCCATAATCCATGTTCACTGTGCCAACTGAGAAATTATAAAAAGGAAACATACATTAAAGCTGCAGTTCTAAACCAGTGATACATCACTGAAACCTGGAATACAACCATATTTTTGCTCTAAGTGTAAACCAAGTTATTTTTTAAATTAACATATTATTTAACATAGTATTAAAAAAAAAATCAGAATCAGTTATTGCGTTATAGGCTTAAAAATCTCAGACTTTTGACTTTAGCGAAGGGAATTAATTTAGGAATTCCAGTAAAACTGAACTAATAATCCCAATGTATATCAGATATATTTGGATTTATTTAATTATATTTAAAATGCAAGCATAATTAACATATGAAAAGGATTACTTTAAAAATTAATTCCATGTGATATTTTCAGAGATTTGTATAAAAATAAGAAAAAATATAAAATTAATTATAAATACATTTAAAAGTTTTACTTATTGAAGAGAAAGAAAGCACTAATACACTTATTTAATTAAATATACTGCTTAATACATAACCTTTGTAGAATATACAAGATGATATGATTTGCATCTAAATTTAGCTACACAGCTACATCAAGGCTTTGAAATATTTTGAGTCTAACATTAATAGACATAATATATCAAATATCAAAGTTGTTTAAATTACTTAAGATGATAAATGAGCTTTTTACAGGACATGAGTTTCTCTTACTGTGTTATTAATGTAAATGCTACTGTGATGGGTACAGTGAGTAACACAAGCATCTAGTGCCCTTTACTGACCTGCTGATTGATACCTGGCAGCTGTAAATCTTGTTGGAGTGCTCTACCTGAAGCACAGGATCAGAAAATACAAATGGGCAGCAGCTGTTTTTAAGAAGTCTGATCAGGATGGTGGAAACTGAGCACTAACCATCTGTTTATTGTTGCAGATCTCATCTCAGGTTGTTAGGTGGAGCACCTGCCAAATAAATGACTTATTCTGGGGAAAGAGCCCCAGAAATTTCAGGTTACAGGCAGACACCAGACTGTTCAAAGTGGAAATACACCAGTCATGGGAGACTTGGTGAAACAAAACCAAGTAAATCTGCAACACACTTGCTGACAGGCACACAAACTGCTCTTTGTGTGTGAAAGCTTAAGGTGACCCTAGCTCTGAAATTGCTATTGTATCTACCCAGCATATGTCTACATTTGAAAGGTTTAAGTGATTTCTGAAGTATTTTGACTAAGACAAAGTAACTACCTTATATGCTATTAGCCCATAGCAGTACCTATAGCGTGTATATAGCAGGAGATGAAATCAAAGTGACTAATAGCTTTTCTTTGTGGATGTGTCAGGAGTGTTTCCAGCCCTGTATAACCTCCTGCAACCCGGATGTGGCATTAAATAGTATTCCCTCCTTATTTCCAGACTGCACTTTACAGGACTCCGGACCAGCTTCTCTTTGTTAAACAGCTCCACCCGCTGAGGCTCTCACTTACTAGCAGAAATTGATCCTAGCTGGGTCATAGATCAAAAAAGTCTGCCAGAGACACATCCAGGCCTTAGCCTTGCAAGCACTTTCTCCTTTTAATCACCTTAAAGCCAGGCCCTATGAAAAATCTTTTGATAATCTACCACAATAAGTACAGGACATCAGGCAATTTAAGAATGTCTGGGTTTTTTTTTTTTTTCCTTCAAAGACTCTAGAAATACTTAAGTTCTTACACAAGGATTTTTTGCTGTGGCAATGCCATTTGTAGTGTTTGCTGTCTTGAGCAGCAACCAAATGTATTTATAAAGAGGCTTTGTTTTAAATCCATTTGAAAGGCAGCTACAAACAGAGCTGAAACACATTCTGCCAAAGAAGGACCAATTGGAGCAATTGCTTTTGCTGTTTGAAAGCAGCAAGACTAAATATAAGGGTGACCAGTTCCTCTACAAGAAAGAACAGAGAGGAATTTTCACTCTCTCGAGTCTCCCATTCACGTAAAATTAGGTAAAACAGTGAATAAAAGGGAAAAGGAATCTTCTGATAGAAGGAACTTCATCCATATGTACGCAACATTGAACTCTCTGCCCACGCAATATGGCATATATAGGAACAAAATAAGCTATGTCAAAGAAAAAAAAAACAGGTATGAAATATTGCCTTGGTGTATATCCAGACCCCTAAATCCTGTGCAGGGATCCATGGCCCACAAAGCAATCCCATTAGTTATAAAGTTAGAAACAATACCACCTGTGAAGCATCAAGCTCACACCAAAAGACCTCTCCCTGCCCTCACAAAATGTGAATATTTTGTCAGATACTCAGCAATCATAGTGTATATCTGAAGTTTTACTACTGAGGTAAAGAGATGTGTGAAAGGAATGATCCTGTACTGAAAGGCAGAAAAATATAGTTCATGTGCATCTCAGTGTTTCATCTGGACTTGACAGGCTCTTCCACACTGAAAAGAAACAGTGGACAATATTATTTTGGCTAAGGTAATAGGAAACTTCACTCCCTAAAAGTAACATCTGGGTGTTTGGTAAATATCTTGGGTTTGTTGTGGTTTTTTGTTTGTTTGTTTTGGGTTTGTTTTTTGTTTTGTGTGGGTTTTTTTTGTAGAAAAACTAGTTTACTATTTTGTCTCATTTTAACTCACTTCCAGTTGACAATCTTTTCATGAAGGGTGTGGTTCTTCAAATAAGCAAAGATCTTCATGTCTATTTCACAAATGAAAAAGGCAGAGGGGTTTCCTCACATGAAGAATTGGCATGATTAAAGAACTTTACTGAAAAACAATAGCAAAAATGAATTTACTGTTTGGATATTTATACATGATAGGAATCTTCATCTTCATCAGTTCTATATTTAGCAAAAGGCATACACTTACAAACATGAGTATCAAGGCAGGTTAGGTGTTATATGAGCTTGCACTCTTTATCCTGCTTCCACATCTGGCGAGACTGGAAAACAACCGGATTGCACCAGGAACAGAGGCACTGGTGTACATAAAGGAAGCAGCTGTGATGCTCATCATGAACCATGAATTTGGAAGGAAGTTTGTGTCCCACAGTTCAGATTCAGGCACAGTGATCAAAAATATGCACAACTTGACTGTATGTGCCAAGCTACCAAACCCTGGCATTGACTCATAAAAACTTTGTGCTGCTACCCCTCTATGTCCCAGTACATTTATTATCATGCAGACATTAAACTCTCTTCAATTTTCTGACAAGCGTAGTAAAAGACATGAGACTCGCAGTTTTCTGACTTCTGGCTTTTAGAAAATATTTTTTTGCACATGTAAAACAGAGACTCATATGCAAACATTTTTTTCTCATAGTTCTCTGGTTGCATTACACAGTGTAACTAAGTTTTAGCTGGTTTTTTAATATCACCTAAATAGAGTTGTGCATTGATTGACTCTTTTTTTTTTTTTGTGAAGGACGGGCACATTTTTTATTATTCTCAAAGTATCATTCATATATGCACGCTCTCGCCTTATATTCTTCCCAAGGCAAGAATTTTTAGCCATTGCTGGAGACAGAGTAGACGTTTGGTCCACGGACTACAGCTGCTCTTTTGTTCATTTTTTAAAACAGATCTAGAAAACAAATTCTGCATAAATTTTCCTTTGATTTTTGTGCTGTTTGACAGCAAATGTTTAGGCTTCATCACATTTTTAGCTATGTAAGTATTTTTTTTCTGAAGAGAGGAATTTAACACATTCTCCAATATTATGTAGATACAGTGCTGACTCCACCATGAAAACTGCAGTGTCAGAACCACTGGTGAGGGAGCAGTAACAACTTTCCCCTCAGTAATATCAAGACAGCACAGTTTTTGTGGTGCTGCAGATTTCAACATAGCTGGAAAATAAAATATAATATTGTTTACATCAGCATAAAGTTCAGTCTTCGGTATGTACAGCCAGCTGTGCATAAAAATGAGGAGGAATATACACAAAAATGAGCATTTACTTGAATTGGGTCTTTAGCAACCAGACAAACATGTGCAGCTTGAAGTAGTGTTGACAGACATCTTTCTCTCAGGGCCACTTGCCTTTGTCCAGACCTTTTATAGCAAAAGGCAGCTAAAATCAGTCATAGTGACACAACATTTCCATCCTTACTAGTTCTAAAGAAAAGAATGTATAAGTCTTTACTGGCAGAGTTTAATCAATTATTTAGTAAGCGGATTATTGCAGAAACAACCCACTAACGCTTTTAGGTGATTGTACACATACCAAGGAAGACACCATTTTACTTTTGGCATGATGTTAGTGCCTATTTATAAAGAAAAGCAAACAAGTAACTCAATTTGCAAACAGAATTTAATATAATCCTTTTAAAACACAGTGAACTTCAGGCATAAGTCTCCTTCTTAATGCTGTAAGTATGATTCCAATATCATGTGCATTTACTTGGTTTTGCATTTTTCTCCTAGTTCATGGTTTGATATGTCTGGCAAATTTTAAGTGATTTGACATTTGACTACATATTTTAAGCATTGCTTTACCAAAGACTACAATAACAATTACCTTAAATATTTTCCATACTTGCCACTCCTACTTTTTCTTTGATTTGTACTAAATTTGTAAATAATCTAATACTTTCCAGTATCTCCATTGAACAACTTATTCTTACAGCATGGTTGTGATCTTCACAGCCATATTCCATGCCTAATGCTATGTTGCCATCTGTTGACCAATTTAGCAGCTGTAGTACTAAGACAAGACACTCAAGAACATAAAAATCTCCAAAAGACAAGCTTAAATCTGTTTTTTTTTTTAATTTACTCCTTTATCAAGGGAAGTTATTTAAAAATCTCAATATTTTTACTTAACATTTATTAATTTAAAGAAAAAAATGTATTAGGCCTTCAAAGATCTTCAAATACTATCTAAGGAGACTATTTAAAGGCTAGAATAAATTGAAAATACTTTGGGAACTAAATTGTAAGAGAAACAAAGTGCATGGATGGAATTGCCTCTTGCTATAATGTTACATTTTTCAGTTTCAAAAGATGTCCAAAGGGATCAAGATAATATTGCTGCAGAAAAAAAAAAGAAAATAAAAAGGAGTCAAAGTGTCTACTGTGTGATTCATTATTCATGTTTTTTTGGATCACTTTCAATTAAAACTAAAGTACATACAAAAAAGCAACATGTTTGTATAGGATTGTATTTCAGTTGTATTTCAAAGAGTGCAAGAGGTACTTTTATCAGGATGTATAGTATCAGCACAGGCAAGAAGTTCTTCATGCCTGCTTCATTCAGCATTTGAAAAGTATATTTACCTCTAATGACAGCACGTATAAAAGGGAGGGGGTTTTTTTGGGTTTTTTTTTTGTCTCAAAGGAGATTTGTAGTATTAACTTCAGAAATACTGGAAAGGCTTAAGAAAATTCTGATCATGAGCACCATGTATAGAAAAGGACTGGTTTTATATAAAGTCATTGGAAGAAAGTAATTTTAAACCAAAATCTTTTAAAGAATTTTTACACGGAAGCCTATTTCCAAAAGCATCAAAAACCAACATTGATATGGGTTTTTTTGAATACATAAAAATAAGTATCAACTTACTCTATTAATCACAGAATCACATAATGGTAGGAGTTGGAAGGGACCTCTGGAGATCATCTAGTCCAACTCCTCTGCTAAAGCAGGTTCACCTAGAGCAGGTCACACAGGAACGCATGCAGGTAAGTTTTGCAAGTCTCCAGAGGAGACTCTACAACCTCTCTGAGCAGCCTGTTCAATGCTCTGTCACTCTTCATAATAAAGAAGTTTTTCCTAATGTGGAGGTGGAACTTCCTGTGTTCTACTTTGTGCCCCTTGCCCTTGTACTGTTACTGGGCACCACTGAAAAGACACTGGCCCTGTCCTCTCTACACTCTCCCTTTAGATACTTACACTTCTCCAGGCTAAACAGCCCCAGGGATCTCAACCTTTCCTCATAAAAGAGATGTTCCAGTCTCCTAATCATTCTCGTCGCCCTCCGCTGGACTCTCTCTAGTATCTCCCTGTCCTGATGTGGCTTCACTAGGGCAGAGTATAGGGGGAGAAGAACCTCCCTCAAACTGCTGGTCACACTCTTCTTAATGCACCCCAGGATACCACTGGCCTTCTTTGCTACAAGAGCACACTTGTGGCTCATGGTTAACTTGTCCACCAGGACTCCCAGGTCCTTCTCCGTGGAGCTGCTATCCAGTAGGTCAACACCTAACCTGTACGGGTGCATGAGATTATTCCCCCCCAGGTGCAGGACTCCACACTTGCCCTTGTCGAACTTCATTAGCTTCCCCTCCACTCAACTCTTCAGCCTGTCCACATCTTGCTGAATAGCAGCACAGCCTTCTGGAGTGTCAGCCACTTCTCCTGTTCTTGTATCATCAGCAAACTTGCTGAGGATACACTCTGTCCATTCACCCAGGTCATTGATGAATATACTGAACAGGATTGGAACCACTACTGATCCCTGGGGAACACCACTAGGCCTCCAACTAGACTCTGCACAGCTCATCACAATTCTCTGAGCTCTGTTATTCAGCCAGTTCTAAATCCCTTTCACAGTCCACCCATCTCACCCACACTTCCAATGAGGATGTTATGGGAGATGGTGTCAAAAGCCTTGGTGAAGTCAAGGTAAACAACATCCACTGATCTTCCCTCCTCTACCCAGCCAGTCATGCCATCATAGAAGGCTATCAAACTGGTCTAGTACAATATCCCCTTGGTGAATATATGCTGCTTACTCTGAAAACCTTCTTTTCCTCCACATGCTTAAAGATGACCTCCAGAATGAGCTGTTTCATCCCCTTTTCAGGGATGGAGGTGAGGCTGATGGGACTGTAATTTCCTGGGTAATCCTTCTTGCCCTTTTGGAAGACTGGAATGACACCAGCTTTCTCCACTCTTCACTCACCGCTCCTGTTCTCCATGACCTTTCAAAAATGGAGAGTGGTTTAGCAATAATATCAGCCAGCACCCTCAGCACTTATGGGTGCATCTCATTGGGCACCAAGGATTTGTGGGTGTCAAGTTTGCCTAAATGATCTCTAACGCCATCCTCCTCGACCAAGGGAGAGTCCTTCTTCCTCCAAACTTTCTCTCTTACCTCCAGGGACTGGGATTCCTGAGGGGTGGCCTTATCAGTGAAGACTGAAACAAAGAAGGCACTCAGTAACTCCGCCTTCACTGTATCCTCCATCACCAGGGCACCCACCTCATTCAGCACTGAGCCCACATTTTCCCTAGCCTTTCTTTTACTACTGAGGTACTTGAAGAAGCCCTTCTTGTCTTTTACATAATTTGCAATATCTAATTCCAAGAGGGCCTTAGCCTTCCTTGTTGCACCCCCACATACTCTGATAGCATTCCTATATTCCTTCCAAGTGGCCAGTTCCTTTTTCCACATATTGTAGACTTCTATCTGATTTTTTCCAGAATCTCCTTACTCATCCATGCAAGTTTCCTGCCTCCTCTACCTGATTTTTTATTCATAGAAATGGACAGCTCTTTAACTTGGAGGAAGTGAGGCTTGGAATATTAACAAGCTCTTTTTGGTCCCCCTACCTAATGCACTGGATCCCTCCAAGTAGGTCTCTGAAGATATTAATAAAAATGACAGTGCTTTATATTTATACAGCAACATACAAAATAAATTAACTCAGTGGCTTAAACATTGCATTGTGGTACTGACTTCAAGAAGTTACACAGATATAAGAATTTCATGTCATATCTATTTAGTGACTCACCTTTGAATCATCCAATTCCAGCTTTTTCAGAGACTTTCTGACATAATCTATGAAGGAGGATGATTTGGAGAAAATTTTTCCAACATGTCGATCACTGCAAATACAGCATTGACATGCAGGCTTTTATACATCCAACAACAGAAAATCACACATTTTTAATTTAATTTTTAATTCAGGGAAAATAAATCAGTTGGACAGTAGCCAAGTTAGTAACAAACTTCCTTTTTCCCCCTTCTGCTTAAAACAAAACAAGATAGATAATTCTTCAAAAAATTTCTAGATACAGCAACTGTACAATTGTACTAACGGTTATAGTACGGTTATTATTTTTTTCTAAAAATTTGAGAGTTAGTTGAAGGTTGCTTTTAATTTCTCCCCTAGTATTTTTATTTCCCTAAATAAGTAACAAAATTCTTATTTCAGATGACAGATATTTCCTTCTATAATTCCTTTTGTAATACTTCTATAATTTACTATAATGCTGCTATAATTTATCAACCATCAACCACTGAATTGAGAAAATGCCAAATTGGAATATAATTTCACTTTTGCTTCTTACCTTGTGTTCTTATCCTTGCAATTTTTATTTCACTAAATGATGCCAGAATTTTCTCCTGTTTACAACTCAAGGGTTTGCTTTTGAAGCCAGCCAAAAATGTGCGTTGCTTCAGAAAACATGTTAAAATAATTCATGAAAACTTAAAAGAAACCTAAAGGAAGACTGAATCTTAACAGACCACTTACATTTGTTCTCTATTCTGTGTTTAAAATTTCTTGGAGAAACAATACACAAAGTTTTTATTAGTCTGAATTCACTTTCTTGACTGTGTCCTAAGGTAATTCCTCTCCCAGCTGTGCAGCATAGGAGTTAAATTTTCAGCTACAGAATTTTCAGCTACTGAATTACTTCAGAAATACACTCCCTGTGCCCCCTCAGTGAAATATGGAATATAAATATCATAGTTTAAAACTGCCTCCCCTCTTTAATCTTAGGTAAATTCCTTTCTCCTTATTTAAAGATTAGAATCAACATTGACAGAGGTCAGCAAAAGGACTTACTCAGTGGCAGTTCTAATGCTGTTCAGCTGGCAAGGCCCCCAATCACTGAGAACCATTTCTGTGGTCATATTTAATATTCAGATGCACCTAAAAGTTTGGGCTGATGCAGTCTGCAGATCTGTTAATGATTATGCTGTTACGCCATTCTTTGGAAGATGAGCATCTGCCTCCTAATCACAAGTGTGGGGGGACACAGTCAGGACAGCTGACCTGAATGGACCATAGGAATATTCCATGCCATGTAACATCATGCTCAGCAATAAAACTAGGGTTGAGGAAGTCTTTTTAAAGTAGCCATTGCTCGTATTTCAAAAGTATAATCTTAATTACTTCCTCCAGATTATACTTTCTTTAACAAATGAAACGTATTATCATCTATCTCTCACTTTTTTTTTCTTTACAATTCAGTAGCCATGATTTTATGTGTGATATTTTATGCAATTTTGAAATAAACAAGCATTTCTTCTTTCAGGAGTTTGACCTTCTGAAGGGCAAGCTGTCTGGTGCTACATTTAGCAAAAGATTTGGAGGTATCTGCATTAACACTTATTTTAGATCAAGAATATATTTCTCAAGCAAATGTTCTGTTTTTCTCCACCTCTCATGCCTTGGTTCACACTGTGGAATGGGATGAGAGATCAAAAAATGGGTTATTTTCAAATCAAATTAAACTGGAAGGTATGCTTTTGGACGTGCTCCAAGTGCTAACAGGCATATGTCCCACAGAATTAAAATCTAATCCAACTACAACTCTGGAAAAAGAGTATAGCGTGGATGTCAGGTCCTCAGCACCAGTTCTCCAAATCCCATCCCAGTGTAGGCTATAGGCAGTGAGAAGCTCTTCACAGCCATGAAGGGCCGTTGAACTTTCAGCAATTTTTATCAGGACAGATGGAAATGTCATTTTGTCTTCTGCCATATTAAAGCTGCCAGGACATCTGTATAACAAAGTAGCCCAGGACTGTGTTGACTTTTAGTGAATTTGCTATTGGTTCTCTGGTGAAGGTATCTTTTACCCGTGTATCCAGTATGAAAGAGGACCTATTTTAGATATGGGTAAAAGAAGGGTGTCCTGGTTTGAGTGAAAACAGAACTAATTCTGTTCAGTAATTTTACTTTTCAGCTCAGTTCTTCTGATTAACTGCACTTTCTGAAGTTAGCAGCCTGTTTTCACAGACAGTGTCTGCTCCTAGCAGTGATAACACCCCATGTTTAGAGTTACTACCAAGGATTGACGTGCAGACCAAGGCCACTGCTGAATCTTGTGTACCACATTGGGGGGTGCAGAAAGTGAAAGGCTGCACCTGCAGGGAGGAGCGGGCAGGACGGGTGACTCTAAACTGACCAGCGAGGTATTCCATCCCATATATGACATATTCGGTTTAGAGCTGAGGGATCCGAAGGATCTCTGAGCTCTTCTCCCCTCTTGGACTGCTTTGCCAGCTTTTGCTTGGCTTGGCTTGAGTCCTCTTTTGGTTCCTTCCTCAGAGCACCCAAGGAGGACTCTGTCCGTTCTGCCTGTGATCCGGTCTGCGTGTTCCTGAAACCAGTACCAGAATCCAGCTCCTGAACACAGCTCCTGTCTGCTGTGGGGCCCAGTCTGGGACTGCCCCGGTGCCTCCACAGTATCAGTGGTGATGGTGATGTAATTACCATCAGGGGGGTTGGGTTCGATACTGGTTTTGTAGATATTTGTATATATTCCATTTTTATAATTATTATTTTCATTTTCATTAAAGCTGTTTTAGTTTCCTTTTCTAATCGCTAAGTCTCTCTCCCTTATTCCTTTTCTCTTCCCCCTCTGGGGAGGGAGGGGTGTTAACAGAGAGTGTCTGTTATAGGTCTAAGGGGCTGCCCTGAGCGTAAACTGTGACAAAGGGCAATATATTTGTGATGTGGATTTAGGATGAACAAATCTATCCCGCATTTTAATACCAATATTATATATATAGTCTGATAAGACTGATTCCTACACCCTTCTGCTTTCTAAGAAATATTTTCTTTACAGAATAGTGATGGAAAACAATCAGATCTTTGGTTTGTATTCTGTGAATTCAGAACTTCCTACCTTTTGGTGACACCATAAATTTCTTCTATAATAACCTGAAGAACAGCTCGATAAAACAATGATTCTGTAGGCAGCTGCAAAAAATTTTACAACAGCAAGGATTTAAAATTGGCATTGGAACTAAGATCAAAACCAGTACTGGCTTCCTTAACTACTTACTGGCTTCTATTCTTTACAATCAGTCATAGCAGATTTAACAGGACAATTTACTAATGTTCTTGTATCCAGTTAAAATTATGGTTTTGGGTTAGATTCTAACATAACCATGAATACCAGAAAAAAAAAACCCAAACAAACCTAAACTCTGAAGTAAACATTCAAAGGTTGGCAGAAGGAAAAAGAACAGAGGAGAAATGTACTGATCATGATCCAAATTCTACTACACAAAATAAATATAACAATTTACCTAAGTTGTTTTAAAGGCAAAAGAAGCAGTATCATACACTGTAGTCTAAGCCATGCAGAAAATACTATGCTTATAAAATCAGAGTACATGAAAACTTCATATCTTTGTGTATGAAAGATCTGTTTTCATAAAAGCAGTTCACGCTGGCCAATTAAAAATTCATATCAAAATGCATTTACAGTACTGGGGTCAGTGGGCTTACATAGGGAAAGAAAAGGTCTCTTAGCCTTGCTTTTTAAATATTTACACAGTTGGTGTCCACCGTCCCTGAAAGGATAACTGTCACAACAATAATTCAAAGTATTCACAGGAAAAAAATATACAGAGATTAAAAATGAGAATGGTGATGTTTTGAACAGGTTCAAGCTTTTGTCATAACAATTTCTATTTTTACATGAGTTGATAAAACACTGGAATAGCATGATCCAAAACAGGCATATCAGAAGAATGTTTGTACTGAATTTATGTCTTAACTGAAAGATGGTGAAAAAAGGTAAGAAGGGTAGCCTAATTCCTTAAATTTTAAGTTGTGCTTTTTTTTCCAGGCTATTAATTGTCAAAAGAAAACAGATTCATTACGTACAATCACAGCAATAAAAATGTGATTTCATGATGACACTATCAGGATTTGATGTAGTGTACACTAGTATTTTAGAATCCAGAAATGCAGATGTTGAATAAAAGGTCATGGATTAAGACCATTGAAGGGGGAAAAACACATTTTATCTTAGAATGGCTAAAATAAACAATATTACTTACCATTTGGCCAACTGCAACTCGCTCCAAAGCCTTTGAGAGTGAAGGAATTAAATTGCTGATATGTTTATTCTTTATCAGAACATTTTATAAACACATTGTATAAAAGTCAGAGGAGATGACATTTTAAAAGATTAATGGTGTGACATAACACGAGCTTGCACACTTTGAAGTGTTAATACATTTAAGAACTCATAATCAGCTCACTCTTGCTATTTTGTTTACTTAGAGGAGAAGCAATGACAACCAATTGTATGGAAACAGATGTTTGTTTTTCTCAGTATTGTAAAAGAATTTCAGAGGATTGCTTTCTGTGAAGGTGCTAAGAAAAAATGCATTTTTTGAGTCTGTTCTTACCAAAATACAAATAGTTCACTTTACATATCCAACTATTTTAAAGTAAATATTAGTTCAATGTACAATGTCATTGTACTTTTAGTCCCTAGTATTCAGATAAATTGAACTTACACGTGTAAAGATTAAAAAAATAAAAACTTCAGAGACTGCAGTTTAAAACACTGTGTATTATCTTTCACCACATTCTTCATACCATAAATCCTGACATAGGTTTAAGAGTACTTGAGTTTTATGATCCGTAGTGACAAAGAATGACAAATAATTAGAAGCATGGAGTATTTTCCTACAGTTGAAAAGATACTGTGCCTATGGAAATTTCAACTGATTATTGATGTTCATAGCAGAAATTAAGACAAAAAAACACAGTAAATAAAACCAAAAATGCCTCTCCACTTATGGGTCATCATCAACTTTAGGTGCCAAACTCCACTACAGTAAATAAAACTGCTTGTCTCCGAATCACCTACTTCTCCTAGTAGTAGAACTGATCTTGTATTTCAGACTGTTCTTCAAATACATCCCAAGTAGTTGCAGTTCCTCTGTTCACAGCTTTGGCCGACTATCAGGTTTGACTTCTGCTGTGTTAGCTATAGGTCTCATACCACCGTATATATGCAGCTGCTTAGAAGATGGATTTGGGTTCTAACATGTACTGTAAGGGTCTGAAACTGAAACTCTCATATAGAAACTTGGGCCCTTGGCACTCTAATCAATTTGAATGACGTGTACCAATGAACATCAGCAGTAATGCCAAGTGTCATTGCTCAGTAGACTCAGTTTCTCCTAGCCAGCAGCTACCCCTAGGAAGATGGGTGCCTAGCTGCACTGTACTTTTTCCCTTGTACCTCCTAGAAGACAAAGAAAATCCTAGTCATGAAAAATGCATAGAGGGAATTAAAATTTGACAGAAGTATCTAGTGACACGGAACTCTTTGCCTTTCATGAATGCTTGAACAAAAAAGTTTTCAACGGACAAATTTCTGTGATTTCTGTGAAATCTAAAATAGATATATATGGCACGATCAGTACTATCTCTTGGAGATCATTTGCTTACAAAATTTATCATCCTACAATCGTTGAAAAACTTTTTCTTTCCAAAAGAAATGGAATGGGCAAGGAAATAGCTAATGTGTCAGCTGAGGAAGAACTGGTATTGTACAATACTGAAGAGAAAAGGAGAAAAGGCAAAATCCCTTTAAGAAAGCACTTTTTGTGTTAAGTTTTAAAGCAACATCTCTAAAATAAGCAATTTTTTTCTTTTACCTTGCCAAGGGTAACACATATAAGCCTTACAAATATTAAACAACTGTCCTGCTATACTTTCTCATGATAACATTTAATTATCATGTTAGTTCAAGTTTACATAACCTTGTCACATTAGTCTATACTGAGTCTTTAGTCTACACTGTTCTCTGTAATGGATGTACAGAGCCAGCAGCAGAGGCTAGACAGAACCTGATGTGATTCATCTTGATATCAGGAATTAAAAATTAATAGAGGAAAGGAATAGTTGTCTTCTAACTGCAACAGTGGTTGAAGTTTTCAGTACCTATCTGTTTTTTCAAATTAGACAACAGTTCATCATCTTGTCTCAATGAGGTTAAGTCTTTAAAAGCACGTCATCTCTTGATGCAATGTTAAAAAGATGTTTCCAGTCTCTTAAGCCACATGGATTTTAGAGCTCTTCTAGTTTTTGGAACAGGCAGGTTTGTTTAGGTTTTAAACAGTCAGAACATTCAATATTATGAATCATGAAGGCATTGGGGGAGTTACTGATTGCAATCCTTCTACAATTACCTTTTTCCCCTCTAAATCCTTGGCCTAGAACTATTACCCTGAGGGGTTACCTTGTTTAGGTTTCAGCAAAGGTTTGGCCTTTCTGTCCACTCTTAAAATACATTTCTGTCAATACTCATTTTTTCATGCCTTCAGCAAGTATAAAATATATAAAGCTGGAAGGTCAGTGCTATTTTTTTTAGATATAATTCATCATGCTTACAACATTAATGATGTTATTCTGTAGAGTCTTGGATTAAAGTTATGGCTTAAGGATTAGAAGCCAAAAACAATGAATCCTGTAACATCTGGATAAAGCTCTTGGTAGGAAAAAGAAAAGCAGGAGAATCATACCAAGCATGCTGACATTCTAGCATTGCGACCACAGCACCAGCCCTTGTCCTTCAAGTACTGACACATGGGAAATCCCCACACTTCCTCTGGGCATTCTGCAAAATGGAGGGGAAAAAAAAGGCACAGGTTTCATGGGCTATTTTTCTCTTACAGAATGCATAATGTATTGAACAAGATGAACAGCAGTTAATGGTAGCAGAAACACTTAACTCTACTAGTCCAGTACCAAAAACCATGCTAGTGTTATTAAAAAAATGTATTTTCCACATAACAGATGTTTTTGGTTTATGCTGAATTTCTGATAATTTCACATTTTCCAAAACACTTTTAAGTGAGTTTCTTTTATGAAAATCCTCTGAAGAAAAAGTTCCAAAGGATGAGAGAAGTGTGCAAATACTCAAGGCAATCCATGACATGCCATGAGTCACAAGATGTAAGCCGGGCAGTTGTTTAATGTAGCGGGACTTCAGTATCACTTCTCATTTGGTTCTTCTTCTATCATAAACATCTTTTAAACATCACACAGAACAATGTGTATTTGTTTATTTCAGTTCTGAAGGCCCACGCTTTGCTGTGAGGCAGAATGTTTGTTTTCCAGAAAAGAGCAGCTGCAAAGGCTCTTGCTGTTTCTTCAAAACACTGAGAAGCATTTGTATCACAATCTGCTCTCAGTTTGTTTCAGTATCATTTATATTTTAAATAACAATATAATTTTTCATGTTTAATGCTAATGCAAATGTGGGAAAACTAAAGTATGGGGATTACTTTGTAGATGTTCATAATACCCAGTTTTAAATGTAGACAAACTCTACAATGTTTTGAATATTCATTAGCACATTTGTCAGTTGATTTTTTTTAGAATGTTGAATAAGAATTACTACTTGCTTTAAAAATAAAACCAAATTGGCTAGGTTCCTGGCTTTTTAGCATAGAAATATGTCTTGGGCATATTTAAAGATAAATCATGTAAGGAGGTTAAAAAAAGGACAGAAAAAAAGCTACTCTTCAAATTTACCATCAGTCTGAAATACATACATGTAAGTAGAATTCATTTCATGAATGTTAAGAAAATAGGGAATCTATAAATATACAACCCTCCTCCTCACAGCAAAAGCACTTCGTTTTCTAGCAGTAGTCCCTATTCTTTGCTGATCTGTAGAGAGTAACAGCAAGTCAGTCATCTTCTGCAGGCAACCTCATACTTTGCTCTCCTTTTAGCCCTGAGAAATGTCAGTGGCTTTTATGGGATGAATACTGGTTTGAGGACCACCATTTAAGAATAGGGTTTTAATTCTGGATAATTAGAAGGAAAAAGAAAATTCCTTTATATAAAAAGATGAAATTTGACACAGCAGATTACAACAGGTTTCAGCACTAGGAAAGTAGCAGGAATTTGTAAGTGCCTTGTGACAAGCTATAAAACATTAATTAAATTCAAGTCTAATTATTGCATATATGGAATAAAACTGAGTACTTCTATTCAGCGTTGGTAATATGAACATATTAAACAGATTTTTTGCAAAGGAAACAATGACTGCCTTGGTTTCTATTGCATGACTCACACTAAATAAGTCTTTCTAATATATATGTTAAAATGTTTAAAAAAAAAAAAAAAAAAAGAAAGTCATGGATCTTTTCAAGTAATCTGTTCTAATTCACACCCTGTCCTCTAGGCAAACTATCCATTCATGTTAAGTTAAAGTTGCTACCTACTATGCTACAGTCAATATTAGTGCACTGTACTCCTGCAAAAATCTGAAGAATTTATGACACCTTTGAAAAAGATAATCAGGCAAAGCAACATCTTAGTTTAAATTGAAACCATAAAGTAGGAGAAAAAGAAAGGGAAAGTATTGCTCTTAGAATTTTTTGTGTATATTTTGTAATATACACAAAAAATGTGTACCAAAGTTTACCATATATCTATAATATTGCCTTGAGTTCTATTCATTTTTCCATATCCACTCCACTCTTAAGCACACTGCTGATTAAAAAAAATAAATTGTAAAATGAATATATTGCTATAAAGTTCTTATATTTATCAGCTACATTTTAAAACCCTGGAAATTCTTTTTATGCCTGTAACTATTTTCAGATATGTTAATATTATATAGCTCACTAATTACCACATTGTGCTTCTATCTGACAACATAGCAGCTGTTCTAAACAGTATAAATATTAAAAAAAATCCAGGCAACTTTTAAAATATGGGTATTCTGTGGAAGATTTCATAGTAAACAGCTCAAGTGTTCAACAGTACATGAGGCAATCATGTTCTAATTCAGTACAGAGCAGACAATCAGAGAGAATCTATTCCATGAGAAGTTAACAAAATGGGGAATTGCAGGTAATCATGTGATGAGCTGTACTGAAGGTCTGCTGGGGTATAATCCCAGGACCTATTAGTCCAATAAGCTCTTAAAAAAAGACCAAAACACATATTTAATGAAATGGATTGCTGTAAATATTGCACCAAAAATAAATACTTGGGGGGGGAGGAGGGGAGGAAGTGATTGTTATATTTTTTAACAAAATCTATAAACCATACTATAATTTTAATGTGAATCACTTATAGAGGAAGAAAACGTATGAAACATGAAGGACTTAAAGCAGCATTATGAATAACATGAGAGTTTGTGGGTGCTTCCTCCCTGAAAGTGTTCAAAGCCACGTTGCATGGAGCTTTGAGCAACCAGGTCTAATGAAAGATATTCCTGCCCAGGGCAGGGGGTTGGAACGAGATGATCTTTAAGGTCCCATTCAACCCAAACTATTCTATAATCCTATGAACATGGGAAGTTTTTCAGCTTTGTGGACCAACATGGTTCTTTGGAAACTTACACAGATAAAATACTGATTAAGGCAGCTTGAAGATACTTGCTGTTACTGTTCACTGCCCCCATAAATTGGACACATCTGGTAGAAGTCAGAAAACATTCTCATCAAAATTACCCAGTTACACGCAGGAGGGTAAGACAAAGTGTAAACTGCACAGAAACACGTAATGCTGAATAAACCAGAAAAGAACAATTCCAGCCATTACTATTTCCTTTTGACCGAGTTTAGTAACATTCATAGATTCATGGAAGAGTTGTTTAAATGTATACATTATATTATACATTAAATGTATACATTTAAAGAAGCTAATACTGTCCATATAATTCTTTTTTGATAGTAAAAAACGTTCTTCTGGTAGCTATAACATCTCCTCTCCTAGAAAAGGATTTTAATAGAAACATTCAAAATTTTCACCAGCCTTTTCCATTACATTTTTTTTCATCTCTTTTGAAAAACAAAGGAACTTTATTGAGCTTAAAACATAGATAGGGGAATCCTTTTGAATATTCACATACTTCAAGCAATCCTTCGATGGATTTACTAAGTCTTCCTGTGACCACATATGACTAACCCTTCAGCAGCTAATTTCTCACAGTCTTCTAATAGGCAGAAATGCTACATGTTTTGAAGAGAATATACTATATGGAGAAGCTGTCTTTAGTTTATTACACACTTGAAATCCTGTGGAAGAGATTAACACTTTGGGAAACAAGTGCAAATACATCCAGATGCCAGCCACAACTGAAAAATATCCATAGAATTTTTCACTCAACACTGTCTAGCAGAGGAGTATAGAAAGCCTCAGGTCTGCAATGGTAAAACATTTTAAATTTAAGTAAAGTCTCATACTTTATCATCAACCGAACAAAACTAAATTTTCTAGAATATATGTCAGATTATCTTTCTACTTCTAGGAACCCAATACTACTATTGTTTTTTAATATTATGTCAGAATTATGTTATTATTACTTAACTTAGTCCTGGAAGTTATATGTTATTTCCTGTCCTCCAATTATTTAGACCCTTTTGTAAGACCTTCAGTAAATTGCTCTTAAGTTTTGTAGAGGAACTGGACTTACATTTTATGTAATTTTTGTGATACTGCAGTAGTAATGGCATATACCATTTGAACTAACTGTACTATACTATTTAGAACTTTTTTTAAGGATTTTCTCCCATTCTATTCAACTTCCAAATGAAAAAAATGGCAATATATATAGACAACTGGTACAGTGAAAACATTATATTGAGTAATAAAAAACTATAAATCACAAGAATTATATTATGTATGTAATTAGATAAGCTACAACTTCCCTCATCATGATTCAATTCTGTCTTGATACAGAGAAAAGCTTCAGGCCAGACTTATTGTTGTTACCATCCTATTCATAGATCCATTAAGACTCTTACTGTCTCAGCAGTGTTTCAAAAACATTTTTTAAAAGTTGTTTAACTAACAAAACAATTAAGTGTAGCTAGGAAACATGACTTCCAAAATACAGAAGACTCAACGTTTTCTATTTATATTCCCTTTTTTGGTAGTTATAGAAAAAATATCTGGCAGTAAGACAGAAAGATTAAAGGATTTTACTAGCTAATAATTCCGTATGTTCACAGAGGATTCCAAGGAAGTTCAAGAGAACGGGACAAGTTCCTCCCCTCTCTCTAATATTAGGCCTTCCATAGTTCTTCATCTATATGCAAGATACTATAATTTCTAGTGTGTTAACATTTAAAATCTGCTTTGCACAGCTCTAAAGCACTATAGTTTCTATGAAGGACCAACAGATTTTATCATTACTAGACAAGCTTAACTATGGTTCAGTGTGGTTTTGCAGTTTCTTATTTATCTTCCTTTGCTAACATTTAATGAAAACATATTTGCATTTACATTTCTCATCCTTTTACTTTCTTGCAGTTCCCAACTGTTCTGAACTGCAGTTCCCAATATAACAACTGATTTCTTATGTTTTCTGCTTTACCTTCTAGAAGAGATAATGTATTGAACACTATTTCTTAAACTCATCCTGGCAGAAATAATACAAATTTTGTCACAAAACAATGCCTATCCCAACAGTTAATGGATAATGTATGGAAGAAAAAAAAAAAAAAAAAAGAAAAAAATCAGGGTTTTGTTTCACTGTTGTGGTACAGTATAAATGATTATAATCTCTGTTTTGAAATTCTTCATCTGCTCTTTAAAAACAAAGTAAGCCAAAACAAAGCAAGAAAAATGGAAAAGTACTGTAAAATAGAGGATTCTTATTTTCTTGAAATGCACTTTATCCTTCCATTATATTTTTAAGATTTTCAGATTTTCTAGTATATACGTATCAACAATGGAAGAGATTTATTTTCTAGTAATAAAGTTCATCAGATTGTAAGCAGCATGAAGCAAAGAGAAGGCAGAAAAATTCTTCTAGTTCACAGGCTGAAATTCCCACTGTATTCACCTATTTTGTTTTAAGAAATCATATTCTCCTTAGGAAAACAAACACTACTTATTTCATTCCTAAACTTCTTAACTTAGGCAATTTATTATTGAAATGTTGTGAAACACTAGTCTCTTGAATTTTTCAGCATGAGAAAAGATAGAGAGCTTATTTTAATTTAGTACAGTTATGCTGATAGTACACCCACAGGTAGTGCTGTATGAAACCACTCACACAGTAGTTTTTTAGTGACAGGTATCTTAAACTTCCTTTAAAAATAACTATTAAGACTGAAATCAGTTTCTGTATTGAACTTCACCTATCATTTTTTGCTGTTTCTTTTAATACAGAAATGTATTAATGATTTGAAATGATACTACTAAATTAAGAATATGAAACATATTTCAAAACGGTATAAGTATTATTAGTAATTCCTAATAATAACATTCAGTGAGTTATCACTGCTGTATAATCTCATCAGTTCTAAATGCTTAAATATACCTTTGTCTTTTACCACTTAAAAAATGAATTTGTGAATTGTGATCAATATTAACCCATGTAAAATATTGCATATAGCAACGTAATCAGTTACTGTAGAAATGCTTGCAAAAGAACTTCCAATTTCCTTTTCATATTTTCCTTTTTTTTTTTTTTTTTATTACATTAAGCCAGTCACAGCAATACCTAAGAGATAACAAACATAGGGATCACACCCTTGCTTGGATAGTTCCTGACACAGACACACCTGATGGTGAGATAAAAAAACCACTATAATAGACAGGACTAAATTATTCCCTTTCATCTTGTTCCTAATTATCCTCTGTCTCATAATTTCTATATCAGTATTTGTAGTAGTTAGAAAATTAAGGTGTGCTTAAAAGTATATGGTAAATGGCCATATTGCATCTTTACCCATATAGAAAGCTGTGATCTAAAAAGCCTTGGGAGGATCTTATTCTGTCTAACTAGGGCCTTCCTTCTTCCAAGGAATATAGCCAGCATTCCTAGAAGTGTAAAACCATTACAAAAAAAAAAAAAAAAAAAAAAAAAAAAAAAAAAAAAAAAAAAAAAAAGCGCCCACATTTGAGAACCGAAAATGGCCTTATTAATGTAAATCCATTCAGTTTCATCACAGTATCATTTAGGTTGGAAAAAACCTTTATGATCCAGTTGTAAATCCTACCATAAACCTAGCACTGCCAAGTCCACCACTAAACCATGACACTATGCATGTCTATATGTATTCTAAATAACTCCAGAGATGGTGACTCAACCATTTTCCTGGGCAGCCTGTTCCAATGCTTGATAACCCTTTTAGTGAAGAAATTTTTCTTCATATCCAGTCTAAACATCCCCTGGCACAACTCGAGGCTCTTTCCTCTTGTGACTTGTTACTTAGGAGAAAAGACTGACTCTCACCTCACTACAACCTCCTTTCAGCTAGTTGTAGAGAGCAATAAGGTCTCCCATCAGCCTCCTTTTTTACAGGCTAAACAGCCCCAGCTCCTTCAGCTGCTCCTCACAGGACTTGTATAGACCCTTTATCAGCTTAGTTGTCCTTCCTTGGATAAGCTCCACCACCTCAAGGTCCTTCTTGTAGCAAGGGGCCCAAAACTGAAAACAGTATTCAAGGTGCAGCCTCAGTGGTGCCCAAGTACAGGGGACAATCACTCCCCTAGTCTTGCTGGCCATAATATCTCTTTTTGTTCTCCTTTTTTTTTTAATTAATAAGATTGTTATGAAAATGTTAATTGTAGAGAAAGGATTATTTATCTAGTAGTCTGAACACAAAAACACATGATTAATAATAGAAACATATCAAGGGAAACTGAAAGGAAACCTTGAGGGCAACACTAAATCATAGATGAAAAAATGGTTAATGACAGTTTTATGTCAGTACTGGCATTTCAGTAGGTGCCACAGTAAGGTAGGGAGGGAGCATCATTCTTCTGGACTTGGTGCTAGTCAGAAGGCCTTGAATGACTTACAATCCAGACAAATCAGAGAAGCAGAGTGAAGATGGAGACGACAAGCTTCAGGCTTAGCAGCAGCTCCCAGGAGAATAGTTCATTCTAGTACTAACAACAAATCCAGGAACTGCCTTAAAAGTCGGGGTTAGTAGCTGTGGCAGGAAATTAAAATAAATTCTTTGCTAACACTGTGTTAAAATATTGCTTTTTAGACCTGTTACCTAATTCTAGGAACTTAGCCCTAGTCATATTAAAAATCAACAACGGAAACATGAAACTCCAGCTCAAACACAGTGAATAAGAAATAAATATGGCCTTTGATTTGGACATATATATGGTGTATTAAATACTACCCCATTTCCACTTATATCATGATTGAAGACACGGCAGTTATTTACCAAATGGACAAAACAAAATATTTACTTGTAAAACCCCATATTCCGGTACTCAAAACTGTAACTGTAATATGAAAATTTTTACATTTCTACTTAGTGCTAACTACCCCTGTATTAACTGGAAAGGAAAATGACCTCTAACTTTTAATTAAATTACCTGGAAAAAATCCTTACTGCCCTAAAAATGTACAGGCTAAAGGAAGAGTATTTTTAAAAAAACTCTAGGAATTATAGAATACAAAATCCAGAAACTGCCCTAAAAATGTACAGGCTAAAGGAAGAGTATTTTTATACAAACTCTTGATACTGTGATCAAATTTTTTTCTTATATATAAAAATTTATTTTCTTAGACTGGACAAATAAATATCCTGCAGTTGCTTTTCATAAATTGCAAACAAAAGGGAGATGAATTTCAATACTGGCAAAGGCTCTTTTATACACTAGACTTGTCTACCTCTTTCATCTGGAGAAAACTCCCACTGAAGCCAATTACCACCTTTTCATACTACTGGACATCTCTCACAGCACTCAGCAACATGTGACACAAATTCAAAAAAGTAAAGTAATTTATATCCTACATCAGATATCCCATTTGCAAAGTAGAAGAAAGAGGTATAATACATGCATAGACACAATATGTAGCTATTGTCATATATATCTTTTAATGTAAACAGTAACATTAACAGAACTATATTTTATATCCCCTATTTCTATCCTCTCATCCCAGTCATCATTAGCTGTCAGATTTATGTATTATCTTGGTGGAAATAGGTCTTCTGTAATAAACATGAGATATGCCTATTTAATAACTGTAGGAGTGTATATACCATTATTACAATACCTCAGAAGTCTTCTGCACAACAAACCCTGTAACCACACTGTACATAGATCTTTCTCACAAAGGCTTTGAAACTACAATACTCAGTGCAGAATATTATGCTTAAAAGGAACACAGCTGAAGTCTGTGTAGTCTTATATGCTGTAGATTGAAGGACTACAACATGTACAATTGTACATTTATGTTGATATGCTACAAAGATGTGTAAAAAGGAAATACCCTAAGCCTTATAAAAATCAATCATCATCCCTAGAACTGTGGAAGATATTTAAATGACTTCATGGAAACTATATTTCAAGTTTTCTGAAGGTCTGTATTTGAAAATGGCCTTTGCTTCCACAAGAAAGCTTTTTCTGTCTAATTTCAGTTTGAAAGATCTTTTCTATTTGTTCTCTCTTGCAAATATGACAATGTGTTTATTTGCCTAGTTTGGTATAAAATACACAATGTAACAGATTTTATGTTGAAACAATCTTTTTTTTTTCCTTCTTTTTTTTTTTTTTTTTTTTTTAAAAGGTGAATAGATCATGGTATTTTGATACATTATTTTTTCCAAAGACTATTATTACATTCCTGCAGACGTTACTGAAAGAAGAGGTATACTGAACGTGTGCCATTCATCGTTTTAATGATATTTTCCTTCTAGAAAATTCATGTTAAGAGTCCTAAATAAGTGCTGGAGAAAAAGGCATGACTTCACATACCTAAGTTCTTCGCTCTTGACAAACAATGGCAGTCACCATACACTGACTCTATTCTTAAAGAAGCCACAGAAGGAAATATTATTCAGCCCAGCAGAAAATACACAGTGACATTGTGCCTCTGCAATGTTACAAATACTACCACCCCAACAGGAGATTAATCTTGCTTACCTAGGATTTAGAGCATTAGTATTTCTTCTGCTTCCAGTATAATTACTCTTTTTGCACTTGATCCCAGTAATAGTCATTTAAAAAAACAAAACAAAAAAAAAAAAAAAAAAAGGAGGGTTTTTTTCTTCTCAACTATGTAATTTTTATTATGTTCTAAATATTCTGACTCCATTTCAGACCATGAAATTGTTAGGGTATTATTCTGAATCCCTTGAGACAGCACAAGCTATTTAACTCTGTTCTGCACAGCAACAGAAGAAAAAATGTTATTAACAGATAATTTTCTTAGGTCAGTAGTGTAATTGGCACAGGCAAACAAAATGGCAAACCCCTCTTTCAACAGTTATAAAAGTAAAAAATAATTCAGTACATTCTTTGATAATAATTTGTATAGACCTCAGTTTAACTTTAATCTCAAATCTCTTTGACCTTTCATAGACATATGAGTGTCTGCAAAATTTCTTTTAAATAGATAGTAGTTATAGGACTGCCAATGTGATAAAGCTATAAAGGATTGCTCAAGGAAACAAAGCATAGAAGAAAAACTAAATGTAGTCCTTAAGCCACAGTCCTGCACCATGGAAGGAAGTCATCAGATGAAGTACTTAAACCTGAAGGATCCCTAGAAGGTTACAGAACAACGGAAGTCATAATCAGCAGAAAATTACCATGGCCATATGGCATTCATCCAAAAACTAAAAACAGGCTGATATTGCTAAACTGCCATGTGCAGCTTCTTGATTAAAACTCTTTGGTTCTAGAGATCTGAAAAGCGGGTAATGCACTATTAGTGTTTATGAAGAACTCAAGGGAAGGTCCAGGGAGCTTCCAAACAGGAAGCCTCAAATTTATATGGAAAGTATTTTAAAGAATAGAGTCATTGGATATATGAGCAAGTATAACATATATGGAAGGAGTTAATGTGACTTTCTTAAAGGGAAGTCATATCTCACAAATATAACAGTATTATTTTGAAGGCTTCAGCTAACACTTAGACAAGAAAGATAGAGTGGATTTCCAAATGTCATTCAACAAGACCATTAGAGAAACTATCAAAACACACAACAAGATAAAAAGTATTCCTACGGGTAAGTAATTGACAGAAACAAAGGATAGGAATAAAGTATCATTTTTCACAGAGGACAGAGATCACCAGCAGAGGCCTAAGGATCCTGACTTGTGCTGGAACAGGTTGTTAGTCAAAGTCACAATTGATCTGAAAAAGTTAATGAAGAGTAGGACAAAGTTTGCTGATGACACTAAGAATAATAAAAATTAGAGCCATATCTAATAAAAATTAGAGATGAAATGGCATATAAAATTCAATGTAGATGAAAGTGATTAAAAATGGGAAAAATATTAACTTTAAATATACAATGAATGGCTTTGAACTGAGAGCTGACAGTTGATGAAAAGATCATCCTGTACTAAGAAAAAAGAAAAGTTAAGAATTACTAGGCAAAAAACCCCCAGAAAACATTATTATGCTGCTATATAAATCCACGCTGCACTTGAATATTGAATTCTGGGTTTTTTTTTCTCACCTCAGAGTAACAAGTGATACCACCTAAAAAGGTGCAGAGAAGGAAATAGGACTGTCATAAGTAAGGAACATTTTAAGAACAAGAACAGTTACTATGAAAAAGTAAAGCTGTGTACAACACAAAAAAAGAGAGTTAAAAGTCATGAATAGGATAGAGAAAATAAATACAGACAGATATGTACTGTCTTTTACACCCAAAAATAAGGGGTATAAATAAACTCAAGGGTTATTTAATGCAAATGTATCACTCTGTTCCAAGAAGTTCATGAACACAACAGAAGCAAAGAGAGTATTTGGGGGAAGTATTGCTATGTACTCCTTATGACTGTACACTCCTCTATATGCCTGTTATTTGCCTCTATGGAAAACAAGATACTGCAGTAGAGGAACCTTTGATGTTAACAGACTGCATGATTACCATGTCTCTGTTATGAATACTGATGCCAGGCAGTATGTTTATTTTGCACCTTCATTTGAGTTTGTTATCAAAAGACTATTTTATATAAAAATGAATTAGTCTTCTTTCATATACTGATGCAACATCTGTTAAAAAAAAGGCATGAGAATGTGATATAAGTAACATGGCCATTAAAAGTATATTCTTAGGTCTAATAACGTAGCAAGCAGTGTGAAAGCTAATTCATTAACATATGAAATTGAATTTTGATAGCAAAGCAAAGAATTTCAGTTATTCATTACCTCTAGTAATAGGAGACAGAAGTTTGCAAGATTATCAGCTATTTCAAGTATTTACCTGTTTCACATCTTTCATGGCATCTATTTTCCATTACATTGTAGCACCACAGTCTACTTCTAGGATTCTAAATAAAAAACAAGTACTTAAACTGCCTTTTTCCTTCACAGGAAAGACTAAGTCTTCCTTGGCCAAAGACTTCACAGTTCCTGAAATTTGCATTTTTCCTAAAAATCCCATCACTAAATGGGATTTTTCCAAGGGGGCGGGGGCAGAGGGGAAGAAAAATGTTCTTCCATTTCAGGAAACAGAATCAGTTGTCACTAAAATGATTTTCAAAACCCAAACCTAGGGTATACTTTAGTTACTGCACGTTATAGAAACCTTGGCTTTCCCAATTATAATCTCTTACTGTGTACACCCACGGAGTATTATAAATGTAAGATAATTTCAGGTTTAAAAATATTTTTACACATTTATTCATGAAAAATACTTTTATAACTTAAATAGGCAATGCTGCCATTTAACATCTGTAAAACTTACCTAGTTAATATTTTTTCAAGTTTCATATTTTTTTCAGGATCAGTTTTGATAGAAAACATCTGGGGTTTAGTGACTCATTAGCTCTGTCACAAATTCATGGAAACGTGCCCTGTGCAGCAATTCTAAGGATGCCTTGGAAAGAAAATCAGCCTTTTTGATTTTTTGCTTGGAAATGTTTTCAAGTGTTGCCATGGTATCAGTGATAGCTATTTAAAGACACTGGCTGTGGAATACCTTTGAAAATATACCTAGGCAACATAAATTATTGTACTCTACTTCTTCTAAAACAGTAACTAATCTTTCCATATTTCAGTGGAACAGAGTGATATGACGCTATTATGTTTGTGTGCATAATCCTTTAGAACGCTCACTTTTTAAGTTTCTGTCTGCTGAATCCACATTATTCAAGGCCTTTTCAGTTTTCATAAACCTGATAAAATTCTGTATATTAATTTTGACTACTCTTTGCACGCCTTCCAGTGCCCTTAATTATGCTCACTAGCTTTTAGGTGTTAGGGCTTAACAAATGTATTCAAAGTTTATATTTACATAACTTCAGAGTTCAAGGCTCTTGCCACTCTGCAAAAGATTTGCTGACTTCTTCCTGAGTGACTTATTGAGAAGCTACTCCTCACAGCTTCCAGAACAGCTCTAGAACTCTTCTGTCCAGCATGTATCTTCTTCCTAGAGCGGTGACTTGACATTGGAAATCTTTACAAAAGCTGGAGTTCACGATTTGCAATACTCAAGCAATTTTGATTAGACAGCTATCATTAAAAATACCCACACAACTATGCCTGTCTTACTTCAAATTATGAAACATTTCTAAATAAGTAGCTCTGTAGCAATGGTCATGAATATATTTTTATCTCCAAAGACAGGATATTACATTGAAGAATTTCACTGGTTTCTAGAGTGGTACTGATGTGTTTGGTGGTATGGAGGAGGGAAGGAAGAGAATTAGAATACAAAAATGCATCAATTCCTTTTTAAAAAAAGCCTTTTTGAAAATACCTTAAACTTGCAGTTACTGTGTGTTAAGGGATAGTCATAGCCCAGCTGGTACCCTGCCCCAGAAATGTGTTAGCTGAATGTAAGATAAAACAGCCCTCCAGAATCCTAAGAATAGCTCCTGAACAGAGGCACAGAGTTTGTTTTAACCTAAAAATTATTAGCAAACTCTTTTTTTTTTCCAGAAAAACTGCCATAACGGCTCACTATGTATATCAGTTTATGTAAAAAGTCTCTAATAAATAGTAAAATCCTTATTAGGCAGATGTAATTGACTATCTGACGCAGTAACAGTGAAGAAAAACCCCAAAGGAATCAATTATACTAATGACTAAGTGCATTTTATCCATAGAAGAATCTCTGTATAAACAGCCAATTCTCCTTAGAGAAAGCTGCAGTAAAACTACTTAGAATTTTCCAAGAGCTGTCATAATATTCCTTATTAACTGAAATTTAGTATTTGGTACCACTTACAACAGCAATGAAATTTAAAGACAAGTGTTAAAAGTCACTGGCTTCAACATCTTTGAATTTAATTGAAATTTGACATTACACAGCACCTCTTGGTTGTTGTAGCTACTCATAAATCAAAACAAAGGCTTTCAAGATCTTAAGAGTTCAAAATTATTCCCAGCATAATTGAAAATGTGGTTCCCTTACAAAAATTTCCATATGAATTTAGCTTATTTATAGACACACAGAAGGACACTGTATACTAACTGCAGTATTCAAGACTGTGACTACTGGCACCTAATTTCATCAGAAATGCTCCCAAAGTATTCACAGAGGGTCCAATGGCAAACTGAATCAGGTAATCATGGAATAGCTTTAATATTTTTAGAATATATGAGAAACGTAAGGTGTTATTTCCTGTAGTCAGCTCCTCTGAGACAAAAACCCCCAAACTTGAAATAACCAAGGTGATTCAGTAGCTCGTCAAAAATAGCATAGTAACATTTTGTCGATATTTTGTCAACTCCCCTTCTCAGATTTATAAACACTATGTTAGGCAGCAAAACAGGTACAATTTCTTCCCATGAGTATCAGTTAATTCCAGTTAATATGAAGTGAAAAAGCAATTTTTCACTGTCCTCAAACAAGACTGATCTTGGTATTATCTATCTGCCAAACAACATACAGCCCAGCCATCTCAAGTTACAGCAACCATCAGTCCACAGCATCTTTTATGCGAGGTAGCACACCTGCCTCCTCTAGATTTATGAGAACAACCATCTGAAGAACAACACTGAAGAAGCAGCAAAGATGGAAAATGAGGGTAAGAGCTTTGAGGTGGACTTGGCTCAAAGTTGTCCTTAAGGTTGTGTCTCAAGAAAATAAAAAACCTTCTAAACTGGGAAAAAAAAAAAAAGAGCAATTACATTTTTAAGATACATTTTCAAAAACGTCGAAGCCTCAAAGCTACTCAGTCAAAATAAAAATAATGCTTTATAACAGAACTTCCCACTGTGTCCTTACAGGCAAGCCCTCGCTTACTGGTCTGACTTTAAACAAGTGATTGCCTGTGTAGCAGCAAATTGGGACCACCTCCCTCTGCTTCGTAGGAAAATCTTCTATCCATCACAGCAGAGATCTAGATCTAAGTGCATCCTGATACTCTATTTAGTCTCTCCATGTAAGGCTTCCACAGGTCTCTGCAATCTCTTGTTGATGCCTAGATTAGCCAGTAACTGCCCTGAGTTTAGTGCGAGCCTGGGCAAGAGAAGGACTACCTACAGTAGAGATTACATTGTCTCAGGGACTACATAAGCAAACGGGAAAGACACAAGTGCATATGACTAGATGCATTGCATTTCAGGAAGCTGAGGCAATTGGCTTGTGTCACACGAAGGGCACACTCTACCATCTTTGAAAGGTCACATCTGTCAAGAGAAGTTACTCATAACAGAAGAAAGGCAAACTTCGCACACATCTTCAGCTTAATTTCAGTTCTCAATAAGTTTATGGCACAATTTTACCTGGAAACCATGCCCAGGACCATGAAGAACAAGAAGGAGATTGAGAATAGCTGGCAGGAATTTACCAGGGACTGACTAACTTTACTGCCCTCTTTGATATACTGACCAGGTCTATGAATCAGGGGAGAGCATAGACATAGTTTACCTTGACTTTAGCAAAGCTTTCAGCATGGTTCTTAGTATCTTTATAGACAAACTGGAAAGATATGACTCGGACAGTTGGACTCCAATCTGGATAGAGAATTCATAGGACTGTGAAGCTTAGCAGTGAAGAAAGCAGGTTAAGGGATGTGATTATTCCCCCTTTTAGCATGTGGGAGTGCACTAGCAGCCTCTAGAATGCCTTATCAGTTTGAAATCCATGCATAGGAAGCGTAGACACAATCTATAGTCCTTATTCTTTCCCATTTTCCCTTTGAAGAAATGTTAGCTCTTAGATATCGTCTATCCTCGTGCTCTTACCCCTCCACTGTGCATTTACAAAGAAGATATATAGTAGAGGACTTTTCCAGGGGAATACAACATCATTATAGATGTTACAATAGGTACCCTCATAGTAACAGTAAAAAAAAAAAACCACACTTTTTTTGAGCATCACTGGAACTAACTCTGTGTTCTTTCCCCAAAAAATAATACTCTAATTTCCTTTTATTCTGGATAAAGGTTCTTCTTTGAGAATAACTTGTATCCTTCAAGCTGAGTCAAATCAGACAGCTAGAAACTACAATGTGCAACTTGGCTTCAATTTCCATACTACTAGGAAACTGCAGTATCTCTTACCACTATGCATGTACATTTGTTTGTTTGAACTTGGAATAGGTTATCACACATGATCCTTCATTTAGTAGAGCCTTGTCTGGAAAAAGTAATCCTACAGCTAAAACAGGAAGCCATGTTGTCTTTGCAATAATAAGAAACAACTAAATGTTTCAGACACACAAACTTAATGACACATGCCTGAAAAGTTAATAATTTTTTAGAACTCTGGTGTAAAAGAAATTGCATGTTTTTTACTAACCACGCTTCTCTAACTTAGAAATTTCAATTTTTTTTTTTTTTCTTTTTTTTTGGAATGATCTGAAGCGTTGTGAAATAACTGAATCTAATACACTGCAAAACCCCTTAAAACTGTTGCAGAATAAGAAAAAAACTACATGAAAAGATCATTAAAGCAAGCAAGAGCTAGCATGTGTCGTGGTCAGTCTGGAGCTGTGCTCTGACTGTCTGAGCAGCCAACTTAAATTCCACCTGCCTTTCTGTCCATGAAGTTCTCTGAAAGAGCTGAAATAAACTTTGCCAATCACCTCTCTCTCAAATTTGATATGATAATAAGGTTCTAGGACTTCAGCAGATGGTCAGTTACACAGCTCAGCTACGTACCACTTGTCTCAGTAATGTTTTTCTTAATGTTTTTCATTGTGAAGAATTTATCTTTCAAGTGAAGACACCATCTTTCTATCAGAACTAAAAAAACCCATGAGATTTGAAGGAAAACTTGCCTACTGTGGAAATCCCCAAATAATTTTCAGGTTGTCTCCTCAAGGAAAACTGTTATATATGTACTGCTCCATAATGTTCTAAACTGGCAATGCTCCAGAGCACAGCACTCAGATAAGTGTTTCTTGGAGCAACAACTTACATTACAAGGACTTAATTCTGCTCATAGTTGTAGACATAAAACTCAACAAAATGGATGATGCATGCAGACAGCCAATGGCAAAATCTGCTACAAAATTTTTCAAAAGGATGAAAACATCTTGGACTAAAATATTCTCCACATTTTACAAGTGGAGTAATGGAATAAAACCAGCTGTATTCATAACCACATAGAAACATTCTTCATTATTGTCCCTAATTTCAGTAAGAATATTAGGAGTACTGGCATAACAGAAAAGCTACAGGGTGTCTGGGAGTGAATGACCCACATTATGTAATAAAAACCAGTACAGAGTAAGCCACTGGAAAGGAATAAACACAAGGATGTTATTAATTAAAAGATATAATACTCTTAACACACAGACTGCCAGTCACAAGTTAATCTCAGAAGAATTACCTTCTTGGTTTTCGAACTGTTCTGACAATAGGTGGTAGCAGCAGCCTACACTGCAAACTGCTTTGATTTCAGGCTTGGCAGTAAAAATTCGTAGTGTATTTGCAGCAAGATCCCCACATGTGTGTAGACCCACCATCATACAGTCCTAAGAAAAAAAAAAGAAAAAAAGCAACAATAAAACATCTCCCTCTTCAACTGAAAGAGCACAGACACCAACAACTTCAAAATCCAAACATGCTGCAAATTGTTATTGAGCTGTAAGGTTTAAATACACTCCATGAGGACTTTTACTGTTCTGTTCCAGATTTTTTCAATGCATTAATAAAAGCTCTTCAGTGCTAAGAAAACATGGTGCATTGCCTCTGTGGAGAGATGCTCATCACTTTGTTCAGGTAAGGAACAACACATCTCTACGCTCTACCTTCACAAGCCTCGAGGAAGCAGAAGTTCAAGACTATGAATAGCAGCTGGTTTACCTATATGGAAGTGAACATCTGCAATAGAAATAAAAAAAATAGAAAAAAAACCTGAAAATGACATGGGTCATTTTCTATTGCCTTTCCCAGCTTTCCTGTTATTTTTATTACTACCACTGTGACTTCCTTTTCTTACGTCAGATTTACTGCTGTAAATGTGTCTGCACTTATCTATGGCATTTCTGCTACTTTTAAGTTGCTGAAGTCAAAACCACTTCTGAAATACAGATGTAATGTGAAGAGCAGGCTTTTTAACTACAGTTATTTCCAAAACTGTAGTGCTGCCACAGTTTTGCAGTGTGCCTACTATTTAACAAGTGTTGTTAAACCATAGCACAAAGTAAGAACTTCAGCTTCAGATGGTCTGTTCTTCTGTCCATTATACGTGATGCTTTCCTTTTCCCTCACCTTCCTCTTTCCTTCAATTTCTCCATCTAAATTATACCTCTTCTCACCTTTCATAACAAGGTATTTCCCTTCTGACATCATTAGTTGTAATCTACGTGATGTTACTTTGAATTTTACCCTTATTTATTAACAAGGTTTTCAACAAGAAATTATCTCAAAGACATTCAACTGGGATACATTTCTAGAATCATTCTCACTTTATATGCACATCTGTTTTTGCTTCTCTACATCTGATGTTCTCACTCACCTGTACTATGTAGTATGTGTGTGCAAAACAGTAAAACCTCCCCTGTTTCTCTGTTGGGTTTTTTTTTTTTATGGTTCTCGTCTCCCTTCTCACCTTCCACTTTGGGCTGCTTTTCTGTGCTTGCCCTCTCCTTGTCTTAGTATCCAAAATATTTTGGTGGCAAAAGTTTAGTTTCAGTCCAGCTTAGTTTTTAAAGACTTTTTTTCCTATCAGTCAGCTTCAGCTCACCATTCTGCAAAGCTTTTTTCCACATACAATTACATGAACAGTGGGACAAGACTGAAGTTTGGAAGCTAAAGGAAGATGTACACATGCAAGGACAGCATTTAAACCCCAGGAAAGGGGTTTAAAGTTAGAGAGATTCTTTCAGGTGAAAACCAGTGCAAGATAGCTACCACATACAAGTAGAGGCAATGCATTACAATGCTCAAAACTTCTGAACAATATGAGGGCAGTCTGTCAGGTACGCTTTTGGACCACTACTGACTTCAGTGAGGTTGCCTGGGCATAACTGAAAGTACTTACTGGATCACTGGCATAAGTGTAGCAGAATTTGATATCTTAATATTAGTCCTGGGCTATTTAAAAACATGTATTCCTATACCCGTATTTCATCAGTAGACTAATTTCAGAACTTATGGTATAACTCAGTAAATATCAATTTTACTCATTTTCCATTTGTATCCAGACTAGGACAATTTGAGAATAAAATCAATTTATGGTTGCAATAAAAAATTGTAAATATTTGTAAAAAAATGTTTCCTTTCTAAAAAAAACTCTAAATACTTTAAAAACATGCAAATACTTACACATTTTAATTTTTTTTTAATTACACATATTCATCACATATAATGTGCAGTTTGGTTATTACTGATTTTTAACACAATGAAGCTTTTACCTTTTCTGACAGTATTATTTTTTTAATAAAGAAAGGGAATGGTATCCTTTTCTTCTACCTTTTATTTTTCAAATGATTTACATGCTAAGAGAACACATAATCCAACTGTGCAAATGAAAAGACATACTATTCATCAACAAACCCTGCTGCTCACGGTGTCTTTTGCAGAGACATGAGCTTGCACCACATGTTCATCAGATACTCAGTAGGATTTATTATCTCAAGTTATCGGATATCAGCACAAACCTGTTGTCTTTAATCAGAGATGAATTACACACCTGAATATAATAGTGCAGTTACTACTGAACACAGACAAGCTTTTATCTTTTCAGAAAAGACCAAATGTATCTACCCAGTCAATGTACATTAGTTCAGGTGTAGGAACTAAACAGTCATACAGCTCCCAGACTTGTGTCACTGCCTTTGGGCAGCTGAGCTTGGGCTTGTTTGTGTCAGTACAATCCCTGACAGCTAGTAAACTACTAAATCAACTTAAAGTAACTCTGAAAAGTCAAAACATAAAAACATTATTTGCAAATAGGGCTCTTTACAAATTTATGTTGAGCACTATACAAAATAAATTCTCTTATTTCTTCAAAGTGTAACTGAAATTAAAAAAAAATAAAAACAAATCAGGAAAATTGAAATTCCACTCCTTAATATATCCTTCTACATGGTAAATATAACTCTTTTCATAATAATTAGGTGTTACCTATAATCAGAATTATAAAACACCTAAATGTGCTAATATATACGCTGCTGACTTAGAGAGCTGATTATTATCTACCCCCTATATTCTGAAGTTTGTTTTACATATTCAAAATAATCCCAACACTCATATTAAAATAGAAAAGCAATCTGTATCTGTTAGGCATACTTCTGCTAACTGGCTGAAAAACACTATTGGGACAGAATATTCACTTCTACCACTGACAACACTCTATGTACACTCAGCAAATATTATGTGCAAATGAAAACGGCAATATAGACAATGGACAATCTACTTCAAATCTTAGTAAAATAACCTCCAGATCTGTTATGATGTCACCGAGCTCTGTTTCTGCAGTGATGCAAGAAGTCAGTGGGAAATACAGGTTTGATTCACTTGATTTGTTTGCTTTAGCCTTGAGAGATGCCATTTTTCTTTGTGTCTTCTCCTCTTCAGAGAGTTCCCCACAGTTACACTGAGATGAAGAAAAAACTTCTACAGCATCAGCAGGCAGAACATTTAGAATAGCAAGAACCTCTTCCGAAAGTTTGCTCTCATCAGATTGTGCCTGACAATCTAGATCAACTTCAGTTTGTTTGCTGGTTTCAGATGTAGCTGTTTCTGTGAAACCACAAGAAGGAACCAAATCTTGAATAGTCACTTGGTCCTGACTTTGAAGATTGCTGTCGTTATTTAAGGGCTTTTCATCAATTGCTGTACATTTAACTTCAGTTTCCACTGGCCTGTCATTTGCCATTTCCAACCTCTGGCTTTTGAGGCTTACTCTTCCGCGACTCTGATATGCTTTCCAGTGTTTCTTCAATTTTCTGTTCCTTTCATGAGCACCATTAGTGTTGGTGTTTGAGGAGTCAATTCCATAAACCTTTAAGTTATACTGCATGGACAAAAATGAACTCAAGTAGCCTTTTCCAGAACCTATATCAATCACCTAGATAATGGTGAAAAAGGAAAAAAAAAATTGTTATATTAATGAGCAACAAGACACACTTCAATTAAATGCAAAATAATTATCTAGAAATTTAAGCATGGACTTCATAGCTACCTTATCAGTATCATCCCTCCTAATACAATTGGTTCTTCCGCTTTGTTGGTCCACGTTTTGACTTTAAACCACAGAATTAAGTCTTAACAGATTTGTTCCAGAAAACAGACACTGCAATGATTATGCAGTGCACGTCCCGACTTTTCTAGGAAAGACTTTCAGTATATTTTTTGATACAGAACTTCCTTTTGCTAAAGAAAATAAACATAAATCATCACCAACACCCCTGTCCTTGCTAAACTGGGTCAGGATAGAGAGTTAGCAAAGAAAGTATTCACTGTAGGCACCTAACTCCCATACTTAGGACCTGTCTACTACCACTAGGTGTACAGAAATAAGCATCTTCAGTTTCAGCGCCTAACTTAATCACTTCAGATGTGACCTAAAGACAAGTGATATCGATACCCATTTTTATGTCGGAATGCTTATTTATAACGCTTTCCCATTCTGTGACAATGATCCATGCAGCTTTTATCAACATGAGGAATTTTAAAAGAATATTTTAAAAGAATAGGCAGAGTGACATTTCTCCAAGGAAAGAAAATGATAATGTTAGCTTCTGTTCAGATATCTACCAAAAATTATATTGACCAGATATAAAGACTTCTTTGTAGATGTTCCTGAAAGTGTTTGTCTCAAGAACATCTATGTCTCATTCTTGGTCTGCCTCATGTTCATAAGAAAGCTTACACTGATATTTGTAAGTCCAAATGGCAGCATACACTAAATGCATCCATCTTAAACTCAACTGCATAGTTTTTTATCAGGTAAGAAAACTCAGTACAGTAAGGCCTTTCAGTACTTAATGGGGGTATCTAAGAAAGATGGGGACAGACTTTTTATCAGGGCCTGTTGCAACAGGACAAGGGCTAATGGCTTTAAACTAAAAGAGGGCAGATTTAGACCAGATATAAGGGAGAAATTTTTTACAATGAGGGTAGTGAAACACTGGCACAGGTTGCCCAGAGAGGTGGTAGATGCCCCATTCCTGGAAACATTCAAGGTCAGGTTGGGTCGGGCTCTGGGCAACCTGCTCTAGTTAAAGACGTCCCTGCTTATTGCAGGGAGGTTGGACTACATGACCTTTAAAGGTCCCACCCAATCTAAATCCTTCTATGATTCTATAAATACTCTTAGTGAAACAAAAGATTTATTCCTTATTCTAAGGAAGGTAAAGATTTGGATAGCCATGGAATTAGAAAAATTTGAACCAGTGTCACTAAAGACTACATAAAACACCGGAGAATACACAGTATTAGGTAAAAATTGTTTATCCAGGCTGCACATGACCTTCTCATCTGAACTTGTCTTGTGATATTGCTGCATATTTGCCATCTAGGCATGCTATAACCCTCACATTTCTTGAATGAATTCAGTACAGGTGTGGATTTACTGAAATAGAATTTATATAATCTAAGCATACTTTCTGAAAATGTAATTTATTTGTCACATTTATTACCAATATTCTCCTAGATTATTTAAAAGCAAAGGAAAGAAAAGTATTCAAGGAAAAATTTCACCAACTATTTTATGTAACAAATATTACTATTATGCAGAATATGCACACCTCCTACTTCTACAAGGTCTTAAAATCTGTGAAAGGCAGCATTTGGACATGAGAGTCAGCTAGTGAATTACTCCTAACTGCTACGTCTGACCTCTACTGGCTGTTAAGACAAACTGCTGTTCGGGTTTTTTTCAGTTGTTTCCTGGTGAAAAAGTAAATAGTAATAAATCGTTAAATTAACACTGGGAGAAGAGTTTTAAATCAAAAGGAAAATTTGACTAAAAATAAGCAGGCAACGATCTTGTGCTAAGCAAACTGACAGCATTAAAGTAATCCCTTCTTTACCTGCCCTTAATCACATAAAGAAATGTAATCAGAAATCCATAGCATATCTGCCAAGCATGAACTTTTAAAATGAAATTTCCATGATATAATGAACTCCAAAGGTCTTGTCCATAGTGAGTTGGGTACTATGTTTAAACACAGTTTCTGGCACGGTGCAATCAAGAACTTCATTTCCAGAGGCATTTCAGCATTTCCCAGAACCAAGTCATAAATTTAGTGGATGTTGACTGCGGAATTATATCACACTTACATTACACATTGCAGCTCTTGCTGCACATGCTGCAATTTCCAAGGAAAACTCTCACAAATACATTAAAGAAAACAAATGTGCATTTAAGCAGAGAGGAATCATCACTTGCTTCTTTTCAGAGTTTAATCAAGAACTTCTTTATGTAATAAAGTTCCACTTTTACAATAGGAACAATGCTTAAAAGTGGCAGTAAACAACTGGAAAAAAAAACCCTTTAATTAGTTTGCTTTAATGCTTTTTTTAAAATCATTAACCTAGAAGTGATTATAGTAGTAATAAAATTTTTGCTTTTATTCTCATTTTCCTATTTACTATACTATGTTATAAAATACCAGAAGAGAGCAATATCCTCTACCACCCATTATACCTCATGGGTATGGAGGTGAAATGGAGGGCATTTGTCAAGCCATCAGTGATCTCTAATATCTGAAAGAAACACCCTGAGGACATGTGCTGTTGTAAAACATGTGTTGTGTTTGCATAGCTCTAGAGCTTTTTTTAATTAAATGCTGCATATATTTTGTTTTGCAAGAAGGATAGAAAAAGGAACAATAAGAAAAAAGCTCTCCTAAAACTTTACAATTTCTGTATGTTTTTTAAGTTGAAAGGTAACCAAAACAAACGGAGATGCTTTTTAATAACTGAGAAGGAGGCTTTTCTTTTTTTCTCTCCTTTTTTTTTTTAATGTAACTGGAAGGCTCTTTTCATATATTAGGGATTTGTAACTTCACACAAATAAATTTTGTTACAGTGTATGACTAAAATGGAAAAAAGTTAATACAGAGCATTAGGCATTTCATATTCAGTGATATACTGCAATAATATTTTTCATTAAATGTTACAATTTTTTCAAAAAAATAAACCAAAACTAATCCTCCGTATAAAGGTACTCCAAGCCATTTGAAAAAAGCGCACAATCACTGGATGAAATTGCAGCATATTGACAGATACTTAATAATGATTGGTTTGAGATTTTACTAGTAACCAGCCACATTGGGACTTATGTTAGGTCATTGAGATGGCTCTAATTTTTACTCTCTGAACATGGGTTTTCCTTTCCTTTCATTCCTGAATCTCACAGGAACTACTTAAAATCTAAATGAAAATGCTGTATGAAACACCACCTTCCAGCAAACACAGAGAACATTTAGTATTTCATTATAAGCGAACTACATTCTCCTAAAGCTTTTTGAGTACATGAGAGTCTTCAACACTTGAACAAGTAATGCTTGCTTGAAGGAAAAGGTAAGCAAGGCAAAAAACATGCTAATGATAGAAGTTACTTTCACAATTCTGCTGCTACTGTATTTCTGTTCTTTACAGAGAGCATCCACTTTACGGCTGTTGAGGGCACCCACACTTGTCACCATGGCTCCCTTTTGAAAGAGCTGCTGAAGAGAACACCTTCCATTGCTGTTAAGTGATCACAGATGCTCACAAATTGATTGCATCTTATCCAGTAATATTTGGACTTAAATGCAGATCTCTGCTTACTTGGTAATCCCAGTTGTAAGGAGAAGACTGCCTAAAACTTTGCTTTCATTAATCGTTCCTCACAAAACAGATGGTCAGGATTAAGTTTTGATCTTTGTTTCCAAGGATGCCACAGGCCTGACCCAAACCTATCAAGAGTGCTGCATCATTTACATTATCTAAATTAAACTCAGTCTGAGCCAAATAACTTCCTAATCAAAGTTCAGCCCCACAACCTCAGAGCTGGATCCAAGTTTTGGGGCCTGCCCTTCAGTCTATGGCAGGAGAAGCAGGAGCAGCAGCAGCAACTCAGGATGCTGCTGTTGCATCTCTACCAATAAACTGAACAGAGCATGGCCATGTACTTTACTCTCAACCCAGAACTGGCCACACCAATTATTTTTAGCCACCTCCCTGGTGCAGGTATGAATCAGGACAACTCTCCCATTACAAAGGCTGGGCACAATATGAGGGATAAGAGATACTAGAGATCACAGTAATACAGACTTGGTCTGCCCAACTGCTGCTGTCTTTTCTCCCTTATCCATATGTGATAAATTAATTTTAAACTATGCTCAGACATATTTACCTAGGTGGAAAAAAAAAAAGGCTCAGAGGGAATATGTTCAGCACAAAATCTGGGCAGATAGATTATTAATCTTTTGTTTAAAACAAATACAGTTTGTTCTCCACAAATCTTTGTGGGAATGAATATTAGGCTGGAGGAAATTAGTCTCCATTTACACTTACAGTCCCTTGCAATGAAATCAAGTGCAGTTCAGATGTAGAAAGGAACTGAATGTCCAAAGGAATCAAAGTGTCCAGAGACACTAGTCATCTATAGTTTAAAGTGAGGATAATGCTACATTAGCCAGTTACTAGCATTATAGAGATTAAAATGATTAAACCATCTCAGTTCACCTAGATATTTAAAAATGTAGTCTTACCACAACAGAGATCTAAGCCACTGAATCTGACAGAGTTTAACATGGAAAAAGCTTACAGAAAAATAACATGCATGTAAACTGAGAAAACTGAATTGGTGTACTTTTGTCTAACTGAATGTGAAACATGGTACTCAAAAAAGTCAAGTATCGTGATGCTCATGTTTAATCAAAAAATCTGTATGTAAACATCTACAAGGTTTTAATGCAACAGTGATCTAGTGCGCAATCAATTACATGTGAAATAAAAAACAGTAGGGTTACAATAAAATTTGAGGAACAAATCCTGCAATTCTTTACCATTCAAAAATTAATTTGCAATCTGATATATGAAACAGATAATTCATAGAGTAATCACTCGGTGATAAAGGTGTTGGGTGTGCAGATCTCATATGGGTTCTACCAAATGTAGTTGCATACTCTGCTACAAGAATCTCTGCTTAATCTGGTCTCCCTTCAAACTAAAAAGATCATAACTAAATTCCTAATTGCTATATCTCAATCCATGTTAAATAAAGATGACTAGCATTCAATAATAAGAAACAATCTAAATTGTGACAGAATAAGATGAGCTTTCAAAATTTCTCAGATTTTCTGCTCTGGTATCTGTGTGGCACTCCTGTGAGTCTGACAGAAGAAGAATGAGTTTTGCTCTCCTACTGATGCTTATGGTAAATGTATTTGAACACAAGATGATGAATAATTCGGAAGGTACATCGTAACATACAGTAAGAAATACTTTCTTACCTGCTTAATGCCACAATAATTTGCTATGTTGTCTACCAGTTCTGACATCACTTGCACTTCATGTGATTTCTTAGTATTCATAAACTCATCCGTTTTGATACCTGTATCATATTAAGAAAATATATACATATTAATAAAACCCAGAATAATAACAACTTATGATTAATCAGAAAAAATACCACCCTTAAAATATGCTGTATTACTTTTATAATTTAAGGATAGTAACTTTTAATTAAAGCTCACTAAATTGTAAGACTAGACTACTGAATTACAGATGAATTAGTAAAATTCAACACACTGTAAAACTTAGTACAGTTAGTGTAGTTTTTTAAGTTGTAGCATATCTAATACCTGACCATATATTAGACAATAGCTACTGCTATAAAACTGTACTATTTCTTCCTTTTCTCTAAAAAAATATTTCTTTTTGTGTCATTTATCATATTTACCTTTACATATATGAAATATAAAGGCAGGAACAATTAATAATCATATAGTAGAGCTTGCTAATGCTACAAATTTGCTCACAATATCAATCAGGAGACAGTACAAATAAAAGTTTTGAGCGATAGTGGGGAAATTCAAAAGAAGATGCATTTTTATTTTCTTTATTTACCCTATGGATGAATTATGGAACCGCTACAACTTTATGGTACAAAATGACTGATTTCGGTGTTGCTGGAGAATGTGTTAATGAGATGGAGTCAATCTCTACCATAGGTTTACCATAGGTTTGTGGAGAACACCAAACACCCCCTTGCCAATCTCTACATCTCCCAACCAAAGGAGTAGCTCAGAAGTTGCTCCCTCTGAAGAAACCCACATTTTTCTCCTACGCCACCAACACTACAGGACACTTGGCTCTAGTTAAATGGATGGAAATTTGTGTAAGTTTGAGTGGGAGTGTAAGAAACTACCATTACTGACAAGCATGCTCCTAGAAAGCAGGACTTTCTCTACATGACTAGGCAGATGAATATACTTTCCCATTCTCTGTTTTTTGTACAGTATGTGTTCATCTGTGCAAAAATTGATCATTAGGCAAAAACTATGTTCATTCCATGATCAGATCATGCTGGGAACAGAGCCAAGAGTGTTACTTCTTTAAAAGAGAGTGGGGAATTGAACTGAGCTCATGAGAAACCTAATGTATTCTCTATTTTTCTCTAAACCCACAGAATCTCTCTATTTCTTAAACATCTGTTTTTTTATAATAAACTATTATGACAATACTTAAAATCTAATACGGACTCTGTGAACTAACAAAAGAAAAAAACAGACTAAAATACTTTCAAACAAAACAAATAGCAGAAACAAGTGTTCGTCATTTCACTAAAGAGCCTCCTTAACTTTAAAATTAAAAAGAAGAAAGACCTCTTTTTTCCTTTATATTTGAGCATTTTTGTGTCTGGATAGGCTCAGAAGAAACAGCAGCAGTATGGGAACAGGAAGAAACATTTAACTTCTTGACAGAAATAAAAGTTGTTTGACTGTCCTCCAGAGCAGCACTGTCACTTTGAACTATCACCACATACTGCACATTTTACTCTTTGCTACAGTATGAACTCAAAAGACTGCACTGGGTAATGCTGTGTGAAGTACCATTTCAGAGAATACTTAAGCCAAACTAAGTATTTCAAACAGATGAGAAATCCAGAAAGACCAAACTTAAAAAAGCTGAGGTTCCAGGTATAAAAATAATAGTTTGCTTATACCCACATATAGGAAGTATTTATGACTTTATCTGCTGAAGTTTCTTAATCATTTCTAGACTTCCTGTCCTCCATTTTGCAGAAAATTTCAGGCTTTTTATAAATTCTACTGTTGCCACATTTTCTGCAAATTTCCGATTTTTTATATATTTATTATTTTTTTACATTATTTTGAAAAACAAGCAGACATTACAATCTAATAGAAACATTTTATTTGTTTGACAGGTTTATATTGACAATACAAATGCAAATTTAAAGAAAACATGTACGCTAGTTTTAAACAAACTGTAAATCCATTCTGCTCTCACAAAGTTACTTTCTTGAAATAAGTAATTACACATGTATATTTCCTTATCACGTGTATAACTGATGTAAACAGAAAAAATACTCATTGCAAAACCTAAAAGAAATTTAGAGATCCATCTCCTTTTGTGATGAAGAAAGAAAGTGTGGTTCGAATACTTCACCGAAGTATCCTGGCTATAATAGAAAAACAGAAAGCGTAGTGTTACTAGTTTTAGCTGGTACTGAAATGTTGCTTATTTCTATTGTGAAGCCCTAGCACAGGTAGCTGTTTTCCATTTTAAAAAACTGCTTCAACTCTATAATATCATTTCAGCTATGTCTTTAGTTGTGAAGCTGAACAATCTGAGGAAAGACTGGTTTTTATACAGCACTAATGCAGACCTTCATGAGACTACCTATGACAGGGTGCAGGGGTTTTACACCCCAGCTCCCTGTGGAAATGCAGATACAGCAGATAAAAAAAAAAAGAATTTCATAGACCATAGCAGACAACAGCACCTATACAGAAAAAAAAAAAAAAAGTCATTTAGACTCAGAACTGAGCAGCTGTGTTCACAATATGCTAAAAATGTTAGTGCTTAACAGTTATTCAAGGAAGGATAACAATCTGTCTCATTAAGATGGTAAAGAACTATGCAAGTACGTAAACCACGGGAATAGGCTCATAAGCATGTTTGTCTTAGAAAAAGAAAATGCATTAAAAACATGTGAAACAAACAGAATTATTGTGATGCATACTTTCCAGAATATGCACAAGGCCACCATAAAGTTGCCAGTTTTCAGACTTGCACTTCTCTTAAGTTGAAAGCTTTAGTGTGTCAGGAAATTAATATATTTGCTGAAACACATAATTAAGTCCAAAATATCTAAAATAGCTTAAAGTTAAAAGATCACAACTTTCATTTGGCAACTTACACATTATGAAACTACAATTTCATATTTTGCTACTGCCAGATGATTAACAGGAACTTCAATTAAGTTAATTTAACTGATACTTATTGCCAATTCAACACAAAGGTTTTGAATTATAATACCATTGTATACATTTGGAACACATTTTATTTTTCGTATGAAGTACAATTTAGAATTACTGCATCACAAACCCAGGCCCCAGTTACCTAACCAAGCAGCAGCACTCCTGCAAGACACAGAACAAAATATTCAGTAATTGCCTTATTCCTGATGCTCCATTCTGCATGACAAGTAGATGAAAGAATCCTTGTTGCTTTGTATAAGAAAGCTAATCCAGCTATGAACTCAAGTACGAGTATAACAAGGCAGAACTAGAAAATTACAGAAAATTAAGTGGAACACAGAGAATGAGAGCATAATAAAAATGAAGAGAGCTAAAAAGCAAACTCAGAATAAAAGCAGCATACAGTTGTCAATCAGGAAAAAAGGGCTTCAGGTGAACAAAGGGCAGAAAGAAAGAAGCCAGAAAGTAAGATCAATGCACAACAAAACATTAAGACTACCTTACCTATGGCATTTTAGTATTTCTGAAGAAATGAGAAACCGGGAATTCAACTGTGGAAAATGGCAAATTGGAAAGAGGAAATTGCTGTAGAAAATGGGAGAGATGCCCAACATATATATAATGGTGCTATCACTTACGATAAGAAACATCAGAGATTTAACATACTACAGAGATAAAAAATGCTAGAAGGCAAAAGCAGAGAGCTCTCAGTCTGTCTCTGAAAAACTAATGCGAAATCTGAAAGACAGTGACAAATTTATAAAGACTGAGGACTCCATGAAGAGCACATTTTCTATGAAGACAAGCAGTCTAAGTAAGTATAAATGCCAGTTTATCATCTGATACAAAAAATATAATCAAGGATAAGACTTCCAGTGCCCAAATTCATGCCAACTTGTGAGTGTTTTAATTCAATTTCTTTAACTACAGAAAATGAAATTACTCTAGTTTTATGGAATATAATTGATATTGGTCCAAAACATAGAGAAGGAATAAAATCTTTTCTTTTTAGGCATCAAACACTTATTGGGCCATATTCAGCTAAATGTCAAAGCACATATTATATATGAAACAAAAGATGTAACAAGAAAATCCATTTGTCAGATTTTATGGTGCGACTTCTGAAAAAACCAGAAAGAACAGAGACCATGGTTCTTGCCACTCATGCACAAGAAAGAGCAAGAGAATTAACAAGATATCTTAAATAATGATGTGTCTGCTTGTCTACCTCATCCCCTTTAAAACTGATTCTCAGGAAGGGTCTACAGGTACTGAATGCTGTGACCCTTCTGCTGAAATTTTACCAAGAGAATCCATTTTCTAAACAAAGGCAATGAAGAAACTATCTAGGAACAAATGAAAATCAAAGCGAGAAGGATGTAGGAAAAAAACCAAACCAGCAAACCACCCCCCAAAACCAGAACTCTGCAGGTCCCACAGTGAATAAGTGAACACTGAAATACAAATGTAAATATACCTGTTGCTCCTTCATTGTCTCCTCTCAGTGCTTCAAGTATGTCTTCTAATGGGGTACACACTCCAAGGTTGGATAAAGAATAATACCTAGCAGCCAGGGTGAACAAATTTATGTTGATAAGCTTCTTAGAGTTTTCACAAAACACATTGGAAAACGTGTCATCATCTGTATAGAAGAGAAAATAAAAGATTTCTGTAAACAGTTCTTAACAGCTCTGTAACATCCTACTGAGAACTATAAGCAATAAATACTTAGACAGAAGTAACCATTTATTTTGCATCCATAAGTGGGAAAAGTCCTTATTTTTCTTGAGATGTATTCCCCCTTTATAACTGAGGTCATATGCTCTTAGCTGAGCTACTGTAAATGTAGAAAAATCTATAGGTTTAGCAGAGATACTTTAGTATAATTGACAAGAGAATTCAGTCAACACTATCATTTCTCTTCTGTTTACAAACTTGCTCATTACACATTTCCTAGTCACTTCATCTGACAATAAACACTACTACATTTTTAAAGAAATGCAGCTGTTCAATATATGAAATGTTTTGATTTACAATCATTATATTCACATATTTTCCAAGCTGTTTTGCAACTGGTGAATCTGCTGGGAGAATTGAATTAATTTTTACTACCAATCAGGTGTGAGCCAAAGTTAGATTCCAGTGCATGTTTTGTTTGACTCGGGATGAAATGCTTCAGTTTGCCACTACTTATTTTCAAAAATGTCCATTTATCTTTAAGTGAAACATATTGGTATGAATCATTTATTAATTCTGAGATTGTTTCATATTGTCAAATTCCTCTCTATTTTAGCTAAAACTATTTGTGAATTCTACATAGTTTTGCTCATAATTTTAAAATATTTGTAGTTCTTTTAAAATACGTAAGAGCTAACCAGTCCAGCAAACAACCTCTAACAAAGGTTTTAGGAAATGTCTCCTGGTTTGCCTTTCCTAAATCTGGCCTACCCACCTGCATAACAATGGATAGAGCTCTTTTTATTGATCTCACCTCTAATTCTCTTAATTTTCTTACCTGACCACAATTAAAGGTCATGAATATGTTATAATTTATTGAAAACAGTCCCAGCAGTGTCAATGTGTTAATTTTCACAGTACTACACCATAACTGCATGAGTCCAGCAAATAAACTTTGGACCTGCGAAAGAATAAATATTGCCTAAGCTATGACCAGAATGAATAATACTTCAGTGTCTGCATGGTGCATCTTACTCCTCTCTACTACAAAATAAAAAAAGAAAGCCACCTTTCTCTATAAATGACTTTCTTATTTCAACTTCTGAACATCCAGTAACTTTTAGTTAGTGAACCTTCATGAAGGATACTAGAGAACAGAAATAAAGAGAGACACTAAATGAGAATAAAGACCACAAAGGTTCTAGGGACAAGGGGTAATTTTGCTTTCCAAGGTCTCTGTAAGATGTGTTACAGAAAGACAAAAGAAATCAGACGTGTGCATTTTGAAACAACTGAAGAAAAATTAATTTCCTTTCTGACAATACCTCCAAATAAAGCAAATAACCAAAGAGACTAACATAATGGGATAAGATAAACAGTTTTGGAGGATGTATAGAATTGCTTTTCTTTTTTTTTCCTCCCCCAAAAAATAGAGTTTCTACAGACACAAAAGGAGGTATCTACACACACAGAGTATTTTTGCTTTCTGCTGAGTAAATGTTATGCAATAAGTTCTTACAAGAAACTGTCACAGCTTGAGTTATTGACGAAGAAGAAAATTTCAGTTTATTTTTAAGGGAGGTTCACTCATTTGACTGATTTTAGATTTTCTGGAATGAACAGCATTCCAGAAAATTTATAGACATTCATAAAATTAATGTAGTCTGAATCAGTAAAAGTGCATAGAAATCTTTAGGTCTAGTACAGTGGGAAGAAATCATTAATCTGTCAAGAAAGAGGAAAAGGATTAAGAGATTCAACAAGCAATTATATACCAACAATTACTGAGAAAGCAATAGACACGAGACATTAAGTCAAAAGGTGCAGAGGGATATTTTAACCAACCAGCCGTTCAGCAATTTTGACAGTTGAAGAAGAGATCTGATTTTCTCGATGAGAAGTCAGTGTTCTGCTTTGTTTCATACATATTATGACCTCTTTGAATTAGTATAGTACTTAGTATAATACACTGGAGAAAAGTCCAGCCCTTTCTAATACACGTTTATGTTCTTCATCGCTGAACTGTATTTCAGTTTCAGTGGCCAGTATGGTTTGGGGTTTCTTTTTTTCATTTTTGAAAACTGAAGTTTGGGGTTTCTTTTTTTCATTTTTGAAAACTGAAGCAAGTAACACTTAAACGTACAATCTTTTTATTAGATGGCACACTTTTTAAAATATACTTGCCAATCTTGTTTGACAACAGAAAATAAAAACCAGTCAAGAAAAAACCTTTCCCCCAAAATTCAGTGGAATTTTATGCTCTTAGAAAATATTTCTTTAACATGTGTGAGATGCATGAGTAACATCCAAATAAAATTATATTTTTGTAATTTTCATTCTGATACATGTATATGACATATCTATTAAATGTATTTTGCTTTATAAGCAGTATTTCTCAAAATGTCTGTCTAGACATTGAGTGCGTTTAATTGACCTTTACATTTTAAATACACTAAACTGTATCACTACTGGAAAAAAATGTGCTTTCTATTAATACAGCAGCACCAGATACTTGGGGGTGCAAGAAAAAATACTGCCACTTTTCTCCATATAACAGGAGAGCAACAAATTTCACGAAAACATGTCACTTTCCCATAACAGTTCTACTAGAGGATGCCTTTGTTGACTCCAAGTTTAGTAATATTTGCATTCTTTCAGTAAAATGAGAACAACTTAGAATGGTTCTTAATATAAACTTTCTAGTGGCATTAGTAGAAATAAACAGAAAAAAATATAAACCAACTTGAAATATACTATAGGTGTCATAAATAATATATTTATGTATTTCCTTTAGTTCAAAAGGCAGAAATGAATGCAAATTTTACTGACAAATTAGGTACCTCCACGTTGTTTAAAAAAATGAGCTATTTCAATACTTGAGACATGTTTGCTTCGCTACAACAGGCAGGATCTTTAAGTACATTTCTTTCCTTTATTGAAAACAAACGCAGTAGGCCAGTGTTAACACCAGACCACCAGTGCATGGTACAGAATTAGATCCTGGAAAAGGTTAGTTTAAAAGCACCAGAGTTGCCTATCATCTCAACCTAGCACAGCATACCTGTTGTGATTAACGTGTCCTATCCTTAGTGCTGAAATCCCAGGAGACACCAAAGGTCCATTGTGAGACTCAGACTCTCATAGAGAGGAAGGCAAAATGGCGTTTTATTAAAGGCTACAGGCACTTATATACCAGTAACAGACCCAGCCCTTCGTGGGTGGTATCCTACCTGGTTTCTACGTTTCCGTTACAGCACGTGATCTTCCGCATCGCCACATCCCTATACTACCACACATACCAATCCAACAAAAGTTTCTACAAGGTCTAGACTAGCATATATATCTCTTCAGACAGAAAAGTCTTGCCAAGAAGGCAACAGTTAATTCAAAAAATGGGCACAAACACAGACACAAGAATGGCATGCCTGCACAAGCTACCACAAGTTATTTTTTTTCGATAATTACATCAATACCATACTGAAGCTGTGCCTGCAGTGAAAGCTACAGATCTCCCATCTACTGGAAGGTCTTATAGTCACCTTTCTCCAAACTTGATCAACATCAATTTCTTGATGCCCATACCCTTAACATCTACCAAATGACTAAATGCAAGAATGGCATTGACCTAAGACACCTCACTTCTACAATCACCTATCATCCAAATCACAGCAAACACAGAATTTCTCATCTTCTCCATAAGAAATATATATTATATAACTAATTGGTAACTTCCACCCAACACTCACTGTGGAAATAAACATCATGTGAATTACATAAACAAAATTACTATAGTATAAAAAGAAAAACTTACAACCAGGCACATCCTTATTTTACAACATGCTACCCTGACACTGATATGGAAAATCATGAAACCTATAGCCTTGAAGAAATTTATCCTTATTTTTCTTATCTAACTTTCAAATAGCTCACAAAGATCAGCAGCATAAGCAAATATTCTGCAGACTGGAATTGACAATAATTAGCAACCCAATCTTCCTTTCACCTTATTTCCTGCTGATCTCACTACATCGCACAAATGCAACTTATCTTGAAACTTTGTACCTTCCCCGGGTTAAAGACTGATCATTGAAATTTGGAAATTTCTACCTATTTGTTCATGAAAAGCTTCTAAATCCATTGCTTGCCTGCATTCACTTTTTCAGCACCTGACATAAAATATATTAAATGTCCTTACAAATCTGACTTAAATGAAATTAAATGCAGTAAACCCATGTTCTATAATTTCCCTGAATTATCTGATAGAAGATTAACAGAACTAGTAGGATCTCATACAAGATCACTTGTATATTGTCTCTAGTAACACTCCGACCAAATTTAAATTGCACCAGCTTTCCAAATAAAAGTAAAAAACCCACAACTATATTAAGGTATCTGAAGCATAACTTCAGTCTATAGAATGGCAGTTTTTGGACTACATATTATTTAAGAATATTAAAAATATTGGTTTTCTCAAAATGTTTCTACATTGATTACTCACAAGATGAAATCTAAGATGTCTTTTAACCAGCTGGTCCATATATATGCAAATAAATCTTCAGAGAAAAGACACATACATCAAAAAATTGGAATTATAGTACAAACAGTAATTTACAGTAAAATACGAAAATACTTAAAACACAGATTTTTCTGTGCCTGTGTCCAATTTGCAGCAATGACGTGATAAACAAGATGCAATATGGCAAGCATCAGCTTTTTGATGTATAAAAATATAAAGCAGTTCTCTGTATCTAAAAATGGATCTGAAATTTTTCTGTAGGGTACAATGGAAAAGAAGGGGACCACCCTTTATGTGGTCATTATAATGAAATATCATCTGATGAGTATCTGAAAATATTCTTTGAAACTGATTTATGGAACATGTAATGTTCTGTAACATGATTATCTTCTTGCATATAATACTCCACAACAGAACTGTAATTTCTTTCTTGCTAGATTCTAAAACTACAACTCAGCATATGTATTTGTCAAAATCCCTACAGTAACATAAAACACTGTGCAGAAAAACGGTTTTGTGCCAATCTGCAATAACGTTCCTTCCTCATTTGCAGAGCTCTGAGTATGAACTGACAACTTCACATTTTCAGATCAATTCTGTCAAAAATGCAGCTTCATGCTTCTCTGCAATTTATTCTGGGATCCCTATTAAAACAGATTCTAGAGACCTTTCCATAATAGTTTGGGGTTCATGAATGTATAAATGTTAAACTTCTCAAACTCTTAGGATGCAGAGGTTTTATCAGGAGAAATTGAAAGGTCATTGTACACATATTTTAAGTAAGGTACTGGGGGTACATGATCACAATGTCGTTTGAGCATGCAAAATATATCTGTTCTCATAGCCACACTCCAAAAACCTGTAGCTCTATGAATGATAGCATGTTATGTGAGCCTTTCCAAGGTAAGTATAAATAACTAACATTTAAATAACTAGTAATTTTGAAGAACAACCACTCATAGAGTTAATGTTTTAGAGGAATATAAGGAAGTGTCATTTCTGCATATGTCCAGTGTCAAGATGTCTAATGGTTGGCTTCTGATCTCTAAGGTTATTAAGCTGTACTTCATGCACTGAAATAAGCTGTGATACTAAGTTTATCAATCCTAATTTTAATACAAACTAACGATTCATTCATTTTCAAATATAGGTAGATGTTTGCAGGCATCTTCAGTAAGAAACTCATATTCTACCATGATGTATTGTCATCATATAACTGGATGGACAGATACCATGCAGTCAAACAAGTCAGGCATGAACCACCAAAGAAGCACATGCCCATTCCATTACAGCACCTCCAGTTTTGTCATAGTACTGGAGAAATTTTGAGAGTGTGTCAAAATCTTCCAAATGTTAAATAGCACACTGGATTTTGAGGCTAGAAAAAAAGAAGCAACTCTCTTTTTTTTTTTTTTTTAATGAGCAGAAATAATCTCTGCAGAAATCAATGAAGAAATGTTATATTTTAGCCACAGCAGGGAGTCTTCATACCCTTCTAAAACACATGCTTCATTTTAGCCATAAACTATCTTTTGTTCCAGTAATTTTTGCATCAGATTCTGTCACATGCATTTTGAATATATATCATTAAAGGGATTTTCCGATTTTGAAGTCTATAAAACAATACTCGATCTTCCCGATTCTCTTTCTGCTCTACAGGCCACCACATCAACGTGGTCTTCCCCATAGAAATAGGTAAGATCAGGATAATTTTCCTTAAGTGTTTTCTTTTTCATGACTTCATCTAATAATTAGTTTTGTTCCAACTATCATTGACATTTAAGTTTATGTCTCATTGCTCTGAATAAGTTCTGACTCTGACATAACCTGTAAAAGACATTAAAAGATTTTCCTTGCAGCTTCCCAACACTTTTGCTTGATGACTGGACCACTGTCCTGTTTCCATCTGGCTCTCAAAAGTTAACTCATAATCCAGTGTCTTTTTCATGCACAAACAGACTCTATGGGGTTTTTTCCCAAGATATCTCAACCCTTTAAAAATGAGTCTTACAGTTAATATTTTGAAGGTCTCCAGATCCAAGAGAGAAATGCTACAAGTGATGTAGCAATTCACAGGTCTTCAGTCTCTTTCCAAATAGAAATCATTATCTTAGCTTGTCTTCTATGCCAAAAAGTACAGAGCTCCACATGCTACTTTCTGTGGGCCCTTCTGTTCCACTCAACATGCTTTCCTGTCTCACGTGTCACTTAGCATAGCACTAACGCTATGCGAGAGCTATCTGCGCTTTGGCACGATGCAGCTTTTTCTCGGCCAAATGCTTTGTCAGAGATTTCACCCTAGTTTTGAAACTGATCTCTTTGCTTGAGCTCAGTCCCTCCTCCCAAATACCATGCCTTTCAGATGCTTTATCTTCATTTCTGTGCTTTGCCTGAAAGTGTTACTGGTATGTTTCCCCTCTACTTGGACTGCAGTAAATTCAGCAGTACAGTTTCATAGCTGGCCTCCTCTTGAGTTACGTGAAAATTACTAAAAATATGAAGTGCTTCTTAAATAGGTCTTGTCAGAATTGAAACTGCTTTCTGTCTTTCTGTGCCAGACACTCATTATTACAGATAGATAGGAAAGAGGTGTTTAAGCCTTTTCCAGATGTCCTCCACATTTCCAGAGTTTCAACATTTGCAGGAATTTCAACTGTTACATCTTTCCACTCATGCAGAAGGATTTTTTTTTTGGTTTACTCTACTTCTGTTCATCAGAAATTAATCACAGCAAAGGAATCTGACAGTAACGCTTCATTTCATTTCTAAATGAACAGGATTAAATTTATGAAATGAGACCATCACCACAACCACCACTACTGAGAGCTTCCTAAAATGCAACTCCTCCGGCCATGGCTGGCCCTCAGCTGAACCGTGACAAAGGGATGCTGCTGGTGCAGGCAGACAGAATCACAGACACGGGCATGCAAAAGCAGACACAGCTCCAGCGGAAGGCCGACTAATGGCGCAGCGATACGGGAAGGGCAGCAGGAAGGCAGCAGTTGAAGCCGTGAAGTAAAAAAACAAAACCAAAAAAACAGCCAGGCAGAGTGGTGTGAAATTGTCCTGTTTTATTGAAGCAAGGAAAATAATTTTAAAGATAGATCGGAAGACAACGAGGAGGTTTGAAGAGGAAAAGAAACCGATGTCACCTGCGGAGCAAGAGGCGGACAGAGCAGGGAGTCACCGTGAGGCCCACGGGTGGCCTCAGCCGCCCACGCACAACAGGAAGCGGCTGCGCTGCCACGGGAGCCCACGCTGCCGCAACACTCCCGCGGGCCGCCACGCCTCCCTGAGCAACGGCGCCGTGAAGGGGAAGGCTTCCCGCCCGCGGAGACCCCGCCCCTCCTCCCCCCCCCGATACCCGTCCCCTGCCCGCCCCGACTCACCCCACAGCGGCGCCGCCGCACCGGAGGCCTCCGCCAGGGGGCACCGCAGGGCGCGCAGCACGGCGGCGGGGCGCGGCAGCAGCAGCCGCTCCCAGAGCCCGCCCGTGTAGAACTCCACCGTGTGGGCGCGGCACAGCGGCAGCGCGCGCGCTAGGAACCGCGACACGCCCCGCAGCGCCGCCGCCGCCGCCTCCGACGGCAGCTGGGGCGGGAGCGCGCCGGGCGGCCGTGACATGGCTCCGCGCGCGCGGCTGCGGCCTGCGCTCGGCTCGCCGGGGCCACCCGTCGGGCCGTCGCCGCCGCCTACTGAGGCGGGTGAACGGAGCGTCGAGGGGCGGTGGCGCAGCTGGGTGACGTCGTCTCTCTGCGCGAGGCTGGCGGAGTGATGGCGGCAGTGCGGCGCGGAGGGGCGCGAGCAGCGGCGGAAAAAGCCGGCGCGGCTGCGCGGGGTGCCCGCCGAAAGTGGCAGTGGAGGCCCACCTTGCTGCGCAACGTCATAGGCAGCGTCCAGGAGGGTGAGTCGGGGGGTGAGGAAGCCGCGACTGACCCGTGTCGGGCCGGAGGTGGTGTGGTAGGAGAGACGGCTCCGGGGGAGGCGCGGCCCGTTGCCTCCCGCTGCGCCTCCGAGCTGACTCGGCCCCTGCGGCCCGGCCAGGCCTGCCTGCCTTAGTGAGGGGTTACGAGTCGCGGAGCCCGGAGACCCGTTCTCGCCTGCTGCCCCAGGGGTAGTTAAGCGATTGTGGTTCGGCGGTGGCGAGAATGGCTCCGTGGAGGCTCCGGGCCGGTGGCTGCAAGGCAGTTTGGGGACGGTCTGTGTGGGCCGGAGCTCCCGGACGTCGGGGTTGCAGAATCCGTTGGAGCCCGGCAGTGATGGTTCTCTATTCTGGGACTCAGTTTCAGTTTTCTATGAAGCTGTATGTTTAAAATAGAAGCGTATTTGGAAATGAGTTCAGTCTATTGACAGGTAGTTGCAAACATAAAAATGAACTGATAGGGAAAAGAGCATGGGCTTTTGCAGCACTTTTCTAAAACTTCAACTTTGGAGAAAGAATTAGACGAAAAGTTGGGACTAATTTGGACTTGCTGCCTTTAGAAATTATTTTATTTTGTTAACGAATATTATGAAAGTCAATAGCTTTTAAGACAATGCAATGAAAAACAGCATACTAACATATTAGGAAAAAAAATATGTTTAGCTTAAAATTGATAGGTGTCTGTATAAAGATTGAGAATGAAACAGCCATTATCTGGTGTTTATTTTAAGGCAAATTCATTCTGTGATGTATCAAACTTTTGCAGCTGTAGAGAAGCGCTTCCTGGATGGAGGTAGAAACTAGTAACAATAAAAGTGTTATTTGTGTAAAAGAGATAATGCAATATTAATGTAGTGTAACATAGTGATTTAGTGACTTTTCCTGTGGCATCACATCTGCAGAGTACTTAAGCAGCCAGTATTACTATTATCAGTGTCTTCTTGAGACTATCTTTAGGAATCTATTTTGGAATCTATTACGATGTTGCTTATGAAGCTGTCAAAAGAAGGGGAGGAAATGAAATGTCAATACATCTTCTCACCGAATTCAAAATGCATATATAATATGCATTTATATATATATTATATATATAATATTGAGCTTGCATTAATTAGTGTATTTGCAATGGAATGTTCTCACAAGGGTTTAGGTGATAATAGTAAATCTGTACAAGCTGCAATACCACAGTAGGGAACAGATTCATAACAGTTTTTTTTCCTTGGATTTTAGGTTGGTCCTTATTAAAATTAGTTCAAGGTTTTTTTTCTATTTTGGAAAGAAAATGGATTGAAATGGTCCTGGCAACAATTCAATTGTTTGTTATTACTCCAGTGCAAATGTGTCTAACTCCCTTTTTCTTATGTTTTCAGGACGCGGATTTGCATTTCGGAGAAAACAAAAGGTTGAAAGACAATACAGGAAATTGTTGAGAAAGGGAAGAAAGGTCCATTCACAACAGGATGATCAGTTTACCGATACTTACCCAGAGCACTTGAAACATCTTTACCTGGCTGAAGAAGAAATGCTTAAGAGACGACGACGCAGGGCTCCAGATAACTCTGTTTCATCTGAAGAAAAAGTTAAAGCAGTAGAGTAAGTTTTTTAAATATCTCTCTAAGAACGAGGAACTGTTTCCATCACTAAATAGATATTTTAGATCTTATATGAATTTCAGTATGATGATTCGATTTCTTAAAAAAGGCCATTATGGCTTTAGTGTTTTTCCTGATTGGTAGAAAATTTAAACATACAGCTTTGTTGTGTTTGCATCAGTATTAGAAAGCAAAAATGATGGTGTTTAGGACTTGATTCCACAAAAATATTATCACAGTTACCATTTTATTTTAAGGATAAAGCTCAGCCCAAGAGCAGTAACATTTGGTCAATTTCTTACCATAGGTATAAAGACAACAGCCTGCTTTTCAGTTAGGGTGAGTTTTCCTGTGGATTGATCCTCAGTATTTTTAAATTAATGTCACTTTTCAGAAACTGTTTTTTAAATTAGCTTTCTGTTCCTGGTTTGATAAGTTGTCTTCTTCATATTGCACTGGTTTTCTGCTAGATTGAATGATACTGTCTGCTGTTATCCTTTTGTGCTGTGACTAGTTTTGGGATGATTTTAACTACAAACTTTAAAGAAACGTGACATGTAAAACCTTAAAGCAGTAAAGTATTCTTGATCAGAGTAATAATTTTAAATAGTAGAGGTGTCATAATAATTTGCCACTGGTATTTGTTTTTTGGTTTTGTTTTCATGGTTGTGGTTGATGTTGTTCTTTGTTTTGGTTTGAATTTACTGTGAGACATCAAATGGAGTTTCTCACTTGCGATCTAACAAATGTCAGAAAACTTTAAACTGGTTTTCTGCCTATGTGATAGTAATTCCCTCTGAAATCTTGGTTAGGTATGTCAGTAAAATGAAAAGCCAAGTCACTCGGATCTAACATTCATGGCAGTGGTTTTAAGCATTATTCAAGTACGGTGATTGCAATAATGCATTTTTGTCCTCAGTACAAGGAACGTCATAAGTCTTTGAATCCCAAGGTGTATTCCTGAGAAGAATGCCCAGAAGAGGCAGAAAAGGCTGTCAGATCTAAGCCCAGCAGTGGTATAAAGGTAGAATTTTGTGTGGAGTAGGCAGACATGGGCATGTCTGAAATAGGACCGATGTTTTTCTTTAAACTAGAGGGGTTTTAAATTTTTCTTGAACTATGATCATTGTGATGGTAAATTGGAATTAATAATTCTGCAAAAATGTGTCTGCTAATCTGTGAGGTGGTGTGATGCATAGAGTCTTAGACTTGTGTGGGAATGTAAAATAAGACTTTGCTTAGGTAATTCTAGTTTTATCATGTATTGCAATTCAAGTAGTTTAGTGCTTGAGATGATGAGGTGTCATTACACGGTATTGCCACAAGATGGAGATGAGAATAAAGCACTCCAGCAGAAGAGTTGTATTTCTAAATGAAAGTATGAACAAGTAACTTCTCTTTCATTTTTGACTGCCTGTGTGACATCTCCTAGATGATGATGACTAGCTTCCATCTTTTTGTGGTGTGAGTAATGGCATGATCAAAAACTTGTTTTGTGAATAGTTATTAAATAACTTGCAAGTGTCTTTGCTACCACACTGTTCATGAAATGACTATTGTAAACTAAAAAAACCCAACTGTTTAGAACTAAATAAGCAGAAAAATCCACTGAAAGTAGTGTAACAGTAAATGTCAGGCAAATGGCACTGGTTTTATTGTACTATTTTCTCTGGCGAAAGATACCTGGGCAGTTATATATTGAAATTGGGAAGGAAGATGATTTCAGTTTATTTCGTAAAGGACAATAATAAGTTATCTCCTTTAAGAAGAAACTTTCAGAAAGGCAGTGCTACTACTGTACTTTTTCACCTTGCCATGTCAGCCTAACCTCTCTGGCAGGCAGTCTGCTAACAGCTGGCTCTTCTCATATCTCTGCAGCTGTATCCGTATGTCAGAACTGGAAGGAGATAATGCATCTCTAAGCTAGAGCATTCAGTTTTTCTTTTGCTGAAGAGCTCATATGGTGGGGGAAAAAAACCACACCTCTTTTAGCCACTCTTTAAACTTAATGAAACATCAACCATCTGAAGATCCATCAGATAAGTTATATGTATTGCTGAAACTCGTGAGCAGTCTGGTCATTGGTACACTCAGGACTGGAAGAATTTTGTTTGCTGTGTTTTCATGCAAGCTGCTCATTAAACAACATGTGACAGTCCAGGGTATCATGTAAGAGCAGTGCAGATGGGTATCCATTCAGTGTAGAAGGATGAACCTTTTGAAATCTGTTTCTAATTAACTTCCCCAAATATGCAAAAAACAGTGTAAGAGTGGAAGACTATGCTCTGATTCTGCAGTGGCTATAGGATATATGGGTAAGTCTGCTTTGTGATAGTCTGTGTCTGAAGGACGTGTACCTTTTCCTACAGGTCAGTTATGACTGAAGGGAAGTTTAAGAAGAAAACAGCCAATCAGAAGGCAAAAGAGGAGTATGAGAAAATAAAGGCTGAACGTGCTAGAAAGAAAGAGGTAAGTAATAAACAGAGATCTTTTCTTGATTGTGGACAAAGACTAGATTAATACCATTTCTACCTGTCAAGTCTTACATCTGGATCCAAATAGGACCAAGAGGACCTCTCCAAATGGGGGAAAGAACACAGGCACTGGTATTTCAGTCTTTTTCAACTTGATAGCAATACTCAGGCATGCAAGTGTTCAAAGTTACTCTCTTGGTTTTTACTAATTTTATCTTGCAGTTGCCATTAGTAGGATTTTATTATGTCAATTGGTACACCAAGAGCTTGATCTGCATATGCCAGTGAATTATACTAGACCTCTTAAGCATTGTAGAAGGGGAGGTAATAATAGTACCATCATCTTGTAATGAAAAATGAAATAGCCATCCAATTTCTTATGGTGTTACCACAATGCAGTCTTCATTTTACCATTTTATGTGCTTTGGCCAAGAGTGAAACAGTTAAATATTATAGTATCCACAGCCAAAAGCTTTAGTGAATATTCCCCTTGTTCTAATTTAATGGGACTTATTCTTACAGGGCATATTTTAATATTGTTGAATATCTCAGTTGAGTTATTCATTTCAGACATCCTTATTTAACTGGTTTTGTTCTCTCCCAGTTACATTGTTTGTTGTGCTGTCAAATGGTGCACACAGTTGTAACATTTGTAGAAGTTGTGGAACTTGCTGCTGTCAAACTAGATTTCAGTAACTACTGTATAAATATCACGTAAATGTGTAGCTGGATAAAACATTATTTCTTCAATTTATCTGTATTGAAAACTTGAGTAGTTTTATGCAAGCTAATCCCTGATTCTGGGTGAGTTGCATGGTTGTTCAGCTGATACCTTCTTCTTTGAATATTAGATACAGATCATGACAAAATAGATGAATGTTATGAGCAGCTTATTTAGGGGAAATACGAACAAACAAAAACGCAGCAAGGCTGCAAGTAATTGTCTTTGAGCAGCATTAAAGAGCTACCTGAGGGGAGGTGTTAACTTTTTTGGTCTTATTCAAGGTGTTTGAAAAAACAGTAAAAAAACCCCAAACCCAAACAGTAGCTAAGTGCTACAATAACAGTAATCGTGTATGTGGAATACTGGTACAATAATCACATACTTTATCTTCACATATGTTGGCAAAGCCTGAATTGCTGGTTTTTATTTTGGTAAAAGAAAAAAGCTTAAAGGCAGAATTTTGTCCTCCACAATATACAAAAAAGCTAGGATGAAAAAATAACAAAGTAACAATTGCCTAAGTAAGATGAATGTTCTTGCTTTGAGTAAGCATTTGGTTGGTAGCTTAAATTGAAGTTGTTCATAACAGGATGCTGAACATCGGTAAAATTATTCTATAGGAAGTGAATTTACAAGTAAGTTAGAGTTGATGCTACTGTGGTTTAAAAAAAAAGGGGGGGGAATGAATAATTTTAATCACTGTTATGGTAAAATAAGTGTAGCATTCTGAATAGAGAGATCTTACCTTTGCAGGTATTCCTCCCAAAGCTCTTAGATGTCTATTTAGACATATTTTCTGGAATTATTTCTGGTTAGTTTTATATTCTACATCACAAAACATTCTTACTAATTTTTATATGTCACAGAAGCTATCTATGCTACAGCAAACAAAAGCTAAATTGCTAAATTATCAGCTGCTTGGGCATTCTGCAGAAACATCTGCCCTTGCAGTCAGCATGGCACTGCATTTCAAAGAGTAAGCTTTATGAGAAGAAATCATCCAAATGAATTGAAGCAGTCCTTCCGTCCAATTTGTAATGTCATATCATGTCCTACTAAAATACGCAAGTGGAGCAAGCTAGTTACTTTGTTGTGGATGTTTCCCCAAATTGCTTATTAACATTGCAACACAAGAGAAGAGGGTGCGTGTTTATTGTTCAATAAAAATTAAACGTATCATCTTGATTCATGATGATTATCCCCATAGTGCAAGTGCCTCTGTTAGTCTTTTGGTTGTATGTGCTGTCCCCTCAATACAGAAAGCTTGTACAGTTGAAAATTTGGTTCAGTTTTTGGATTTTTTTTTTTGTCTCTCTCTGAGTAAAGATAGCAGTCTGTGTTGCTTCAAAGAGGCCAGGTCGTGAATAGTTTTGTCTTAAGTTGCCCTAGGTAATGCTGCTTGTGGCACTGTCTTAGTATCGTTAACCTGCCCAGCTTCCAGATCCAGATATGTCCCATATCCCATCTGACAGTCCCATGCAGATGTGATCAGTATCCTATTGCATCTGGACTGGCAAGACATTTATGTGGGGGTCGCTGGAGCAGACTCTTTCTTGCGCTCAAGATGGGAAAGCGGGACATTTTTGACACTTTGTCACTTAAGGAGAAAAGTCAAGGAGCTCATTTTGCAAAAAGGAAGTAGTATGAGTTTTAGCAATAAATCTTATAATAGGATGTTTTACTAAAGAAAACTTTAAAGAAAGCTTTAGGCAATACAATATGGTTTGTTTGTGGAATGTGCTGAAAGAGCATCCCAAATTAGCTTTTAATAGTACTGGTGTTTCTTCTGTCAGTACAATACCTAATCGCCAGTACGCTTACAAGAAATTTTGTTGCTTTTACATAACTTGCATAGTTATAGAAAGTACTTAATTATTTCATAATTGTATCTATTTGTTTAATTTCAGGAAGCAGAAAAAAGAAAACAACAAAGAGAAGAAGCTCAAAGGTTGTACAGACAAAAGAAGATGGAAGCTTATAAAATACTGAGTAAGAAGACAAAAAGAGGACAGCCAAATCTAAACTTACAAATGGAGTTTCTTCTTCAGAAAATACAGCAAAAAACATAAACCTTTACATGCGTCTTAATTGCAGGTTTTGGGTTACCTGTGGACATTTTATTAAATTACTTTTAATAAATAATGTCTTTTTGCTTCTGTATGACTTTTGTTGTTGGCTTGATTTATGTCATCAGTCTGAGAGTGAATATGTTCATCCTGAAATATGTATTCTACACTGAGAGTGAGAGAGATCTGGTACCTTGAAAACAAATGGTCTGTATTTCTAAACTTAAATTCTATCAGCTATGTAGTATCCTGAATTCCAAATCATTAGTGTCTAGTACCATCTGAGTATGGATCGACATAGTGTAAAGCATTTGTTTTCTAGCTTTAACACTTCCTGCAATTGTGACTACTGAAACTATGCTTGAGAGGAGTAAAACGATACATGTGTACATGTGACAAAATTGGTATCTAATGAACTGCCATGGCTAGGAGTATATTTTGTGTGCTGTTGGATTGGGTATGGCAAATAACATAGACTATACTCAGATGGCTATTATTTACCATTCTCCACAAATAATAAAACTTAACAAAGGTCCAAAAATTATTTGACTGTAAAGATCTTGTAGTTTTAAGATACACTTTGTGCTTGGTGATTTATACTTTGGTGATTTATGGAGGTTTTTTGTTCATAAACGTAAGTATGACTTTCTAGCTATGATGGATCATGTAGATGGGTTGAGCTTTTGGTATGCTGAGTGTATCAAGTTTCTAATCTTTGTTCTTAGGAACATCTTGAGAAAACGAATTCTTAAGTTTATACAGGAGAATATTATTAGACTTTTGCCTTTATCTCAGTCTACTTTGGCAGCCAAAAAATAATACTGAGAGGTTTTCTGCCTATAATAAAGACTAGGTAGACATTAAAGTAAGAAATATCATGGTAGAAATTTCTCAGGACATGCTCCATAGGATTTGCGATACATTTACAGTATTAAATTATTTACAGAATTAAATTACCAGATTTAGAAGTTGATGCCACTTTTAAAATTCTTTAAAATTTCCTTATTGAAAAATAAATAGTTTTGAATTGTAAGAGAAGTGCTGTTAAATGAGGAATAGGAGTTTGAGTTGGCTAAAGTGTTTCTTGTGTCACTATCTTGAAGCTTTTTCCACCTTGTTACACTTTTTGCAAGGCTTTGTACCTTTCTGCTGTGATGTCATTCAGGAAAAACTGAACACAAGTCATAAGGTAGTGCACCAACAGAAATTGTGTATTTTTTGTGAAATGGGCATGTCCATTCTAGGAGAGAGGGAGTAATTTTGACATGCTTATTCTATTTTATACTTTTACCTCTGTTTTTTTGTTTTGCTTTGTTTTCCTGATAATTGCTGTGATTGACAGTTTTGAATGCCTCTGAGCTGAAACATTAAAGAGTAGAAGTCTGCAAAGTGCCAGGAAAGTTGGAAAGGCAAGTTTTGACATAGAGTTTGTTTAAACTCTTGCCATTCTAAGCTGTCAGCTTTAATTTTAAAAAAAGCAAAATGCAACTATTTGCAATTATTAGATTTTTTTTTTATCAGAAGTGCAGAAGACTTCAAATATTAGAGTTGTGTAACTTGTGAATAACATGAAACATCTTTAATATGAATTCACAGTTGTAGTTCTTCAATTTTTTGTTTGCATACCTCTGTTACTCTATATGATATTTTATCATTCTTTGTCTAAGGAAATGTTAAGCACAAGTATTCTGAATTGTCATCTTAAAAAGACTTCTCAGATTATTATCTGTTCACTTAAATACCTACTGAGCAAATGTTTGCCGTGATGTCATCAGTCTGAAAAGATTTCAGAAAACTCCTAAGTCTTAGACCAGTAATTCTATTGGTCAGTGGCCATCCTGGATTCCTGGTTTTCCTGGTGTTTATCTGTAAATCATTTGTATAAAGTTTGAATGATGCATTTGAAATCCAGAATATTTTTTTTTCTCCTGTGTTGAGTAAAAGCTTCATTATGAAAACACTCCATATTCTTGATTCTTCCTGGAGAATAAGCAAGGTAATATTGAGATAGTAAGATAATTACCTTTTTTGTTTGGGTTTGTTGTTTTTTTTTTCATTCCTCCCTAGCAACGAAAAGTCTCAGTTATGATTAGTGGAAAATAACAGAATTCTGCTCTGAAAAGCAGTCTCCATTGTTTTTCTTGCATTATTCTCTGAGGTATTTTTAAGAATTATAATTTTTAGAGAAATTCAGGATTCATAGTATCTGTTCCATAGTATTAAAATTCAATCTACTGATTTCTGACTTTAATTGTTGCCCTACAGTCTTTTTATTCCATGTTCTGGGTGAAGGTTAATTTGACACAGTTTATCTGATTTTTCTGAAGAGGCACCTGAAAATGCTTCCCTTTTACCCCATTTCTTCAGATAACCTCATCGGGCAGAGCACTTAATCAAAACCAGTGTGGTATCCGACCTTAGCCCCAGTGCTGCTAATTTTAAGGAGGAGAGGGAGTTTGTCATTTCCCCCCATCACTTTCTCTCCTCCATAGCTTTATTTGATTTGTAGATAAAAACGGGCTGTTACAGCCCAGCTTCTCACAGACTCTCATACAAGACTTTTTTTTTTTTTTTTCACCAGAAATTTATTTTTTTTACAACAGTTTTAAAAAGAATAAGTTAAAATTGCATGTTTCCTCATGCTGTCCTTTGCTGATGGCCATAAAGTAGCAGCCCAGGACAGCAGTCATGCAAAACCCATCCAATCCAGTATCTCAGCTACTTCCTGAGCCCACACTCCTGCACTGTCACACTTCTTAAATTAATTCAGTACTGCTGGAAGGTGGCAACAGAGCGGTGATGGTGCTGGGTGGCTCAAGGTCAAAGAGGCAGGGAAGGGAATTGAACCTTTGCTTTTGTTTACTGAATATCACTGTAACAACATATAATCTGCGTATGGGAAAAAGTGTGGAGAATGGAGCGAAGGGGTGTTTTGATGAAGGAAATAAAGATCTAGTTACTTTTTTTTAATCTGGTTATCACTAGGAAAATAGCAATTAATGATGAGAGTTTATGGGCACTGCCTATAAAACATCTACTTTCAACTCTTAATTTGAAACATGAGAACTTAGTCCAGTGGGTTATTGAATTTCTACTGGGTTTTATTACACTTCTTCCACCCCCCCCCCCCCCCCCCCCCCCCCCCCCGTCACAAACTCAACTTCTCCCTTCTCTAGCAGTTTTTCTATTCTTTGAAATCCTGCAGATCTTTACTTATTATGTCTTTCTAGTACATCTTCTGCGTAAGATGCAGTGGAAGGAGTAGTGCTGCACAGTTTGAAATTTTACTCTTTAAATTGGATAGTCAGTGAATGCAGGCTACTTCAGAAATCTCGTTTTTTCCTTTCATTATAGGCCAGTGAAGCTGTGAATCAGAAATAAATGAGGAAAGCAAGCATCAGGTACAATATATCTATTTTCTCTTTTTAGTTCTGAGGTACAGAATGTGAAGCTTCCCTTGCTACTTTTGCAGGTATTGGGAAATTGTAATAGTAACTTAAATGGATTATCTCATTAGGCTGTACAGGGATTTTCTCACCCTGTACCTATCTCAAAAGAATATTTTCATCCCTTCAGATACAAAGGCTTTGGAAGTGTGAGACAATGTAGACTGGATTTTATATATATTTTTTTTTTTTTTTTTCCTTTTTTTTACTGTCTGTTAAATTGTGCCTGCATTAAGTATTGGGTTAAAAACCTGATTGTAATCTTTGTGTCTATTTCCATTTTCACAAAGTAACATTTGAAATCATTAATGAAAGTTTAGAAGCAGTTCTAAATCAATGAATAGAAGTGTTGTGAGCATAACAAAAACAGAAGGACACTTCATTTAATAAAAGTAGAAAGGACAAGACAGCTCTGAACTACCAGTTTTCTATAGTATATTTATTAACTCATGCTTGCCTTCTGGAAATTGGGAAGTGGGTAGTAATAATGAACTGAGAACCATGCAGCTGGCTTGCTGGCTTTTCTCTAAAGAAAATCTTTTCTAGGATGTGGGGAAAAAAAAGAAGTCTGAAGTAGTTCAGTCTGAACTCTTGGTAAGATAATTGATGGTCTATTCATAAAGCTGCTGTGTGACTAGACCTGCAATAGGCTGATTGCTTTACATTTTGTGTATTAGCTTTGACATGAACTTAGTTGTCTTTTATGTAGTTTTTAATTAATATCAATCTGGATCATTATTTTTAAGTCTGGTTTTATTTACGTATAAGAAGCAATTTATTTTGAAACAAAAATGAAGAAGACTACTATTTGTTACATATATAGATAGCGTGACAAGAGGAGAAACAAGTTCATCTAGATAGTTATTTTATCAAGTCATTTAGTATTGTTTTCCTCTGTGTTACTGGAAACTTGAAGCCAAAAGTAACAGCAGTACAGCTAACTGGTTCTTTTACCTGCTTTTTGGCATGATTGCTTTTGTCAGTTATGTTTGGATATCTGAGGAGATTAAGGAGAGTTCTAAAGATTAGTAGTCAGAGTCTGACCTTTGCATTTATGTCCTGTGCTTATATGTATTGTGACCATACGGACTAAACCCTTTTGTTACTGGGAGATACGCAGTAGATATAAGTTTTTAGTGATAAGTGTGCCCTGTGTCATGAAATCACACAGCTCATGTTTTTAATTGGGAAATCTGCAGAAGTGCATGGGAAGGAAATAATCTGCTTAATCTGAAGTGACTTCAGACCGTGCTGAAGATGATAGAAAGTATAAAATGGGTATGAATAAGAGTAGTGGTTCTGTAGCTACCACCAGGATTTCACTTCTGAGTAGCTATCATTAATAATTTGGGAGCATTGAACAAATAAAAGCATTATGGAAATAAATGCAGATATGTACATTCAGGAAGAATAGATGCTAATTCTTCTGTAGTACTTGTAAACAGCACAAGTGTAGAGACATACAGCATACAGGGGTGACTGTAATGTACTAGTCTCATGTCTAGAAGATTTAACCCCATGGGAGGTCTCAAATTCAAGAGTATGGTGCAATGTGGGCTTGGGTTGCCCTATGACACTGCACTTTTTTTGCTCTTCCTGTGTTTGTTACTTGGATAAACAAAACAAAACCAAAACACACAAAAAACCCCGCACACAACAAAACCCACACATAAGGGAGCTACAAGTGTGTTCTTTGTTATATTTCTGTATTTTACAGATGACAGTTTTAGACCTGAGACAATGCCATGTAGTGAAAGGTGTTCTGAGACATGAAAAGTAGAAAGTTAAAATAATTATTTTTCTTTGTCCTGTTTTAAGATTATAAATGTAACATTCTAACTTTACTGTTCTTAAGGTTTTCTGTAGTCAATGCAGATGACAACAAGGGGAAAATAATCTCATCTGAACATAAATCACAGGTTTCACTCCTAGAGATACATACCTAAACATGGGGAGTTTACAGTGACTAGTTCTAACATCTAAACTTACAGAGGCAGGTGAGATGAATCCCATCTTCTGTGTTGAAGAAGCCTTTGCAAACGTTGTTTGGTACCAACGCGTAATGAGAAGTCCATGATTCACAGTACTGTTCTGCTGAAATTTAGTGACAGTGAAATTTTGTTGTGGTTGTTTTTCTCTTTGTTTCTAGATTTGGTGTAGTTGTTGTTTTTGTTGGTATGTGGTTTTGGTGTTTTGTTTCATTTTGTTTTTTAAACAGTAATGATTTGCTACAAGTTAGGTTATTTTGGTTGGTTTTCTCTCTTTCCCCTTATTTTTTTGGATTTTTTTTTTTTCTTTTAGTTCCTTATGTGATATAATAAAGTATTAGAATTTAAGTGCCAATAGCAGATGGAAAGTACATGTCCTACAGTTCCTGACATGTCATCCTAACCTAAAAGTCAAAGGTATGCTGGCATGAAACTAGAAGTAATTGTCCTCCTATTTAACACTTTTAAAAATTAAAACTATTGTAACACATAGTGTGTTTTAGGTTAACAGCCATCTCACATCAGTTACACATATGTTGTAGATTGCTTTTAGGAGACCCAGGTAATGAAATGTGTACAGTACCAGGAGAATGCTAGGTTATGGGTTATGGTAAGGCCTTCATGTTTTATCACTCAGTTGTTAATATTTATGTTCAATTTATTTTATTGTCAGTTAAGTTAGATCAAATATGAAGTAAAATAAATAAATACTCCCCCCCCTTCAAAATAGAATCCTAATTTGAGTACTTAACAATGAAATTTTTAAGTTCTTAATTTCAAGGACTGGCTGTAGTGCTGTATGTACTAATGTCTGTCAGACTAGTCAGGCAGCTGCAGTTAAGTGTACTGTCGCCAAGGGCTGCATACACCAGTTGAGTGTTTATAATTAAAATGGTCTTCAGTCTGATGTATTTTGTTTCCTATCTACACCAGTTTGGGGTTTGCTCCCTGATGAAAAGACTGCTGCATTTCTGTTGAGGATTTTCCAGAGATGAATGGAAGTAGCTACCCTCATAGATGGCTGTCTCATTGTCAGAAAATTCAGCCAGTCTCAGCATTTAGGATTTAGTGTGCACACACCAACTCTGCATTCAGTGCACACAGAGAATGTCTGATCTGGCTCATACTCAGCAGATTTATGGCAGGAAACATTACAGCTGATCTGTACAGATACTGAACATTTGAAGCCTCTAGAAATTTTACTGCGTGTTTACATACATGACACAATACTAACTTGTTCAGCATTCCTGGTAGTTGTCAACACAGCATTGAAGTCTGCATTCATGCTGCTGGATGTTTAAAAGTTATATGAAAATCTTCAGTCATCAAACTTCATCAGACAACATCACTGGGTACGGAAAGTCCACTAGCACCTAATATTTGATTGCCATATCTGCTAATAGATTAAAGCCAAGCTTATTTTTCATAAAAGCAGTTGCTTTTGCTTCAGTGTCCTTTTTCAGTTTCATCTTATTTTCTGATAGCTAAATAAAAGCAACATTCTGCACTTAGAATCATAGAGCATATATCTGCTGGAGGTAGGCAGATATAAAGATGTAATATATTGTATTTTATATTCCATTATAGTCATTAATGTGCACTTTTGTCATCTCAGGAAAATATTTTTAAATGCACACATACATTTCATTTTCTAAAGACAATGCAGTGAAATTTTTTTATACTGCTTTGATTTCTTCAAATAAGGGTTCATCTCTAGAAATTATAGGTATAAAAAGCATGAATTCATGCTGTCACAATTTCTATTGATATATTCTGCTACTTATTTCATTTTGGTTTATGTGTTTTGTTCTGTTTTTTCCTTATATGTAGTATAAATAAAAGTGGTATCTTAGGTAGAAAATGGTATTTGGATTTAATGAGGCAGACAGAGCTCCTTTAAAAATAATCTGCTGTGCAATAAAATACATTTAGTGGCTGATAAACCAATACACATTAAAATATCAATTTATAACAAACATACTTTGAATGTTTGTCATATACATGTCAACATGTTGAATTACACTGCAGATTTGAAAACACAAAACAGTATTTCATATGCGTTGTGCTCAAGATTAAAGCAAAGGAATGAGGATGTAAATTACACATCCATACCAAAATATTGGTATCTGTAAACGCTTGTCTGATTTTCAGGCAATTCCTTAAGATGGCCATTTTTTGTTTATTATATATGTCTATTTGCCCAGGTGTTAGTAATTGCTTTTGTCAATGTTATTTTAAAACAAATTACACGCATCATTTTGTGGTAATTTCCCTGTCTGAACCTGCAAGTATATGAGCTGTTGCTCCCTGATCCTTTTTTTACAGCGTTCTGCTCTGAAGACAATCTGTTCTTTAATGCACAGAGATAAGGCATGGAGGTATACCGATTAAACTGCCTTTGCACTAAGAGCAATAAGTCATGCCAAAAATGGCAGACACTTTGTATTTAACAAATATTTTCACTGGGACTGCACAAAGAGGACAGAGCACAGGAACATCTTCCACTTCTGCATCATAGTGAGTAGTAAAGCAAGTTGTCAAATTCTCAGCTGCATAAGTGGGGACAGGACTACTCTTACAACCCACATCCTCACTTCCCCCTCTGCTCCAAAAAAGAGCACTTAGGAATGGGCTTCATCTTAAATCAGTGGGGCTTCAGCATGTACTTGAAGTCAATCACACAAAGTGAGGGAAACTTAAAGTAAAAGAGACTTCTAATTGCATCACACCTGACTGCATCGTAAAAGCAAATGAGGAGTTACATAGTGGCAGACAGACACAGCAAGAGCTAATTGAGAACATTACCATGTTGGAAGCTTCCTGAAACACCAGATATTTTTGAGTGTGTTGTCAGAAAATGTCAGAATTAAGCATATTTCTGGGGGGATCCTGAGCTAGCACAGGCTGTAAATAGCATGCAGGATGAATTTTTCATGAAAATGTTAAATTTCAAGTAAAATCTAAACATTGCTCATACCTTCAACCTTCACAACCGATGAAATCCTAAGGTTTTTTGACTAGAATGTCGATCTACGTTTAATGCTCTGTATGCAATGAAAATGAAGATTGTTTGCCAGCTTTCTCGGTCAAGGTATTTTGCAAAAGAATAATTTTGCACAGGTTTTTGGGGGTTTTTTTTATATTTTTAATTTTCTGAATATTCTTGGCTTGTATTGGAAACTCTTATCGCCTTCCTCAGATTTGGATTCACAAAACACAAACATGGGTATGGTGAAGTTTGAATATTTACTATTTAAGGAAAAACTTGTAACTGAAAAAAAAAAAAGGAAAGGATGTATTCAGAAGTGAACTTAACCTGAAATTGTAATGTCAGGTAAGACTGTCATAGTATTTTATTTCCTCAGAATCTCATTCAGCAAGTGTGAAATTAAGCTACCTTGGACCTTAGAGACCTGTAAAAAAACCAACACAACACCACAAATAAAACAACAACAAAAACAACAGCCCAAAAGCAGGAACAGGTAAAAGCATCAGTCAGTCAATTTGCATTAGGTGTCTTTCAAAAAGGTGTAGTCTTCTAAAAATTATGAACTTGATACAGAAATGATTCCTTGACCTATACTATAAAAAATGTCAGAGTAGATGATTAGTATATGACTTGTTCACAATGTGAATTACTATCTAATACGTATGGGGTATTATTCCTACTCCACCAAAATCTAATTTGTGCTGAAGACTGCAGACTTTTCCATCTGTTAACAGTTGCAGATTAATTACCATCTGAAAAGCTTTTCATTATCCTTTAATCTCATTGGCTTTTAGTTTCAGTTCTGTGGTGTTATTAATAAATGGTAAACAGTTCTTTGCAGATAGTAGCAGGGGTATGGTATGTGAAAGAAGAGATGAATTCTGGAGTGGTTTTGGTATTAGATATAAGGAAGATGCCATCATAAAAGTGATGGCGTACCAGAGAAGTGTATTTTTCACTTCTCTGACCTATGTGGAGAAAGGAGATCTTGTTCTTCTTCCTGGCTTGGGACAAAAGTGTTTCTGTAAACTGTTTTCTTCTTTGATGTATTAAAAGTGCACTTCCTCGTAAGCCTATGTTTTCTAGCAGAAAGTCACACATCACAGGAAAGTTGGGAGCTCAACAGAAAAGGATGGAAGGCACAGACAGTTGGGAGAATGAGTAACAACTGTGTATTTCTTAATATAAACAATATTCTGAATACAGGTTCATATGAATTGTTGTTTTACAAAACCAGTGTCTACATGTAATGAAATAATTCATGTAATTTAACAGAGTTCACATCTACAGAACTTATTTTTAGGGTATATATCCAGGATATTTCAGTTTAAAACAGGGATGCCATTGTAAGTAGCTAAATAATCCCAATTGGTGGGGGAAAAAAAAAAAAAAAAAAAGAAAATACCCGTACTTTGCATGTGGAAAATAAGTACTAAAAAGCAAAGGGTTATTTACTACCAAAAGCAAGTGATTTAATCTGTTTTGTATTTATTTTAAAAATTGAAACTACTTTCAAGTTTTGGGAGGTAAAAAAAAAAAAAGCCTTCTGAAATTTAAGTTTAAGGTGCCAACTGGATTTGAATGCTTCCCAATGATTGTTTCTATAGCAACAGCAAACATGAAGATAATTTTAAAACGTTTTTGAACATCTCACATTTGTGTCTGTCTAGCTTCAGAATGTAATATAAAATACCTCTCTACGTTTCAGCTGTGCCAATCCAAAGAAAAGGTGGAAATTATTTGCAGCACCCATGTTTTGACTGACACTGCATGTGTGCAAGCACTTTTCAGGGGGTTTATGTTCCTGTTAAGAAAAGCCCACTGGGTGGAGGCATGGAGCTGAATTTCATCAGGAGACAGAAATTCATAGATTAATAAATATAAAAAAAGGAAGGGACATTAAGACCAAAAACTGTTAGAGTTGCTTAATGAAGTCTATAAGTCTGGTAAGTCTTGACTGTTATTTGAAGTTGCACATACCTTCTTTAAAACTTTCTGATTATAATTTGAAATTATTTCTGGCATTAGAGAATCCATGGAAAACTATTGTGACTGGCTCAGTCATTTCCCTAGTTTTTAATTCTGTGCTGTTCAGTTACAATTTTAGCCATATACTTCTCTAGCTTTGCTGGTTACACAAACAATACTGTAATAGTTACATATGTATTTACGCTTCCCAATCTATGTAGGAGGAAACCCTGAAGTCCTGCAATATCATCTATTTTAGCAATTTTTTTGGTCCCCTCTGAGAGCTAATGGCCAGTTTAGCAACATTTTTCTATTAATAGAGGCACCCAAGATGAGCAAGGCTAACTGTTGCACAAGACATTATAGGCTGCACAGCACCTTGTTTTCCGCTACATTATATGCTTGTCCCATGCTACATAAGACACTTGGCCACAGACCCTCTATTTCTCATCTGAACTTGCTGCCCAGCTAATAGAACAACAAACAATCCTTGCAACAGAAACTGAGAGCTGTAACAGAAGCTGAACACAACTCCACAGCTCCCTGGGCTCAGCTTTCTCCCACAGGTGCTGACAGCTGTGACTATGCATTCTGGTGGCCCCGGTGTCACAGACAGCTCAAATGCTCTTAGCCAGGTGAGCCTTTACTCCTGGGGACCAACCTGAAATGACACAGAGGGCATACCTTCACCCCCATCTGCAGTGGTTCAGCTTGAGGGGTTTCTTCAACGGGTCTGGTGTCCTCTCAGGCACAACTGGGGATGGAGAGCCAGAAGATAACCTTTTCATACATATATGGGGGTTTTTAATGGAGTTAAATGTCAGGTGCTGGGATTTACTAATCTCTGCCTAATTTGCCTTCCTTAGCCTTGGACACAGTTTCAGCCCAGGACTTCTTTATCTGTCAGCTGTAGTGGTAATGATATCTGTCATTGTTCCTCTGCTTATGTATCTCAAAGCAACTTTGTATGAGTTCTTCTCCATGGAACTGTATGGAAACAAAAAACAAAGTCAAATGACACCTAGTTAGAGGCTTGACAAAAATCCACACAGTCAACTCTACTTAATAGAGGCACAACTACCACAAGGTCAGACTTTGTAATTTTGTCTCCAGGTGCTTATTCTGTGCTTCTTCCTGGAAAATGCTTGGAAAAGGTCTCCAGAGGAATTCCAATTAGTAAGCAGAGTCTTGGCAAATATTGACCCATATATGAGAAAAGTCTGTGTCCCAAGGTTAACCCAAGTGACCACCCTGTTACTGTAGTGTTTTATGGCTCTTCTTCGTGTTGGTTCATTCAGATGTCTTCAGCCAGGCACAAAGGCAGTCTGCAGTCAGGATATATGCACCTTTAAAGTACAAAAGCAAAAATGTATTGGTTAATATAAAAGAGATAGTTAGGAGTTAATGAGCTGTTAGTCTAAGCATCAGTGTGCTCATCACCTCTGTTATGAAGAATCTTTGCTGAGAGGCTGGCATCAGTCAGTGTCAGATACAACCACACATCCTTTGTGCTTCAAGTTGCTGTCTGCCACCAGCTGCATCAACACTGGCAATTTGGCCAGATGCTTCACAGCTAGTTCCCAACCAAACAGACCACTCTGACCAGCCTCCCTGCTTTGTTCCCATTAGGATTTTAAACCTTTCCATGCTGGTGTTTTCTTTCTAGTATCTTTGAGCTACTAATGATGCTGTCTCAACAGTCGTACCCCTGGGTGAGATTTTATCTTTTCTATCTCTTTACAGACCTTCTCACAGCACCCTCACAACAGCCTGAGTTATTCTGCTGTGTCACGCAAAAGCTGCATCCTAGAAACTGAGTCCACTAGGGAGAGTTGGAGCTGCCTTCAGATGGTGTTGTAGAGGGAAGTTTTCAGCCTGTGCACTGATCCAAAGAAAGGCAAGCAGGGTTTCATTCCTCTAGTTAATTTAGAGCTAAATAATTATATTAATGGTTCTACTCATCTGCTACTTCTCACAGCCCAGGGTAAATTACAAAATGACTGGTAATTTCTTGTTGCTTGAAGTCGCTCTGGATCATGGAAGCAGCATTTTCATCCATGTCAGGGTGCTTTGTATTAAAATTCAGGTGTGGATCATGTAGTTTAGTATCAGGTTCTTCCAGACAAGATCCAGGACTCCCCTTTGTCCTTGCCCCTAACATGCCTATTTGCCCATTCCTCTGGCCTGCCTAGGTCTGAACTGCAACCCTGCCTTTGAATGTACCAGCTGCTATCCCCAGTTTGGGGTCCAGGTCACTAATGAAGATGTTAGGCAAGACCGGCACCAGGACAGATCCTTGTGGTACTCCACGTGTCACCAGCTCCAGGTAGCATTCCACAACCCTCTGAGTTCAGTCATGCAGCAGCTTTTTACCCATCTAATAACATGTAATCATCTTTTGAATGGGAAATATACAAAGTGTACCTCATTTTGCTTTTTCCTTAGGTAGCAAGTAGAAACATTATTGAAAATTTGGGCCTTTTATTATTTTTATTTTATCAGTTTGTTCCTGAAATAGCATTGATGGGATTCCTTTTGTCCTAAGTAGACCTTAAATTAGTTTTATTTTCCTTACTGCCAGCTACAGAGCTTCTTTTTATCCTTTAATTTCCTCTATTGATTCTGTAAAATTTCTTATTGATATTCATTTCAACATCCTTTTTTTCTGTTCTCTTGAACATAAAAAGGATTTTTTTTATTAATCTCTACAACTCTGTGATGTATATATGTAATAAAAATGAAAATGTAGAAGTACCAATTTATGTGCATAAATTCAGCTCATTTAGTATTACTGAAAATAATGAGCATCATAAAAGAGGCAGTGATACTCCACATAAAAACAGTAAAATCTCTTATACTTGTAACACCTAACAATCCTGAAATACAACAGGATTCTCAGGAGTATCTTTTACTGTTTTCTAAAATCCACTATGTCCCCTGGAGATCTCAAAATGCATGGTATTGAGGTGCGGGGAAGAGAGGTCTTTCCACTGAATATTTTGAAACTGATGTTATCTACTGTACCAAGATTATTTTTAAAATCTTATATAATTATTTTGGAAATAATTTCATTCAACTCGGTAATATTAGGTCTTATGCTTCATCCTGACAGATGATAAGTTGGGTCACAGAATTATACATTTTGTAGCTTAGTTGCATGATCTGGTTATATTTGTGATGTGCAATATACATACTGAGGAAGCAGCAAGCTTAGAATACTTCAAAGTGAAATACACTTCCCATTCAGCGATCTCAGAGTTCTTGCAAAAAAAGATTATTACAACATAAGGTTGTAAAATAGCTAGATAGCTTGTTTATGATTTCTGATACTTTTATCTTGTAGATTTATGATGAACTAAGCCAATCCAGTATTTTACAAGAAAAAGTGCCTTTGTGTATTTATGTGGACTTTTTTCCTGATCGTTCTTCTCCTGAGACAAAATGTATAGTATAAATAAATTGCAGCAACTTACATATTTTATTTTTCCCATGAGTTTTATGGGTAAATGGATGTTTTCCAAGTGAACTCATCCCCAAGAACTTGTTTACATAATTTGATTGACAAACACCTTGGTACAATTACACGCTGTGGAAAAATTCCTGGGGAAAAGCATAATTGAAGGGATTATTTTGTTTGCTGGAGCTCTAGCAGCAGTCTAATAACAACAGTATATGTACAACAGGGAATATTTTTTATAATGGCAAGTGTTTTTTAAATGTGAGGTTTCATTCTAGATGGCTTTTGAAAACACAATCCTGGTAGACCATTGAATTTGAATTCTCGGGCCTGCAATTTCTTTGACACCCACTTGGCATAATTATGCTTATTTGTGGTTGGAATCAGTAGGCAAGAGCCATACCTGAGGAAATAATGTATCAATTCATGCAGAGCTGGAGTGAGGCACAGTGAAGAGTGCCCACCTGACCTGTCAGTGTAGCGTGTGCCATGTGAAGCTTGAAGGGTCATTTCTATTTGAACAAGGGAGAGAGTAAGGCAGTGACAATCTCAGCTCCTTTCCATAAATGCCTCCCTGAAAGACAGTACCAACCTGCTAACATAATAGTTAGAAATAACACTGGCTTGGCACCATTCTCTTCTGTGTGGTGTAGATACTCCTTTTGTCTTCAAACAGCGTCCAGAAGAACCAGTCCATCTGTAGGCAGCCAGAGAGAGTGGGGCAAATAATAAGTGACTATCCTGTTTTCTGTTAGATCAGTTACTTGTCACAGATTACCAAATGCTTTATGGAAACACAATTCAGCCTGCCACCAAGATCAACTCTCCTCTGGCCAGCCACCAATACTGACCCTAATAAGAGAAACTGAAGGCTCATTTTTGTAGGTGACTCCCTACTGAAGGGAGTGGAGGGCCTGATATGCAGACCAAACCCTCTTCATAGAGAGGTCTGCTGTCTCCCTGGTGCCCATGTTAAGGACATTGTAGGTAAACTTCTCAGCCCTGTGAGTCCTTCAGACTATTACCCGCTTCTGGTTTTTCAGGTGGGAAGTGACGATGTAGCAATAAGAGTCTCACAATCAATTAAATGAGATTTCAGGGCCTTGGGACAGCTGGTAAAGGGATCAGGAGCACAAGTTGTGTTCTCCTCCATCCCTCTGACATTAGCTATGGATGAGGGAATATATAGGAAGAGCCAGTAGGTCAGTTCATGGCTCTGGGACTGGAGTCGTCGACAGCACTTTGGATTTTATAATCATGGATCAGTATACAAAGCATTGGAGCTGTGAGCACCTAAAGGGATGCACTTGTCCTAGAGGAGGAAAAGGATTCTGGGTCAGGGCTCATTGATAGGGCTTCACTAGATTTGAAGGGGGAAAGGGTCAATAATTTCACACTTGATTGTGACAAACAGTGGGGCAGCACATCAGGGACTGAGGCATGGGATCCTAGTAAGGGCTCTCAACTTTTTACCCTGAGGAAAGTCAGTGACAATGCACTGGGACACCCTGTAGGAGTCAAAGGGGATTCACACAAGAGGGTGATACAGCCAGCCCAGCTGAAGTGCCTCTATGCAAATGCATGCAGCTTGGGCAATAAACAGGATGAATTATGGGCCACTGTGCTGCTGGAAAGCCATGACATAGTGGCTATTACTGAAACTTGGTGGGATGATTCCCATGACTGGAACGTAGGGGTAGATGGTTATAAGCTGTTCAGGAAGGACAGGCAGGCTAGGAGGGGAGGAGATGTCACCCTCTACATCAGTGACCAGCTACAATCCATGGAGTTACATATGGGGAAAGATGACGAGCCGGTTGAGAGTGTATGGGTTAAGATTAAAGGGAAGACAGGGGAAGGTGATGTTACGGTAGGGGTCTGCTACTGTCCACCTGACCAGCAGAGCCAAGCAGATGAGGCCCTCTGTAGGCAGATAGGAATTACTTCACATTCACAGGCCTTGGTCCATGTAGGGGATTTTAACCACCCTGGTATCTGCTGGAGAGATAACACAGCAAGGCACCAGTAATCCAGGATGTTCCTGGAATGTGTAAATCGCAACTTCCTCCTCCAAATGGTAGAGGAACTGACAAGGAAAGGGGCTATGCTGGACCTTTTTTTGTCCAACAGGGAAGGGCTGGTGACTGATGTAAAACTTGGGGACAACCTTGGCTGCATTGACCACGAAGTGACAGAATTTAAGATCCTCAGAGCAGCTAGGAGGATGTACACCAAGCTTATGACCCTGGACTTTAGGCAAGCAGACTTCGATTGCTTCAAGGATCTGCTGGCCAAAGTGCTGTGGGACAAAGCCCTAGAGGGTAGGGGGGCCCAGGGCAGCTGGTCAGTATTCAAGGATCACCTTCTCTGTGTCCAGGAGCAAACTATACCAGCAAAGAGAAAGGCAGGGAAGAATGCTAGGAGACCTGCCTGGAGCTCCTGGACATGCTGTCATGCAAAAAGAAACTCTACAAGGAGTGGAAAGAAGGACAGCTAGAATGGGGGGCATACAAGGAAGCTGCCCAAGCAGCAAGAGACTTGGTTAGAAAAGCTAAAGCTCAGTTAGAATTAAATCTAGCAAGGGAGATTAAGGGAAATGGCAAAAATTTCTATAGGTATATTAATGGCAAGAAAAAGACTAGGGAAGGTGTGGGCCTCCTCAGAAAGGAAACGGGAGAACTGGTGGCAAGTGATGCTGAGAAGGCTGAGGTCCTCAATTACTTCTTTTCCTCGGTCTTCATTGGCAAGGGCTGCAGTCACACCCCCAGAGTCACAGAAGATGATGGCAGGTGTTGGATGAAAGAACTGTCCATTGCAAGTGAAGATCAGGTTTGTGACCATCTGAAGAACCTGAAAGTGCACAAGTCCATGGGACCTGATGGGATAAACCCACGGATGCTGAGGGAACTGGCGGATGATGTTGCTAAACACTATCTATTACATTCCAAAAGTCATGGCAGTTGGGTGAAGTCCCACTGACTGGAAAAGGGGAAATATAACCCTCATAACCTGGGGCTCTGAGCAACCTGATCTAGTGAGAGGTGTCCCTGCCATTGGCAGGGGGGTTGGACTAGATGATCTTTAAGGTCCCTTCCAACCCTGACAATTCTTTGATTATATGATTACACACATCTTCTTCTGTTTGTGAGGCATTTGAATCTGATAATATATATTTCTAATATGATTGTTCTACTAAAACATTTTAAATATCAGAATGATAGAATAGTAGGTAGCAATGATTCTTTTTCCTGGTATACCTTCATAAAACAAATATAAGTATTTTAGCATTAACTGTAGCATTACCTGTTCTATAGTCTTCCACATCTCTGTGGTTTTGACCTGCTGAGAGAGACACAGAGAGTAAAAAGAGACTGCACATGTATGTGTGTGTGTGTATATGTTTAAAATGTGAAGATGTATCATACTCAGCATTGTTATATACCTTCCACTGTTCGATTTTACCCTGGATCCATAAAGTAATTAATCTGGTTTAAGAATGATCAGTTCTAGGAAAGTAATCACGTTTTTTACACAAAGGGATAAAAAAAGTTTTAAAATACATATTAAGAAACTATGAAGGAGTTGATGTCAGTGGAAGCACTTGATACTTCTTTGCCCATCTATTTTGAAAGCTACTGTTATTTTTGTTTCACTACTCAATACTAATAATGTTCAGATACTTTTCCTCTAACACTATACTGGTTATATTGTTTCACTACCTGAAAATTGGAGGTAAGATTACTTCAGCTGGGATTGTCATATCCTAGAATTGTTGGGCTGGAAATCAAGAAAACTGATGTTCAAGTCTGAAGATACCGATTTTCCACTCTGACTATGATATGAAATGCTAGTTTGAACCTTTCCCTAGGCTGTCTCAGAGGAAAAGTAACTGTCAAAGTCTAGCCCCTAGGGAACAAAAAATAAAGAAATATTCTTATGTGATGTTTCTGGTAGCTGGCCAATATTCTTGAGTGAATAGAGTGTTCTTTCCAAGTCAATATCTTGATTATGCTTTCTTCATTTGGGGTTTTACAGGCTTCCAAGGTAGAAAAACAAGAAACAACTATTTTTTTTCCCCCCACTTTTCCTATTAATGGCCCTTTCCCACAGACCTTCATGACAATATTTCCCCCAGAGAGACTTAAAACAAAACACCTTTTCCAGATTGAACAGCTTTCTTCTTGGTTCTTCTTCATGACAGCAAAACCTGCTTTCTTCGCCTCTGCCTTTTTTCAACATAGAATAAAAAGAATCTCTAAGGAATGAAGAAGACTCATTGAAAATTGATCTCTATTACAGTTTTAGCTTTGCAATTCACTGGTGTGCAGCCTTCACCTTGCAACAACAAAAAAAAAATAGACTGAAAAAACAGTGCTGTGATGTAACCTCCTTGTCTTCATTCTCCACTGCTGGATCTGCCAGCACTCCTCTTTATACTTACACAGATCAAGAGAGGAGTCTGTAATGGAAGATCTCAATGTAAGATAAGGTGATTGCCTATAATGAGTAGGTTTCAAACACTGCAGAAGTCATACTAGGTGACAATGGCCTGTGGGTTTAGAATCTTGTTTGTCACATTATATGTTGACATACTATACAAATTATTCTAGCTCACAGAAAATAAAGTAAAATAATTGCATTGTTTTTAAACTCACTAGAACTATTGTAATGAGAAAATATCAGATATTTTTAAAGTTTGTTGTGTTAAAAAGCCATTAAATTCCTGTTGTAAAGACATGGTAGTAGTAGCAGGAGTAGTAAAATTATCAAGATACTTTTATATTTTAAGAATAGGCATATGCTTAAGTGTGATAATTAGTCATAACTGAAGTAGCTTGTATTACCTTCATTTTATTTAATTGATTCTTGGAGTAAAAATTTGGTCTATTGAAGGCAATAGGATTTTCACCTTCTATTTGCAGCATGCTAGATTTTCTCCCTGTCTTTTGTTAACCTTTTTTTTTGCCCCCATTCCAGTCTCATTTCTTGAACTGATAGAGTTCAAAGATCTGATAGAGTCCAAAGATCTGATCACAAGACCTGATAGATCTTGTGGACCATAGTCCTTAATTTGAAGTGCCAGTAATTTTCAAGCTTTAAAAACAGCTAGATCTCCAGATGAAAATATTTTATTTCTTCTTGCTAGTGTCTGAGGATGGTAACACCAACGCAGTGCCTCAAGACCTTCCTGTCTCTGTGATAGAGAACACACAGGTTTTTATGACCTCAAAGAAAAATGCTGTCATGTTGAACCACTGATTTCTCATTACAACCCCCCTTTTCAAAGAGCTACAGCTAGAGACCTCTTCCTCTGTTTGGAAATGCCATGTATCAGTGCACAGGGAGTAGTACATCCTGTAACAAGCATAAGTCACCTTCCCTCTGGTGTCAAGGAACAAATTCTTCACCTCAGCTGTGTACCCAGGGCCATGTCTTCGAAAGGCAAATCTGTTTGGTGGTGCGAGAGCAGTATAGGAAAGCATTTTGTAGAACCTTCTGCTTTCATTCAGTACACAGAGGGCATTTTGGGGCATTTCAGTAAGAAAGTAAATTCAAAAAACTCCTAGTTTTGATGCTCTCTGTTCACTGTAGAGGTAGATGAATGAAATATTCTTGTATCCTTTACAGAAACAATGAAGTACAATCTTAGCAGAAATCATAGGGTTCCAGATTTCCTTTGCACATCACAAATAACATTTTCTTGAGAAAAAGCCTGTTAAATTGTAAATTTCCAAGCACTGTTAACAATTGTATAGTCTGAATAAACATGTATCTCTGCATTTAACCACTGGGTCAATAAAACATTTACAAAACTCAGTTCTAAAAACAAACTGCAAAATTCTACAGAGGAAGCTCAATACTTATGTAGTTAGTAATTTTGCTACTACATGGATTTAAATTCACCAGTGCATTTCATACTAGTGTAAAATGAAGCATAAGTTCAGTCAAAAATATTTGTCTAGGTTATTTATATTGTCTAATGTCATCACTTTCTACTTATTACAATCCTAGTATAGCACACCATTGCATTATGAAGGTTGTGGAGGGGGGTTTGTTCTTGTGTCCAGTTGGGAAAAATGTTAATTTCTCCAGACCATTTGGGTCACCTAGACTAGGGAGAGTCACTTCCAGGTAGGAGGATTTCTTTATGGGCATTTACATCAGGATGATAAGGAACAGAGTCTGAGGAAGAAGGGCTGGATATACTCTAGGAGTATATACTCTAGTATATATACTCTAGGAGTCCATCAGCGCATAAGAAAATAGTCTGGAAAGTCTGTGATTGCTTGCAAGCAAATATCATGGGTTTGGTTTTGGGTTTTGTTTTTTTTTGGTTTTGTTTTTTTTCTGAAGGGAAAGAGTTTGTTCTCTCTTTTGTTGCTGTTGTTGAAAGACCTTGCTCTGACAATATATGATACTTAACAATTCCTCTCTTTTCATGAAGATTTTTTTTTTTTTTTTTTTTCTGACACCTAGCTTAAACTTGCAGAATCCAAGGACCTCATGCAATACCAGGAAACAGAAGCTTTGGCCTAATTCAGATGTAACAGGCCTCCTGTGCAACTAATCTCATTTTATTCTAAGCTAGAAAATGCAGGCAACATTGCAAGCAATCCATTTACTGCTCAACAATGGTGTCAGGCTTTCAGCATTTCTAAAGCTGTCTATCTTCATGCCATGAAGAGGATTGTTTGGTAATGATATATGAAGACTGTGAAGAATATATAAATTTTCTACAAGATCTGATTCCATCAGGATTACTGCTAGTACAACCTTTTAACACCTATGGAAGAATTTGTTTGGAATCAAATCCTGAAGCTGGCTATTCATGTATTATGGTATTGCATTTTTAATGGTGATAATAGCAAAAAATGCTTCTTTTTAAAGGATTTTCTGCTTATATTTAATTATTTAAATGTTCACAATGGTTTTTATTCTCTCTTGCCTTGCCTGCATGTGGAACATTTAGAGAACTAGTGAAAAATATGGAAACCATTCCATATTTTTCATTGCAATGATGACCTTCCTAAGACAGTATTTTTCCAGTGATGGAACCAAATCATTGACAAAGAAACATTGTTTTACTGTCTGTGTTTTTATAGTAAATCTGATTTGGACCTTCTTTAGACAATTGCTTTCTTTTATGTGGATTTTTCAAATGTAACATATAAGAGTAAACAACACTTAAAAACAATTCTTAGCAGAACTTGAGATCTTGCATTTTTAAAAGGTTTTATTTCCTGACATAATGGCAGTTCATACATGACTGAGATCAGCATTACTTTCAGTCACTGACTGGGGAACTGCAGAATTCTTCTGGATGCTGTGTTTTAGGCAATAAAATATAAACCAATTTCTTCCTGACCTTACAAGTATTTATTTCTTAGTGAGAGTTCAAATTATGTCAGATTTGTCACAGAAAACCAATAGAAGATTTATTAGTAACATAAGTCAGTGAGGTGGGAGTAGAGAAAGAACAAATATAAGGTTCAGTAAATGTTCTTCACAAAATATATCGTGTTTCCAAAGTGAGACCACTCTAATTATTTTTGCTTCAGATTACATCCATCAAATTACTAATTTCTTACAAAAGACTTTTAAAAAATAGCATATCTCTTATCCAGGGAAAACAGGAAATTGTCTCAAATAATGAGCTGCTGGATTTGTGGAATTGGTTCTTTTGTTGTCATGGAAACTAAAGTTATGAAAAATTGAATGAAAGAAGCTGATGATGTCTCTTATAGTTTTCCTGTAACTCTTGGAGCTCTTAATGTTCCTTAACACAGATAATTATTTGTAAATACTTCAGGGCAAAGGATGGAACAATATGGAGTTTTGTTTAAGAGTAACTCAATTTTTATGTGCATAACTGGAGCATAATAATGCTTGTTAATCAATATGCTACTGAAGTATATTACAAATTGTAATCCCAGTAAAAGTCAGTAAAAATTTACTGTTTAAAATAGCAGGAAGAGAATTTGATCCAAGTGATGATGAATTATTGTTGCACAGATCCTTTGGAGTTTCCACCATTGGGAATGAATCCCTTTTTAAAGGTTAATTGACAGTTATTCCAGAACTAGAACATTCTTCAACTGTAGTTTCCAGAAGATTAGTGTAAAAAACTCTTCCAAAAGGGAAAAAAAAAAAAAAAAAAAAGAACTGTCCTGTGGGATCAGGACAGCAAAACCCTCTGGGTCTAGCCAGCTCATAGCTGTGGTCTAAATTGTATCTATAACTGATTTCTGAAAAAAACCTGTACTCTAGGTACTCCACAGTTCATTAACATAGGCATTTTTGGTAATCATCTAGATCAACTTCTTTATCAAGAAGGTATCCTGTGTCATCAGGGAAGCAGCCAAATCAAAGGTACTTTGCATGGGCACCAACCCAAATCGTAACTCTGGTTTATCATTTCTATTTGATTTGATTGGAAGGTAAATATTCTCTTCTGTTGGTCACAGAAAAATGTATAGGCAAATATTGGTCTTATTGCTTCTGTTTCCTTCTAAGAAAACCAGTCCCCTCATGGTCTTCTCACCAAGACTAACAGCGAAATCTATTTTATCACAATTGCTACTTTAAGAATCTTAATCGATCTGGGGCTTATTCACCGAATCTTTACAATTATTTTAAAAACTACTACTTAAAATAAAGAGAAGGAATAGAAGTCCAGGCATAAGCACTGGCTTGCTGACTTTGGTAGTGACACTTCTTTCAACAATGTCTTTCATTTGATGTTACATGTTTTCACTACCTTACAAATACAGTTAGTAGTATTTAAATATCAGTCATTATAAACCCCACCTTTTACAACATCCAGCGTGTGATACCCCTTTCTATATACTAAATTAACAGTTGGAGCACTGGATACATAGCTAACATCTTGGGTTAATTCTCCTCTTCCACCTGAAATAATTCAAATCTAAACTAAGATACATTCTGTGTAAGTCATTAAACTCCTTGTTTAGAGGCTGAAAATGCTCTCCAGCTTTCCTGTTAAAGCTGTGCATTCTGCAGCAATTAGTTTATTCTTCTTTTAATAGTGAATGGACCATGACGGTTTAGGTGTTTCCATATGAATGAATAATCAAAGATTTTTACCCTCTACTATGACTGATTGCACTTTTCATTGAAAGGATTTTGAATATATGTCAGAAGCATTTATTAGAGGAGGATCCACAAGGCACACTTGCTTTTTTGGTTGCTGTTCTAGTGTCTGTGCCTCCTGCCTCCCAATGTCTGGAGAATTGTCTGCTGACTGTGCTGGCAAGTTTGCACTGGACATCTTGGGTGTCCCAGAAATTCTATAACCAAAGTGCTTAATTCAAAGTGTTTTGTTTTGGTTTTGTTTCTTTGGGTTTTTGTTGCTCTTTGTTTTTCTTGCTGTTTGTTTGGTTTGGGGATTTTTGTTTGTTTGTTTGTTTGTTTGTTTGTTTTTGTTTGCCTGTTTAATTTCAGACATCAAAGAATTAGTATTATAGTACTTAACCTAATGTCTGTTTAATGTACCTAAATCTTTTATTGAATCTGATCCTTATTTTTTTGTTTTAATTTTGCACTATTGAGTGATATTTTACTGTTATATTTTACTGCTACTGTTCACAGGTGTATTACTGCATCTGTTCACAAAGGTGCTGTTAGAAAAAGCCTGCAACTTCTGAGTTGCTCAGGTACTAAATGATTGCTAGAAAAGTAGGTAAGAATAGGTGAAACAATATAATAAAAGATATAATTTTAATTTTTGAATCTTAAAATAGCTTCCATAAACTAAAAATGCATTAAAAGGTATTCTCATGCAGTCCATAAGAATAGTATGTCATATGAAAACACAAATAGTGGCATTGGCAGATAAAATACAGTAACAGTAGTGCAAAAATGAATTTTTCCATTAATTTTTAATAAAAAGCATAAGATATTTAGAAATTAATAAAAAATACACCAAGTGGAAAATAAAAATCAAGTAATACCAATAGGAGTTCTTTCTTACATTCAGAGAAGTCAGGATTTTTCTTTGTAAGTTTCTTCTTTGACTTCTCTTTGACTTTATTCATTGTTCATCCTGATTCAAATCATGCTCAACTTTGTCATTGAAACCTAAAGCCAGGATTACCTGAAGGACATGTTTGAGTGCTTTCCCTGAATCACATCTTTGCCAAATCTCCTGGTTTAATAGCATTGTTTTTGCAGAACCATCTCCTGGATTTTTGTAGTTAAAAAGTTTCAGCTGCAAGGTTTTTCTATGTGTCTTCTTTATTAAGCATACTGTCTTTATAGAAGCAAGTAAAAACAACACAGTATGACTTAAAAAACCCATAAAGGCACACATTCCAGAAAACAAATAAAAATAACCTCAAAGGGTTCTTTTTATAGCTGTTCTTTGTGGCCTAGCCTATTTGAGGTTATGCATTCAGTGATACAGGATCAAAATCTCAAGACACATGTTGGAAACAATTCATTGTTCAAGACACATATAATTTTGTTTCAGTTAAAGGAAGCAAGAAGCTCAGAGTCTTGCATATAAATATTTTGCTTTGTTTTCTTATTTTCATTATAAAAGTAAGGAAACAGGACTTTTGTTTAGCCTTAGGAAGAATGAAGACATGAGAGGTGTTAACTTAGCTTACATCTTACATATAATTTGCACTTTCCAGAGAATTTGTGAATGTAGCAAATCTTGAAAGATATTCTTTTTACCTTTAGGTAGTTGGCTTATCCACTAACAAAAATATGCTTGATTTATGACCACATATAATTCATTTTAACAGGATACTAATATTACTAATATTGATAATTGAATAACCAATAGGTGAATGGCTTGGAAATCTTACAGTTTTAGAGATAAAAGGAACAGGAGGGCTTTTAAACATTAACGTGTTTGTTAGGACCATTCTATACACAACACTAAAATATAATCCCCACAAGGCCAACCTTCTACCCTCTTGTGCTTCTTCTTTCATTGACATAACTTTTTCCACTATTCTGAGGTTAAATTAAATTAAATATATACCAATACATGTAAACATAAACACATCACAGCATATCTCAGATCAGATAAGAAAACTAGATTTAACCACTGGAACATTTTATGAAAGCTCATTTCTCCACCATTTTTCCAGAAGGATCCCTAAAAGAATTGCTTCTTAGCCCTATATCTAATATCTTTTTTAAATACCTGAAATTCTGATTCATCAATAATTCACTTTTTTATTTCAAGATTAAAAAAAAAAAGGTTTTTTAAAAGAAGCTCTCATTCAAATACTACTGTGTGGTATAATGGAAAAATTAATTAAATCCTGTGGACTACTAGTGCAGTTCTTAAAATTGGAGGGGATTTATTGCATCTAACTTTCAATTTCTTAAATTTAGGCACCTAATTTAATTGTTTAGGATTCCTCTATATCCCATGAAGAAAATAGGTAGCACTAGACATAGGGTTCTCCTGCTGTAGCATAGGTGTCTAAGGCAGGACAGGTAGTGTGCTTTCTCTCCCATGACTGGCTGTAGTGGTATTCGGATGATAAGCATTAAGCAGATGATGCCTAAATTTGTCTTAGTAAAATGAAAAATCAATGATTCTCTTTCTGTAATGAAGTTCTCATCACCATAGTATTTCAACACCAGGAAATTCACATTCTGCAAGGCATGTTTCTGTGCTGTATCCTGGCACTGGCAATGGCACCACTCCTAGCTCCATGGCTCCTCTCTGGTGGTGCTGCTACCTGCTCTCCTCCCTGCAGGCTGGAAGCTCCCAGCTCCACCTCTGCTGTGGCTTGTAGGGCCATGGTTGCCTCTGCTAGGTGCCAAGAGAGAAACTTGCTGCCTCAGAGGAGAAACTTAATGTATATGGGTATGGGATAACACAAATTGAGTTTCTAGTCAGGTATTAGTAGTCCCTAAGAGCACAGGAGAAATTACAGAAGGGCTAAGCGAGAACTTGAAGGAATAATGCTGAAGGGAAATGGAGAAACAGGAAAAGGACACCTATAATAGAAGAAATGAAATGTGGGACTTACTTGTGTATGCAAGAAACCAAGTTGATATATAAAGAATCATGGAGGAAGAGGCTATTGGAACAAATGACACATAATTCAGTTTTTATTTTTATGATGGACTTGAGTTGTCTTTGAACAACCTGGCTCATGAATAGTTAAACTTAATATCTTGAATAACCTACAAAGAGACATTTGTTACCATAAATTATTCACTGAATACCTGCAAATAACAAATTCTGTTGTTGTAACTGACTTTCAAGCAAAAAAAAAGGGTGACATTTTCAATACATATTTCTAACAGCTGGAGTTTAGATATGTTTTTATGTATGTCAGCCACAAATACACTTGAGGTGTTATTAGATGGCAAGTGTGATAAACTGGGCATTTCCTTTGCATCAAATGCTATTGATTGCTGAGCTCAGAGAGCCATTGTCTGCTGAAAATGTGGAGTATTTGAGCTTTTGCCAGTTTCTTGTTGCTGAGCAACGGCATTTGTCCCTTCCAGTTTCTTGTGTGTATGTAGCTTGTACATATGGATTAAACTGAATGTAGAACAAAAACTACCTTAACTATTTAATGACCATATAAAATACCTCCTCTGTTTAAATAGTAAGAGCTGCCATCCAGTAAATTTTCTGGCCTTTCCTACACAGCTTAGGCTAGGGAGATGACACAGCTTCCTGGGAGCAGGCCAAGAAGGCACAGGGAGCAGAGAGTCCAAGAGTGTCTGTGCGGTCTGGGCAGGGTCTCCATGTCAGGATTCAGCCACACAGCCAAGCAAGGGAGGAGGGCGGACCCAGAGGTCATGGCCAGGCCCCACCAAGAGCCCAGATCATAAGACAATATCATAGTGATGGGGTGGGCCCAAGGTCCAGCCAAGACAGCAGCCCAGGGGCAGGCATGGCCCTGGGGTGTTGGGCAAGGCCATGGGGGTGGAGATGGCCTGAGGCCAGGCTAGGACATAGCCCCATGGGTTGGCCTAGCTTGGCAGGGCCCATGGCCAGGCAGGGCAGAGCTGTGGGGAGCTGGACACTGGCCCTGCTGCAGTGTGTCTGGGGCAGAGGCTGGTGGCCCTGGCGTGCTGACATTGGGTCCTGGGCTGTGGGCAGTGTGAGGGAGCCCCAATACCCCCAAGTCCCTGACAGTGATGTTGGTAAACATCTTCAGTGAGAGTCACATGTTCTCACTGCTGTGTCCGGATTATTTTATAATACTGAATTTCTGGACTAGAAGTAAAGACCTTTTATTACGCTTTATGCAGTGTCCGCATTTTTTCATACCATAATGACTGTGTAAGCAAAAAAAATTAGTATTCATTAACAATGAGCATGTTCTCCAAAGCTTAGACTGTCAGCACAGATAGGTAAAAGTGAGACTGACATGACAGTGCTAAAGATTATTTTGACCTTTTCATCAGTCACTTTGAAATGTCAGATGTTTTCAACTGACTCCACACAGCATCTTTAGCTCCATTAAGCACTTGTTTTCTATCTGATATTTTAAATTTTAACAATGAGTTCAAATAGCTACATGTTAATTAGCATGACAAAAAGTGATTTTTGCTTGTATTTCCAAATGAGAATCCTATAGGTAAATTCAAGTTCACTTATGTTCAAGAATGAAGTCCTCACTGAACCCAACTTCCAACTCTTTTAGCTCCTATGAAGGCCACAATGCTTAATTAGAGCATTTTTGTGACTCACCAATGAAGGTCAACAGCAAACATCTTAAGTGTGATGAGAAACAGTCATGTTGCATTTTGTTACTCATATCTGAAAGTGCTTTGGTCAAACTCTAATTCATCTTTTTTATTCTAGCAGTTCTGATTGGAGTTTTAATGGTGCCAGCAGTACAACCTTCACCTGCCAACTGAAAAAGTAATCAATAGTAGTACAGCAGATGAAGACTTTTCTAGAGTATATCTGATTTGATGACTAAAGAGAAACATTGGCTTCAAATTAAATTCTGTACAGCTATTACAGGTTTCCATTAAAAGGTAACACTGGCCAGGAAATGCCAGCCATCATTTTCTTTCTACATTCAGTGCTGTCTGCATCTGAATCTAGCTGGTGGCTGCTATCTCCTACAAAAATAGTGTACATGAAATCACAGAATTACAGAATTACTGAGGCTGGAAAGGACCTCTAAGATCATCAAGTCCAGCCTGTGACCCAACACTGCCACATCGGCTATACCATGGCACTAAGTGCCACATCCAGCCTTTCTTTAAACACATCCAGGGACAGTGACTCCACCACCTCCCTGGGCAGTCCATTCCAATGCCTGATCACCCTCTCTGTCAGGAAGTGCTTCCTGATATCCAAACGAAACCTCCCCTGGCACAGCTTCAGGCCATGCCCTCTCATCCTGTCACTAGTCGCCTGGGAGAAGAACCCGGCCCCCATCTGACTACAACCCCCCTTCATGTAGTTGTAGAGAGTGACAAGGTCCCCTCTGAGTCTCCTCTTCTCCAGTCTAAACAACACCAGCTCCCTCAGCCTCTCCTCATAAGACTTTCCTTCTAGTACCTTCACCTGCCTTGTTGCTCTCCTCTGGACCCACACCAGCACCTCAAATATTCTTCTTGAGGTGAGGGGCCCAGAACTCTACACAGTGCTCAAGGTGAGGCCTCATCAATGCTGAGTACAGGGGGAGAATCACATCCCTAGTCCTGCTGGCCACACTATTCCCGATACAAGCCAGGATGCCATTGGCCCTCTGGGTCACCTAAGCACACTGCTGGCCCATGTTCAACCAGTTGTCAAACAGCACTCCCAGGTCTCTCTCCACCAGGCCGCTCTCCAGCCACTCCTCCCCCAGTCTATAGCGCTGCATGGGGTTATTGTGGCCAAAGTGCAGGACCCTGCACTTGGTCCTGTAGAACTTCACGCTGTTGGCCTCAGCCCATTGACCCAGCCTGTCCAGGTCCCTCTGCAGCATCTTCCTACCCTCCGGCAGATCAACAATCCCTCCTAGTTTGGTGTCATCTGTGAATTTACTGATGTTAGACTCAATCCCCACATCCAGGTCATCAATAAAGATTTGGAATAGGACTGGGCCCAGTACTGATCCCTGGGGTACACCACTGGTCACCAGATGCCAACTGGATGCAGCACCATTCATCACCACTCTTTGAGCCCAGTCATCCACACAGTTTTTAACCCAGTGAAGGGTGTACCTGTCCAAGCTGTGGACTGCCAGCTTTTCCAGGAACTGTAACTTCACAGGATGAATGTCACAGTAAATAAAGAAGAAATCTAGTCAGCTGCAAGGTCTTTCTAGGAGAAATGTCTTTTCTGGATCAAAACAAGAGATTGCAAAGGACATGTATGAAAATTTATTTTCTTATTTCATGAAAGTGGCAAGTCTTCTTCCATACCTCCGTATTGAGCAAATAAAAAAGATATGAAAGTATTTCACATATGCAGCTCATGCATGAAGATGATTTCTATATGAAAGATCACAAAACTTACCCCAAAAAAAAGTCAATTATGTTCATCTAACTTCCTCAACCTCACAGATATACCTTCTTTGGATGTATCATAGTGCCTCAAATGTTTGAACTGTTCCAGACATTCAACACTAGTTGTAAAACTTCCTTCCCTCCTGTTCTAGCCCAATGCCAAGAACAGGCAAGATTTAGATATGCATCTGTTAATATTTTCTCCAAGGCAAAGAAAGTGCACCCAAAGTATCTTTTGGAGAGGTCTGGTAACAGGAAGTAGATTCTAAACTGCCCAATATTGTCTATGTTTTCCCTCATGATGTGATTGTCCTGTGTGCGTAAAGCCATTTTATGTTACTTTAAGGACTGTGATTGTTCTGTTTATATGCATGCTGCTTAAATTCCTAAATTTTAAAGAAACTGGAATTTTTTTAGTGAGGAGTATGGAAACAGGTATGTTTAAATGACTCTTTAAGTATTCCTATGTTTATTTCCCTAAAAAAAAAGTATTATGGTTTTCCTTTATTTCCCTCTAACATAGGTGGTGTATTGTAGAATAAGTGCAGGTATTTTATAAGAGATTTATAAACAGCCCTTTCTGGTCACCTGCATTGTGTCTCCCAGAACGGAGGTGAGATGTGTAGGAGTAAATGACACAGCTTATCAAGTAGAAGAACTTGCTACAACATTTTATTCCCTGGTCATTTTGTCTTTTGATTGTGTTTCTTACTGTCAAGGATATTGTGTTCATAGCTATACTTATATACAAATATAGATTGCATATGAACTTGGATTTATAGATATGTGTTTGCATGTACGTGATATGTATGTTGATCCAGTCTTGGTTTGGAAATAATTGGCTTCATAATAAGGTTTCATCGTAATTTTTAAATTAAGGTAGTGTCACCACAGCTAGTCTATTTATACCCTGTTAATATAAATTATTAATATATATGATTCACCAGCAGTGCTTCTTCTCTGTAGTAAATGAGGGAAAACATAACTGGTTGGGACACATTAGGAAATGAAGCTTTGGGCTTGATAGGCTGAAACTCCCATGAACAAAAAGCCAACTGGTACTTTTACATTTCTGTTACAGAAATATAGCAAATCATGCATAGTGAAAGTAAAATATGGACATAAGGTTGATCCTAGATAATTCATTAATATTGTAACAGAAGATTTTTGAAGAGAAAGGGTATGCCTGCTGAATTAATAACATCATTTTTTAAGATGATGTGTTAGTCTCATTCTCTGATTTTTGTACAGTGATTTTATGTGCAGTTAACCTGTGTACTGAGTTCCTTTCTTCAACATTAAGCACTACACAGTAAGAGATAGGTCTGGAAAAGTACAAAAAGTAACAAGATACAGATATCATACATGTAATACAAATGTTATAATTCAATATTAATAATGATGAAAGAAAAATTTTTATGTGAAATAATCTCAGATCCTTATTAAGTCCAAGAAGCAGCAGCAACGTTTACCACAGCAACAACATTGCTACAGTACAAAACTAACAGATGCATCTAGTTCTGCAATGTGAGTCTACCAGCAGCCTTGCAGAAGCCAACCTGCAAATAGAGTGACAGAGTTCTACCTTAATGCCAGATTTATCAAAGAATGGATATGACTGCTGAGTTAGATCAAGGTTTCATAGTTGAGTTAGGATTTACCTAGAAAGTTAATGGAATGGACATCTTCCCTGCAGTCTCTATAGTCATTACTTTGGATCATGCTACATGTATTTCTTGGTCATATGACACAAAAGCTCCTCTAAAGTCCCTCTGGATCTGCATTAAAGGTGGTATTTGTCTACTTGTAGCAGCATCACCAATTGTGCAAGGTGATCTGGAAAGCCACTTACCCAACACAATTCACAATTGCAGACAAATTAATTTTAACTCGCTCCAGCTGCTCACTACAATTTGAACTAAACCAAATAGATTATGCAGAGTTCAAAGCTGTATATTCAGAAATGCATCCAGTTAATAATCTTATGAAACTAATAATCATATGTCTTTGCAAAGCTGTTTTGTGGCAGTATGAATGGAAGTAATGATCAGTGCTACAGAGTAGACACCATTATTTTAAGAACATACACTTCTTGTGTAATAAGCTTGCATTTGTAACCAATGTTATTGAAGAAACAGGCTAGAAGGAAGGCCCTACATTTTACTTTGGTTTTAGAAACAATATCAGAAAATTCTCTTCATAAATGGACAAAACTCCATTTGAAAATCTTGAAGTTGTTTAAATCCCATTACAGCCATAGGAAGGCTATTCTGGAACTGCTCTTCTGCAGGAGGCCTTCTGAATTCTAACCAAAATTTCTTCATGGCCAGTTTGTTTCTATTTGGTTTTATGCCAACATTGTCCCTTAGATTAAATAGTTCTTATTCTCCCCCTTGTTTATCCCCAAAGTGTTTATAGAGAGTGACTGTATTCCCTCTCAGCTTTTGTTTTGCTAGGCTAAACAAGGCAAAATCTGTTGACAGATGGTTGGCCAGAACCCAGCCAGGCGAAGCTGACACATCAGCTTCAGAAAGCCAGGAGCAATCACTCTTTGGAGGTTACCTCCAGTCTCTGATGCAACCCATCAGAGATTTGAGAGCAAATAAACATTCTCTTGGGCTGTAGCTGTCTCACTTCTTCTCATTCCCCAATTACCAATGCTCCATGAACTAATCTTTGTTTTTAATAATTGTCAGTTGGAAGCTCAAGTCCTTTTACAGACATGGGAGTTGTAATTGTATCCTGAATTGACATAACTGGACTACTTTTGATCTAATTTGTACACCAAATTCAATGAAAGGTGAGGAGTCTGAAGAGAGGGCAGTACAAAGTCATCACAGATCCTGAGTTCTTATTTCACAATTTGAGATACCTATTTTCAAGATGAGTTTTCTTATATGTATGTGTGTGCTGTCATACTGGTGGCTGCTGTGTGTACGTATTTTTCCCTGGTGATGAAAAAGAGCACTTTGCTTGTGGAAAGCCAGAAGTGTACAGAAATCATTGATAAATCCAGGATATTTTTGCCTCTCATTTCTTTAATATGGACCTGGAAACAACAATTAATTTATCCTTTTGAGCCGCAGCTGCCATGACCAAAATTGAAACTAAGGTACTTAAATGGTGCTAATATAGAAAAAGAATTGATTGTTTCAGATTTAAAGTTACTCTCTTTCCCCATCTTAAAAATATTTTGAAGTCATGAAGCAGCTTCTTACCAACAGTGCTGGCTGCTCGTCAACACAGGTGAGGTAATCCCTACATCTAGTGCTCAATTTTAGGAACTGGTTAATCTCTAAACTGTAAAAATTAATAGCTTGGGATGTTGAAATAGGCTTTGAAAACTTCTTCCTGTAAGCCTTACATGGGGAAAATATTGTTTCTGCCACCTATGGATAGTTTTATGACTAAAAAGTCTGGTCAAGATTTGCCTCATGTATATGCTTATCTTTTAAAGAAGTCAGATCTAAAAGGAGTATTTATTAGGACCAATGATCCATACTTCGCTATCTGTTTCCCTCCTTCCCTCCCTCCCTCCCTCCCTCCCTCCCTCCCTCCCTCCCTCCCTCCCTCTCTCCTGTTGTCAGTTTCTCCTATCCTTTCTTCCTTCCTTCTCCCCACTCTCTCCCTCTCCCTCAATCCTTTTCCTCTTTCCTATTCTCTATTACCCAGATTTCTCTGTTTTATCACACATCATGGGATGATTTCTGGTGCTCAAATATTACATCTTTGAATGAATCAGATGCATAATTTTTGGTGCCAAAATAAGTCCAGTAGCACATTTTCTTGTTTTATTAGGATATAAATCATCTGATTGCTTTATGCTAAAATTTTCTATGTTCAATTTATAAAAGTTGTTCATTTTCGACATAATTTTTCCTTTCTTTTTTTTTTTTTTTTAATTTTCCTAATTCTTATTTGTCTTCATTTTCTCGCTAAAAATGTAATGAAAGGAATTGGAGAAATATGAGAATTGAGAAAATACATTGCATTGATATGTTATGTTACTTTCCCATTTTTCCTTCTTCATGTGGGTGAGCATGATTAAATCCTTCAGCAGGAACTGAAGCTTTGTTGGCTGTGTATGGACTTTTGTCTTTTCAACACATTATCAACGTAAGGATAATACATTTATTCATTACACTGCCCTCAATAGACAATGCTGCTACACAGAAAAAGAACTTCACCTTAACAGGGGTCTGTTTCCATTTCAGTAAGGATAGCTGCAAGAACTGGACTCAAATACATATTATATCCAATGTCTTAGTTAACATTTTTAATACTATCAGTTAAAATGCTGCTATTTCTGTCAATAATATTCATGTTCACAGGTATTCAAACAGCAGCCTTTTGTTGTGGAGACATCAATATTTTCAAGTATAATTTTAAAATAAACCCCCTTTTTATTTGGACAGTGATTGACCAGGGAAGATATGCAAAATATCTAATCAGTTCATTTTGAAAACTGAAATTCTTTAAAGTATAACATGGCATTATCACATGTATAAGACATTCATTAAAACATGTCTGCCTCAAATCTTCAGTGCACTAGTGAGTGTGAGGGTAGGGACCGCATAAAAGACTAGTGCAGGAAAAGCAGTGATAACGAATGGACTGATCTGAGTGCCACAAGAAACTAGGACTTGACAGATGTACAAAAAATCTATCAAATAAATATATAAGCAGTGCTGACCTCCCTCTGTATTGGTTGGTACAGTGACTCAAAATGATTCCTTACATACAGGTATTCACAATGCCTCCACACATTTACTATGCCTCCTTTAATGTTTCTCTTTGCCTGACTGGATTTCCATATGTTGTACTCTGCTTTACTGCCATATGGTGCAATGAAATGTAATAACTTCTACATAAAGTTGTAAACAAAGCATTCCTTAATCAGCTGCAGGACCACATTGCAGTTGTCTCTTTGCAAGGTAGCCCTGTCAGTTTCTGGATGCTCATGTAATGTGAATTTTATTCCATTTACCTTGACCGCACACAGGTATTGCATACTGACACCATTTCTTCCCATTTGTATTTTGAGTGGTTCCTGGAAAATATTTAGCTCTCAAAAGCTGTGTTTTTTCATTTTTGGTCATTGCTGCTGGTAGCTTTTTTTATAATTATTATTTTTTCAGTCTCAGTTCTTCACAGTTATAAAACTGTGTGCTAAAGTATTTCACTGTTTAATATTCTCCAGTGAAGAGTTCTTAGAATTTTAGTGGCCAATTCTTGATTATTACAGTTTTAACACAAACATGTTATTTAAAAAATGAAACTCTGTGAAAATGATGAAGAAATGACTGATCAAACAGAACCACTTGTATGCTTTTTTTTTGTTGGGGTTTAGTTTTCGTTTGGTCTTCTTGTCATTTGTTTGTTTGTTTTTATGTTTTAGTTGCTTCCAAATTCGTTCATCACAGCTCTATATACTGTTACTACACATTTTACTATGCATATATAGGTTAGCACAATAACTTCCTCAAATGGGACAGTGAGACATGCTGTCACTGGGAGGAACATGCCATACACTCAAGGACAGTTTTTAATAATTCTTAAAGAAATAACTGTTAGAGGCAAAATTCCTTCCAGGGAATTCCAAAAGGGCTTCCCAAGGGTGATATAGATCTGTTTAATAGTGGGCTAACTGTTTTTGCATGCAAGAAGACAAAAGTCCTATTCTTGTGCCCTAAGCTGCCTCTTGAATCTGGCCAGGGACAAAACTGTATCACTGACAGAAAGACCTTACTTTCAAACCAATTCTGTTCTGATAGTTTGAAGACAATATTGAAACACACAAATCTGCTTTTTCAGAGAATGGGAAGGGGAATATGGCTAAAGATGAACATTCGCAGAAAATTTCTGTGCTGTACATACTTCTAAATTAATAAGCTTTATACAGCCCTGAAATGAGTTACTGCTATTATTGGAGGTGAAAAGGTTAAATTTCAAGGTATTAGACTTTTTTTTTTAACCTTGCATTCATTATGTTTCAGTTTGACTATAACTATGGTGCACAGTCTAGAAAAATGTCAATTTCTTGTTACAGTCATTCTGGAGAGGAAAGAGAGTATTTTCTTTCTTCAGAAATGAATGTAAGGAATTTTTCTATTCTTTCTTGTTTGGAACTGATAATTATAAATAGTAATGGATTTTGTATAATTGTTTTTGCTTTTCTATGCTAACAGATTTTACTTGTATCTCCTATTACAGATTGGTTTGCTATACCTCTATCGGTATTTGGTCTATATTTACATTTGATCTTATCTCTTTTTCAAGGTATACTCTTGTTATATTAGGATTACATGTTTAGTTTGATTGATTTGCCATGTTTCTATTGCTAGTTTTTCATATTTAGTGGGTAGCATATACAAGACGTTCATGTTTCAAGAACTTTGCTGTGTTTGATAAGCTTTCTCAAGTAAGGATTTGTAGCTTTTTCTGGAAAGCACAGTGCTTTAGGTTTACCTTCTTTCATTTGAAAAGTTCTCCTTTTACCTAAATCTTAGAAACTCAGGACATCATACTCAGTGAGACTTGTAAATTTAAGGTGTTATGTTCTCTTAACATTCAATCTACCAAGAAAATTCTCCTTTTAGCACTACTTGCAGTCACCTCTTAAGGTAGTTCCTTAACTAGTGCATGAGTTTTACAATACAATGTGCATTTCAGGTTTAAAAAATGATGTGAAAACTTTTCCATGGTCTATTTCAGAAAGAAGGGATTCGCTGCATTTCTTTTGTTGAAAAAAAAAAAAATACCCAAACCAGTTATCTTACAGACTAATTTGTCATAATTTAATTCTGCATATCCTTTGCTGCATGTTGGCTTATTTTTCTCCAGGTATTATTTTTTTCCCTTGTTTTCCTAATTTGTTCTAATATCTTTCATAAAATTGAAATAAGACTACATACTATTAAGTCAAAGACTGTCATATAATTTTTCATCCCTCTCTTTAATATTTTGTGGTTTCTAGTTAAACTCCAGTTAAACTCAGTAGACCTCACAGACCATATTTCTTAAGCCTATGATGTAAGTAATCACTGAACTCTTTCAGTTTGAATCTGCTTTGGTTGAATCAGTCCTCTTGGTCAAGAACACTTCATTATCAGCCATCATATGCACTGTGCAATCAGAAGTGTCACAGGAGAGCAGAACTGGCTCCCTAATTCACAGACTAAACTTTGGTCTTAACATAGTCGATTTATGGGCTATTAATTGTTCCTTAAACATCTTTTGAGAGATGACTTGACTATGCTTAGGTAAGACTGAGCTCAATGTTGTCTTAAACACGTAAGCTTAAATATATAATACATATTTAGGAAATGAATGACCATTTTTCATTATAGAGCTTTGAGTATTAACAGTTATTTTTTATCACTCCCCACTTCATGAAGTGTTAAGGTGCTAAGTGACAATGCAGAATATGGTTTTATGTGAGAAAATTGTAGCTCATGGCTTGTGTCTTCAAAGAAGGAGGATATGTGGGAAAACAATGCACATATATATATATTTTATCATATCAATTCAGATAGTAGATAGTGCACTAAAACAATTAGCTGTCCTATGTTGAGTACAAGCTCATTTAACCACTCAAATAATTCTGTAGATAGAAAATTTAAAAATTCTGAAATGTTTATAGTAATGTCAAACCCAACCTAATAGTTATTTTCCTGTCTATAGTGAATTCTCAGTATGTGGAGAGAAGTGTTTGTTTGAAGTACGAAAAGAATTGCAAACAAATCTGTCGTGTAATATCAAGCACTCTGAAGTCAGTATATTTTTGCTCCCATAAATGTGTGTATACCACAAAAAAAAATCCCTTGAGGACACTGGAATTACACAACTGGTGCACAGGAGAAAGGGACTGTGTTATGAGAAGTAATTCTAGACTGAACATTGAGGGGATTTGATACCAGCTATCTTCAAAGAAGATAGAAGCGTGGCTTTCACTACTGTAACTGTGTTGAGGGCTGGTCAACATGCAAAAAAGCAAGGCAAGTTGACAGATTAGTTTAATTCCACTGTTGTTTTGTTTGTTTTAGTTTGTTTGGTTTAAATCTTGTTTGCATATTTTACAAGGTAATGACATTTTCTAGGTACTAAAGACTTTCCTCCAAGTAGTTCACAGAATCACAGAATGCTAGGGGTTGGAAGGGTTGTTAATACTTCAAGCTTCTAATGTTGCATTTAGCAGGACTGGAACTTTTAAGAATGTTGCTCTAACATTGTTTGTAGAGGAGTTTTTGTCTAGCAACAGACATGTGAGCAATCCAGCCTTCATAAGCGAACAGAATTTGTTGCAAGAATGAGTCCTCAAGGTTGGCCATGACTGCGAGAGAGGAAGATAGTTAAGAAAAAAACAACTCCCTGATGCCAAGAAGGAAGATAAGGGAAAAGACTACTGTGTGCCTGCCACGTGGACAGACAAAAATCACCAGTCATGTACAATTAAGGGTGCATGGCTTTTATGTAGTGACCAATCATGTAGAGGTTAGTAGTGCATGTTAGGAATAGTGAGACATATAAGCAACTATGAAACCCATAATAAACAGCATTTGCTTGATCACACTGGTCTGTGTGTGACTGTCCATTATGTTCTCCTGCAATTGTTTCAGCTAAATTCCGTGCTTGCAAATAGTAGAGAAAATATATTCAGTGCTGTTGCCACTTCTTTTATGTTAGTCAGGGTATTGTACAAAATACCTGCCAGCTGTCTGTTTCTAACATGACATTTCCAAACCTTTATTGTGAGTGTAACAGTGATTTTGAAGATGTTGGATATATTTCCCCAAAGTGGACAAATTTATCTCCAGGAAGAGAGGAAAAATATGAAAATAGTTTTGCAGCATATTCCTTAGCAGATGTTTCTGTGTGATAGACATTGGTCCACAGGGAAAGGCACAGAAATTTGTTTGTGCACTTGAACAGTTCTTTGTAAGAGGCAAGAAATATTTCCACTGAGCAACAGATACAATCCAAACTCTATAGTCTTTGTGGGAATCTGGTTCTCAAAGATAAATATACGATCAATGAGAATAAAAGGTGATACTGATGCCTTAACTTAAGAATATATTTCTCCAGAAATCAAAAACCATGTTCTTAAGAGACAGAGCTTTTGTTACATCATTGTTAAATGTACATTCTCTGGAAGGAGCTGGCTGTTCTAATGATTACATCTGGCATCTGTTTTAAAGCCTTTTATGCTTTTTGAATTAGCTGGTTCTTAAAATACACAGGCTGGCTCTTAAAAGTTATACTAATGACTTCAGAGAAGCTGATGAGCCACTTGAAGTGCACAGCTCCGATAATATTTGGTAAAGTATCCTAGCTAGGGATTTTGAGGTAGAGATAACAAAACACTTTAGAGAAAGAGGTGAAAGAGCAAGAAAAAATTTAGGTTATTTTAGGTAGGTTTTCAAATAAGCAATTTTTGTATATGCATCTGAGCTGCAACACATCTCAGAATTCCCAAATAATTTTAGAAAGCAATACTCTCAATAAAATTTCATAAAGCAAGTATATTAAACTTGTCCAAATACTTTTTTGCATTATGAGTTTGTATCACTATTTCTTTGATAACCACAATCTGTCACAGCAGTCATAATCAATTTCTTTGAGATAATATTCCTGAAATTTAATAGTGAAAGCACCAGGAATTCCCAGGGCCTTTTCCTGAGAACTCTCTTGCAGACAATACCAACAGTTAAAACAGAACTTCTTGTGGAAGCAGCTTGAACGACAGACAGACATAGTTTTCCTAAGAGCCTTGGGTTTTATTTTTCTGTACTCAGAAGACACAAAATTACCTGTGCACTTATGGATCCTGGGGGGGGGGTGGGGGGGTGGACTAGATGATCTCCAGAGGTCCTTTGCAACCCATACCATTCTGTGATTCTGTGATATGTGAACTGAAGAAATTGCAAAGAAACATTTGTATAAATCTAAATATTAAAAATAGTAAGGTTGAAGTTGAAGATGAATGTTTGCTTCCAACTCTTTAAATCTAGAGGGAAAACTAAATTGGCTCTCGAATAATGAATCAGATTCTATTTAATGGGTTGGTTTTCAACAGCTTGTACTATTTTCAATTTTTTCCCTTTATTATTACTGTAAAATGTGCATCGCTATGAACATTACTTAGAGCTAATAGGTGTGGCTCTTTCTGATTTTGATTGCTGAGCACAGGTCTCACTTCATTCCTTTTGACAACTGATTTATCCCTAGGAACCTGATTTTGGTAGCTCCTTATGTCTTATCCACCTGGGACCATTCTAGGCAGCTCCATCTCTCTGAAGACAGCTGTGCTTTATTCCTACTAATGTCGCGTGCTAAGTAAACCACTGAGACCATTACATTGGAGCATAGTCCTACAGATTTGTATCCCCATTACTCAAAAGTCTGTTTTACAGAAAAAAAGAAATCTTCACAACAGAAGAACAACAGATTCTACTTGTTATTTTCATTCTGCTTGGGTGTGTTCAATTCCCTGATTTAGTGATTTTAGAATTCTGTTTACTTTGCACTGGAGGAGCAATTTTGCTCTGATACTAATGCTATTAATTAGCAATAACGCATATAACCATGAACATTAGAGCTAGATAAATGCCTCCTACCATTTTAATTATCTTAAAAGAGACACAAAAGAAAGATGGACCTATTTATTTAACATCTGAAAGAGGAAATATTTGTCTGTTGGCCATATATAGCTTTTGTATCTTTGTTAACAATACCAAATTATGTTGTTAAAATAGGCTGTCAAAACAAAATGCATGTAGTGTGAATTTTTGTACTAAAAATTTAATGAAATACTTTTATTTGTTGTGTTTTAGTGCATTAGCCACAAAGATTTTTCTCTTAATATGCAGCAAGCTCAATTACTCTTCAGTAGCTTGCTTTAGAAAGCTTACATCAGAATAAATGGAGGAAGATCTAGATTACTCTTTTCTTGAGTAACACTCTCATAGCTAGACAGAATAGATCCCACTTATCTCATTATTAAATCTGAATTGCCCAGGCTTTAATGATGGACTTTCACTATGAGTTTTTTTAATTCTATAATATATTATCTGTCACAGGAAAACTCAATACCAGTTTAACTAGGGATTTTTCTTAAAATAACTTTTTGATTCTGGATGAGATATGAGTGATATATCATAGGTGTTATTATTAATTATTGTTATTATGTCCAAGAAGGACATGGACCTGTTAGAGTGAGTCCAGATGGACACAAATATCATCAGGGGCCTGTAACACCTCTTCTTCAAGGACACGCTGAAAGAGCTGAAGTTGTTCATCCTGGAGAAGAGAAGGGTTCAGGGAGACCTTATAGCAGTCTTTCAGGATCTGAAGGGGGCCTACAAGAAAGCTGGGGAGGGACTTTTTACAAGGGCTTGTAGTGATACGACAAGGGGTAATGGCTTCAAACTGGAAGAAGGCAAATTTAGATTAGAAATTAGGAAGAAGTTCTTTACCATAAGGGTGGTGAGACACTGGAACAGGCTGCCTAGAGAGGTTGTGGATGCTGCATCACTGGAATTGTTCAAGCCCGGGGTGGATGAGTCTTTGAGCAACCTGTTCTAGGGGAAGGTGTTCCTGCACATGGCAAGAAGGTTGTAACTAGATGATCTTTAAGGTCCCTTCCAACCCAAACCCTTCTATGGTTCTATGATTTTAACTATTGCTAGTAGTTAACATAAACAGTATTTCAAATGCCTTTTGAATTTTTTCAGTCTATATTTGTGTGAAAACTTGGCTTGTGTTCATTGTTTAAGGGTGGGACAGGCTCAGGGGAAGATGAGGATTGAAAGGTGGAGAAGATTTGGGACACATAAAGCCCTGAACACAAATCTACCCATATCTGAGCAGAGCAGGTAGAATTATAAGTAAGCTGGTTGCTACCTGCCTTTGAGGCACCGTTGTGTTACTGTTGTTTGAGACAGAAGCTGGCCATTTGAGAAGGCATCAAAACTATGTCTTGGGAACAGAACAGTTTGTTGGAAGATAGAACTGAGACAGCTCTTGTACACTGGAGATACCACTCAACAAGTGCTCCCTCTAGGAACTGAGTAAGTTTAGATCATGTTCAGTAAGCTTTTGATTCTTGTATACCGCAGACCTGATGGTAGTCATACTCGTGCCACAAAGGCATGGCACCATATATTTGAGATGGAACCTTAGCAAAGAATGATTGTGCTCCTCAGCCTGAAGGTCCTTGTGTGGTGATATTGCTTACTGATCAACAGCTACTAACCAACAGCAAATTAATCAAAAGTGACTAAGTTATCACTCTGCCTGGATTACATCCAATGTGTATGAACATGAACAGAAAAAAAAAATCAGTAAACGAAATGTCACGCTCATTATCGCTTGACTGTTCTTACTGGGAAACGTTGCACCTATTAAAGCTAGTTTTCAAATCAGGATTGTTTTCAAAGGTCAAAACCCAGATTTGCATATACTTTGAAATTGAAATAGTTTCTGTTTCAGCAAGTAGTGGAGCAGGGAGAGAAGGACAAATGTCTGTCAGGACAAGGGAAGGTATGATGTATAGTTAGCAGAGCACAAGCAGACTTTGGGATACCAAGGGGACACCCAACAGGGTATCACTTAGCAGAGACAAGTACAGCTTGTGCCAGTAGACAGTGAAGCAAAGAACCCATGTCTGGAACAACTCATGGAGCGTACAGTGGCCTGAGAGTCCATCCCTAGCAGTGGCTAAAAAAGCAAGTGAGGGGAGTGAGGCAAAACATGGCCAAGAAAGCCAGGAGGGGGGTAAGGCACTGCTGCAGGAGTGGCTGGCAGAGCACAAGATGGCATGAAGCCCAGTGCTGGAAGACTTACCTGTGCAAGGGGCAGCCATCCAAACTAGGAGCTGTGCAGAACTGTTCCCCCTGCCTTGTCCATTCAGTTGCTTCCAGGCCTTGCTTCTCCCCAGTACTTAACGATTATGCTAGAGAAACCAGCTGACCTAGTAATTGTTTTCCCAGAGGAAGAGTAGAATAAATTGTTACAGTTACCTTTCAGGAATTACAACTCTGCTTATCTACCTTGTTAACAGTGTTCTCTCTGCAATAAAAAGATGGACTTACTTATGTTATTCTGTATAGCAAATATCTTTATGGGTGATAGGTAGTCTTGATAAATATAATTTTTTTAAAAAATAGGATTTCATTGTGATATTTTAAGTGTTCACACTAAAGCTCTGCCTCCAAACTATGGTTCATGCTTTATGGTTCCCTGGTGCTGTACATACATGCTGATACTACTTATGCTGTCAAATGTCACTTACAGGACTGTGTAAATATAACTCAGTTTACTACTCAGAGAATACTGTGGACCCTATTCTGCCATGGAGTTTTGCCATGAAGTTGCATGCGAGCAGGTATGGGTCTGGGTAAGACAGAAGAGGGGAATACTCAGGAAAATAAAATCAGACACCTGCAGTTTCCTTAAACATTTTCCAGATGCAGTATTTTGCCTGCTTAATTTGGCTTGTCTGCTATCAGGTACTTTGGCCCAGGGTATTTAATGAACTTCTACAGAGAACAGACCTTTATCACCTAAGGGACGTCACTGGAGGAAGCAGATGCTGATTGAAAAATAGGGAATTTACCTGCTTCATAATCATTTACTGTTGGCTGGCTCACCTGAAAGGGCAAAACAGTAATGTATTATGAAAAGTGCTCAGTACTTGTATACTGAAGAAAGGACATCAGTTATTGTCAAGTTACACTTGCCAGAATTACCAGGCTTTGTTGTTCATAAAGACTTGTTTTACTGGCAGAAGCTCAGAGAACAAATCTTTTGGGTATTTGCAAACCCACTGCGCAATTTATACAAATAAACATAGTTCAGACAGATAAACTGGTTTTGAATATAGATATGGATAGCAACCAGGATGTCCAGCCTGAATAAATAAACATATAATGAAAATGTCTGTGAAATAAACAAAAGAAGAAAAATAAAACATCTTACCTAAACCCTTTCTGTGATTTTGAGATTTAAACATTTCCAGTAAAAATTATTTTAATTTTCAAAGTTCATTTAAAAATAAATAAAACCCCAACTTTCAGCACAGAAATGCTCTGTGGTGGGCTAACCTTGGCTAGACACCAGGCACCCACCAAGCCACTCTATCATTCCCCTTCTTAGTTGGACAGGAGAGAGAAAAATGTGGCAAAAGCCTCGTGGACTGAGATAAGGACAGGGAGAGATCACTCAGCAATTACTGTCGTGGGTAAACCACGTTGGACTCAGAGAATTTAATTTATTACCAGTCAAATCAGAGTAGGATAATGAGAAATAAAACCAAGTCTTAAAACAACTTCCCCTCACCCTTCCCTTCTTCCTGGGCTCAACTTCACTCCTGATTTTCCTCTACCACGTCCTCCCAAGTGGGGCAGGGGGACAGGGAATGGGTGTTGTCTCTGCTTCCACCTAGCTCCCTTTCCCTGCTCCAGCATGGGGTCCCTCACATGGGAGTCAGTCCTCCATGAACTTCTCCAAATGTGAGTTCTTCCTGTAGGCTACAGTTCTTCACAAACTGCTCCAGCACGGGTCCCTTCCACAGGAGGTATTCCTTCAGGAATAGACTGCTACAGCATGGGTCCCCCAGAATCACAATGCCTACCAGCAAACCTGCTCCATTATAAACCTCCATGGGCTGCAAGGGGACAGCCTGCCTCACCATGATCTTCACCATGGGCCATGGGGGAATATCTGCTCTGGCACCTGGACCACCTTCTTTCCATCATTCTTCACTGACCTTGGTGTCTGCAGAGTTGTTTCTCTCACATTTTCTCACTCCTCTCTTCTGGTTGCTGTTGTGCAGCAGTTTTTCCCCTTCTTAAATATGTTATCACTATCACTGATGGGCTCAGCTTTGGTCAGTGGAGGGTCAATCATGGAGCCAGATGTCATGGGGGAAGCTTATAACAGCTTCTTACAGGAGCCATCCCTGTAGCCCCTCCAATACCAAAATCTTGCCATGAAAACCCAATACATGCTCAAAAATATACATAGTACATTACTGGAATGCTGCATTTTGTTTTTAAACTGGATAATCTTTTCCAGCCATGTATTCTTTTTGTGTGTGTGTGTGTGTATGCGTAAATAATATTGCTACCAACATTTTCTTTAAAAAATAAAATTCTCATATGTAGTTAAGTAAACCAATCCAATTTGATGCACAAATTGACTTGTGGTGTTTAACATGCTGTGTTACAGAAGATGGCAGAATAGGAAATTCATAGACTGATGTTTTCAGGACTGATTCATATTTTACGTACACTAAGCTGCTATTATCAATGCATCTGATCATTATGCATTCCAGCAGATTAGGCAAAAATCATGCTACTAAGTATGCTAGACAGTAATTCTAATCACATGCTATTGTTAAAAGTTAAACAGAACAATCCACTCAGTTATTTATGTTTACTTTGAAAGTATTCTTTGTACCATTAAAACCAGACAAAAACTACAGCTTATAGTTAGACATTTTATTTGTCCTTTTTTTTATGAATAGATAAAAAGATTTGAAATAACACTGTTTTAGTGAACAGTGTACTAGTTTCAGAGGAGTAACTCAATTTTGTAAGCACTTGTGATTTGTGATTCTCTTATAAATCAACAGTATTTTTCAGTATAGAAAAGCTAATTCTGTCAGCTGCCAGAAATTGCTATAACCCATCAAAGTCAGTGGAAATATGGTCATATACAAGAGTTGACAGCAGGATCAGAAGATTCAGCTTCAGAACCATTTGAAAGAATCAGAACTGCCTGCATGAAATAGTTACATAAATAGAGTACAATGTAAATGCTACTTTGGCATGAGATGAAACAACTTCGGAAAAAAAAGCAACCTAGTGGATAAAAATAGAAACCTGTGAAAAATATCCAGAAAGACAGGGAGATACACAGTAGTTGAACCACAGTAGAATATAAAGACAAAAGTAAGTTTTGGGTTAAAATAATAGTTACCAAACAGGAAATGTAACAAGCAGCAAATAGGTCTGAACCACGAAGACTTTGACATTCACAACAGTGGCTAAAACATGGGTGTCTCCTTCCTTTTGCTACCTCACTGGATAATTTGCTCTGATACTTCTCTTAACCATGTTCAGTATTATTCCTTATGTATTGGTTTCCAAGAAAACTAAACTAGCAATTCTCACTTGAAACATTTCTAATTTCTAACTGTAACCAATACATGACTTTCAGGGGTATTTTTATTTGTTTTCTTCAATCCTCATATATTTTCCCATGCAGGCCTTGCTGGAACCTGAAAATAAACTCACCTGTTCCATGGTTTTCCCTTACCTATGGAATTTCACTTTTGTGTAATAGATACTTGATATAACTCTTTTTAAAATAACTTCTGTTATGCTTGCCTAATTGTAAAATGAAAGAAATTTTGTCTTCCGTTTTTGTTATATAGTAAATCCAGTTAATGAAACTAATTTTACTTTTGTGCTAAAGAAGATCCAGGTTAAGTAATTGAGAGATTGCATTAATTCCAACCAAATTAATCCATTTGATGTTCTAGTTAGCAGAAAATTACTGTTAATTACTAAAGGCCAAGCTCTGAATAAAAAAAAAAAAAAAAAAAAAGATGTCATACAGTGAAAACCTGTTCAAAACTAGGATGGTGTGAAATGCAGTTTGCAGTACTAATAAAACAGCATTGTACTCTGAGACACAGAATTCTCAACACTTGTTCTCTGGTTGCACCTATTTTGACAGATCAAAAGTCAACATCAAGTCTACTGAATCCATAAATATAAAATATTACTTGATCCAGTGTCATTTTAGTCTGTGGTATTGCAAGACTTCCTATTTAGATGGTTTCCTGAGCCTGTGCTGAACCTTATGGAGTGACTGCCTGGGTTTTATTCCTTATAATCCCCTGCCACATAGGTACTTTTCACAGCTGCAAGTACATTAGCTTCAGTACACTTTGGATTTATTTCTTTGAACTGAAGGGAGAGTGGACTGCATGTAATTTTAGCTATCTAAAAGTTCAGTTTCCCAGCCCAAGTTGCCTACCAATGTTCTTTCTATTGCACAAAAGACAGAAATGCGGTGTCACCTGGTAACCATCTGACAATATTAAGGAACATGTCTTAGGATCTGGTGAATCTTAAGAATAGCTTGCTTAAATAGCTTTGGTTTATTTTCATTTTATTTAAATGCAATAAATGCTCTTGCCTGTAGAGGTGTTACATACAACCATAGTAAACTCCACCAGTGTGAAAGACATTGCTATTCCTAGACAGGAAAAAGCAGAACTGTCTCTTGTTCAAGAGGGGAAAAAGGTAGCTGAAAGATATTTAGTTGTAAGCATAGAAGACTAAGGTAATATTTGGTGACTGATAAACTTCAGATCTTTCTCGGTAAAAAGAAATATGGAAAAATTCATCTCTGTGGACCAACGCACTTTCTACAGATGAAAGATACAGAAACACAATGGAAAACACCATGAAGCAGTTTAGCTCTCTTGGGTGAGCAAGTGCAGGTAAGACTGTAAAGTTGCAAATCATCTCCTCCACAAAGAACAAAGGAGAAGAAAGCACTAGAGATAAGAAAGATTTTCAGAATACCCTGTCTGAAATGCTAACAAAACTGATGTGGATATTCAAAGACCTACCTGTACTTCTAGATGTTTCTGCTTTTAATTGCTTCTCGGCTTTAAAAGAACTGCAAGTGTTCTGCAAAATACACAACAGATAAAGAAAAGGTGTATCAAACTACAAAGTGTAGTGGTTATCAATTATACTGACTGAAAAGAGGAAACAGAATGAAAGGAAGTCTGCATTGATTAAATACTACAAAGACACATTGCTGGCTCCAGCTAATGGAGTTATTTAGGAAACTTTGGGTTCTACTCCCAAAAGTAACTTCTCATAATTAATTTATTGTATTGTATTGCTTCTGCAATCCATTAAGAAAGAATGTTGTGACATGGAAACTTGCGTTGCTGGCTCTTAAATGATGACCGAAATGCTGTTCCTAACCACAAAGGGATTTGTTTGGAAATTGTATGAGATGGGAACAACAATAAATTTTAAACAATGTTGCACAAGCAATTTTCATAGAAAAATAGAGTCGGAAATATGCCATTGAAAAGCTTTTTGCCCCAAAACCCCATAATAGCTTTTGGGGGCAATTGTAGAATTTTTTTTTATATCTGCATGTGACATGTAAAGGAGTTTGGACATATATTATATACTGACATGTATAACTGGAGTATTACAGGCCATATGCTAATCCAGATAGTGAAGCTAAAGGAAAGCATTTTCATTCAAACACCAGTATAAGGTACATTTTAAGATTCAAAAATAATTGTTTATAAAAGTAATATTTTTTTATTCCCTGTGTTCTGGTATATTCTGCAAATTCTGCCAAATCAACAGATGCTTTTCTTTAAACATCTTAGACCCCAGAAGTCAAGATTTCAAGAACTGTATCTGGATCCTCACATTTGAAATTAATATGTAGATAAATAAGTGGATTGAGTTCTGAAAGTGCTCCAAATGCATAAACTTCATAAATTCAGGAATCCTTTGAATCACAGACTTATAGAAGATTATAAAGATGATTTTAGAATAGAACTGCATAAAGTAAAACATATAATTCAATCTGTTTAATGTATCACTATGAACAGAAGTAGTTTCCAAAGTAGTACCATTGGGTAATTAATACAGAATGTATATATAGATGCTGATTAATTTGCTCTTTATTTTCTTAAGCAGAGAAACTAAGTAATTCAAAGTTGTCAAATAAAAGGAGGAATTAACTTTTTTGGGCACTCCTTTTTGACATCAGTAATGGACGACCACACAGAAATACATTTCATGATTAAACATTGTCTAAACATAGGAGCCAGAATATTTTTTCTGACTAGCAGTACAATGTCTCTTTGATGTAGATCAATTACTCATGTCACTCATCTGATAGCATGCTTTATTTTACACGGATTTATATTCCTCCACAGAAGATAGGATATCTATTATGGCTGCAATGATGGCAGGCTCTTTCCTCTCAACACTGTGTTGAGATGAGCAGTTGTGGCCAAATTAGGTTTTTCTGTGTCATGTCTTCTGGAAGCCTGCTGGAATCTCCAGTGCTCCAGGAAACATGCCTCCCCACAAGGGGAAGACAGAAGATGGACACTTCACAGGTTCTCTAGACACTATGGATCATGCCTGCTTCAGTCTGATCCCAGGGGCTATCATCAAACAACCCACACTGGGCTGCACCACAGACAGGTGACAGGGAAGCTGGAGGCAGTCCCTACTCATCACAGAGATGTGAGGATGTCATGAATGTCTGTAACTGATGTCCTAGGGGCTGACATCCTCCATAAAGGCAGAGTGGCTGGTGCTGGCTGGAATCACCAACACAGCTGTGTCTTGACAAGCTGGATACCATGTGAGTGCCAGCAGGGCCATGAGGGACATGTAATGAGGACCTGTGGAGCAGGTATTGCTGAGAAGCTGTCCTCCAAGAAACATTTGCAATATGTAGAGAATGGCCTAAATGAGCACTGTAGATAAAGGAGGCTCAAACTGCTCTCCAGTGTGTCCTGCAAGGTGAACAACCACACCAGGTTCAAGTACAGCTTTTTAATCTTGTCTAATTTAAAAAGACCATCAGAACTTGTGGGTTTCTTCCCACTGATGATCATGCTAAAGTATTAGACTTCCTGAGTAAGTTTCAGACTGATTAAGATACTATCAGACTACTTGCTGTGTGTTTTCCTTAAATTTTAGACATATTACATTTAATATATCCAGTACCAATAACAATATTTTATTAATTCTGTGAACCGGTAAATATATATACATCTGAAGGATGAGCATGCAACAGTATATCTGAGGCTTATTGAAAGTAACACTTCAAAAGAAAACTTTTATTATAGAAATACTGATGTATTTTTATCTTAGTAATCTTTTTCACGATGGCAACTAGACACTAGGGAGTATTCAGTGCTTATGCCATAGTTTTAACAATGACACTTTTAAGGTACAAGTCTAACATCTGCCAGCTTCTATGGGACAAAGAAAGATTCAATAATATGGGGGCATAAATTCAAACTAGCCATCAAAATCACACTTTGCCAAGAAATGCAGCCCCGATCTAAAAGCATTACAAATGGACAGGAGTATCTGACTACTCATGGGTTATACCAAGATTAACATTTTCAGAAATTCTTGATTGAGGAGCTTAAGTGTCATTCAGTTCCAGTACCACACTGAGACAGATTTTATAAAGATACTTAATAACCTGAAAATGTCTCTAGATACCTAGTGGCCCTTTGAAAACATTTACCTCTAGCTGCCCATATGTCTTTCAGAGTTGGTGCTTAGCTGCACACCTCAGCTTTTAAGTGAAGATTTGAATGTAGTTTCACACGGAATTTTTCAGAAACAGTGCTGGTTTAAAAAGATTCCAGTCCTCCTCCTACCTTCCAATAACTCATTTCCTAAGCCCAAATATAACCAAGAAAAATGAGAATTGTACTTTTTATAAGCTATAAAGTTTATAAGGTTTGCAATTAAAGTTGAACGTGACTTGTTTGGGTGCCCAGCCCCACAAATGGTTGTGCTGGGGTTGTCTCTGAGGAAGTATCATCCTGAAGCAGCCATGGCAGGTGGAAAGGGTCATCAATATCTTAAAACTGTTGTAGAATATGAACCTGTCTCTTTAGGCCATAATTACTTAGGTGCTTTCAAAATTGTATCTCAAAACTGCTGGTTGTTGCATAAAAGCTCTCTATTCATCTTGGGACTTAGTGTTTCTGTGTGTATGTGGAAAAAAAAAGATTCTGGAGGCAGTAAGGGCACTGTCAGAGGTATTTCATCCAGATTAGAGGGAGTATTTTTTTTAAAAATAAACTACATACTGTGAGTTCTTTTTCCGTACAGCGCTTAATTGCATCATGGCTGTCTACATTTTCTAATGCATCAGGTCCTTCACTTGGGTCATAACAATCCCATGCAACACTACAGTCTCGAGGAAGAGTGACTGAAAGCTGCCTGGTAGAAAATACCTGGGGGTATTGGTTAATAGCCAGATTAGTATGAGCCAGCAGTATGCCCATGTGGCCAAAAAGACCAACAGCATCCTGGCATGTATCAGAAATAGTCTGGCCAACAGGACTAGGGAAGTGTTTGTACCTCTGTACTCAACACTGGTGAGGCCGCACCACAAATACTGTGTTCAGTTTTGGGCCCCTCACTAAAAGAAGGACACTGAGGTGCTGAAGCATGTCCACAGAATGAAAATGAAGTTGGTGAAGGGTCTAGCACACAAGTCTTTTAAGAAGCAGCTGAGGGAGCTGGGGTTGTTCAGTCTAGAGAAAAGGAGGCCTGGAGGATACCTTATCGCTCTCTACAGCTACTGGAAAGGAGGTTACAGCAAGATGGGGGGCAGTTCTGTTCTCCCAACTAACAAGTGATAGGACAAGAGGAAAAGGTGTCAAGTTGTGTCAGGAGAGGTTTCAATTGGACATTAGGAAAAATTTTTTCCCCAAAAGGGTTGTAAAACAGTGGAACAGGCTGCCCAGGGAAATGGTGGAGTCACCATCTATGCAAGTATTTAAAAGACATGTAGATGTGGTGCTGAGGGACATGGTTTTGTGGTGACCTAGCAGTGCTAGGTTAACAGTTGGACTTGATGTTAAAGGTCTTTTCCCATCAAACAATTGCATGATTCTATGATTCTATATCCACAGAAGTATGGATAATCAGTGTACATGGAGGGATGCATGTCAGACATAACACAAGGCATTTTGGTTTTAGTAAATCGTGTCATTCTGTAAATAATTCAGAATATTTAGTGCAATTTTCATTTAACTTGGAAAGATGTAGAATTATATAACATTACAACTGAATGAGACTTCAGAAAAGGCATTGCATAACCTAGCATGTATGCAATAATTTATCATAAGTGATACATAATCAATGCTTGTTTAACCTATTATCATTGTTGCTAAGTAGGTAATTCAACAGAAGTTGTTTTCTTGCTATTTAAGAGGAGAAATTTCGATTAAAGCAATAGATTTAATGATTGAACCAGTGATTAAAACCATATAAGAAAGAAACCAATTTCGGTTTATGAAACTCTTATTTCTTCTTGCAATCTCTTGTGTTTACATCCTCAGTAAATTAGGGTGATGTCTGCATTGGTTTTGTATTTAGACTTCCCAAGCTTATTAAGCATTGTACAGATAATACTGCCTGGTCACTTTGGTCAGTTTGTGCAAGGTGCCTTGAGTCATGGAGCTAAAACATCAGACTCAAGAGAATCAAAAATAACCTGCAGCCTGTGGGACTCCCAGAGACGTGATTTCAGATGAACCACACTCTGAAAAGAAAATTAAAACAAAAATTTGATTAATGAATCTGGTTTGTCCTTAGGCATACAAGGAATAAGACAGGGTAACATTGTTTTCAGTTGCAGCTGGTACCACTTTTCTGAGACCACATGTAGCAATAATGACATGTCAGATGCCAATCACTTTTACTTCTTTTGATGTGCAAGGAAACTAGTGTGTGCTCAGAATGAAGAAACAGGTTGATCCTTTATATAGGAATTTAAGATTCTAAGGTGACCCACACACAAGGTCATTGAGCTGGTTTGTTTTTAAACAGACTGAGTTTAAATCAATGCAATCCCCCTCTCAGACACTTTAAACAAGATACACTACAAAATTCTAAGCACATAGTTGAGGTCCATAAGCTTGATAGTCAAAAGAAAGCAATGTGAATCTTCCCTAAATCCTTTTGATTTAGGTTGTATTGATTTAAAAAAACTTCAAACAAGGATAAGCTATATGATTTTTTTAAATAAGGATTTTAAAAAAGCAGCTGTGTTTATAAGTTTTTGTCAATACTGACCCCTCTGTAGCAGTATGTTATACTCATATTAGTGAACTAGGTAAGGCTGTGGCACAGGCAGGGGTTCTGTTCCATTGTCACCTCTGCAGTTTAGCACTGCTGAGCCAGACTCTGCCCAGGCTGCTGCCAACCCTGCTGGCAGTGACTACGCATGGTTTGGATGATAGCTCAGACAAGTGGCAGTACAGAATAAGCTAATCCATTTCAGTGCAAAAAAGACACATTTGGCTGTATTGATAAAAGCAGTGCTGCACAGCTTGGCCACAGCACCAGAAAGCCATGGCCTCTTCTTTCCTACTGAAGAACCAAGAGGCATTTCTGTCTCCTCCCACCTTTCCTCTTCCTCCTTACAAAGTCAGGCACTAATGCAGAGCAATTCTTGAGGTTTCTCTTTGTCTTTGAATATAGTGATGTTGCACCATTTAACCACTGGAACTTTATAATATATTTACTTTTGTATATTTAATAATGTAGTTATAATAATAGAGCCTTTATGTATTAGTATAGTGATTCAGACAAGGCAATAAACCATGCCAATATAGTTATTTTAATATAAGTGAACTTGTAGCTGTGATGAAAGCAGAGATGACTGTATTTCATTGTCTATATCATTACAGTTAAAGCAATGCAAGATGCACTGTATATATTATACTGAAAAATGAGGAGGAGGCACAGTGGTAAGGATTGGGAGGGATGCAGAATGATATAAATACAATTGCTGTCAAATAGATGATGCTACCTCCTCCTTACACCTTAGTCAGTATATCTTGATCTACTTAAATACGTATTTGTAATTGAAACTCCTACATTCTTATATTCTACTTTCCAGCACCAGACATAGCAGTTTTGTCATCAGAATGGGAATGCTCATCCTTCATATTCCATTAAAAGCTCACAAAATAAATTGTCAATAAATGTTCTGTTTCCTTAGTAGCTTTACAGAACACCTAGTATTAGTCTCTGTCAATAAAATTCATCTGCAATTTCACTTAATTCAGATACCTGAAGTCTTATCTTTAGCATATTTTTAGCTGAATATACATCTTGCTGCATGTTGTGAAGCTTAAGATGCAGAAAATTTAGGAAGAGATTTTCAAAAGAAAATGTCTTTGTGCTCTTGTGGAAATTTTCTTGGAAAAAACCTATAGTCATAAAATAACTATCCATATTTTATAGAACCTGAAACCAGCTTTCCATTATAATACATATATTTTCCCATTCTGCTCATGTATCAGAATTCCAGGAATTATTCATATACGGAACAAACATATTTTCTGGGAAAACCCTCAATGAACTCAGGCTCCGCACAGGAGACAAAATCCATTAGGAGGCTGTAAGAGACCAGCATGCTGATGGTAAGAACAGTGTGACTGAAAGCTTTTAATTTTCTGGTCCTCATGGAAGTATTAGCTTTTTTCAAAGACAACTTCCCCATCCTATGGCAGACACCTGTGGGTCCCTTGGCTGACACAACATACAGTCCAGGGTAACCTCCTAGCAGCTTTGCTGTCAGTGCTGTGTAGTCCCACTCTGTAACTTCAGGCTGTTAGTGGGATGTCTAAATTTAGAAAATGGTGGACATACAAATACTGCAGTGATTCATGGGGGTTTTCCTTTAAAAGATACTACACATATTTAGTATATATAGACATTAAAAACCCATGGTCTCCAAGATCATTTACATGTATATCATATACATATAAATGCATACATGCTCCAGGTGTGTATAAGATGTGCATAATCTTGGCATGATTTTGGACTTAGGAAAGAGTGATGTTATAAATCATAGGCATAATGCAAGCTCAGGAGCATACATAAAGGTGTACATTTGCAATTCCTTATACTAATGATGGTAAATTTATCCCCAGAACATGTTAAGTTAAAAAATGATTTGAAACTTTTTATTAATGCAAGGTTTAGTTTCATGTCAATAGTATATAGTAATACATAGACTAAAGTATATACTTCAGAAATAAATATGCAATATATCTTCCAGTGTGTATGGTATATGTGTCTCTTTTCATCATAAAATTATGACCTTGTAGGTGCCTGTACATACTTACAGTCATCTACTTAATAGACTTACTGTTTTGTTTTACACAATGTCTAAAAATAGAAATAACAGATAGATGACTTTAAAAATGTGTAATTTGAAAACACCTTATAATAGGAAATTAACTGGCTTATATATTGATATATAATATAAGAAAAAGCAACATAATTCTCTGTGACCAAAAAGATTATTCCATGCATGGGAAAAGATGTTAAATGAATGATATTAAACACCTTTAATTTTACATGAACATCTTCTAAACCATATACAAAATAATCTAAATCAAAATAGGCACTTAAAACATTTCTGAAATGAACTTAATATGTGACTGAAGATAGACAAGGGGATGGATTTTACATAGCAGTCTGTAATTTTGTTAGATTAATGTAACATGGATTTTTCATGTGAGCACAGTAAGATCAGAAAATTTGACCATTTTGAAAGACGACTGTAATATTTGTCTCTGGGGACCAATTATCTTCAACATACCAAGAGGATTCCCCTCAATCTTTAAGTCTTTTACACGAGACAAGGCTGAGGTACTGAAATGGCAATTTTACTATCAGGTCCATAGGTTTTCCACTTCTCAGTGAAACTCTGAAACTTCACGCTTCCTTAATTTCTGAGCATCTCTATGAAGCTACCCAGGGTCTACCTGGAAATTCTGAGGAGAGTAAAGACCCCTACAATGCCTCTGCTCTTTTTGCCACTAACCAAAAAAACCACATTTCCTAACTCCTGAAGTAGTTAATGATTTCTTTTCCATTCAGGAATGCCTTTTAAGAATAAAATATCTTCCATTTCACTGAACATGTTTAATATGAAATAAATAATCATACGTCAAATTGTATAGCCCTAACATACATGCATATGCCATTTATAATATACTATTTGTATGTACCTGGCTTGATATAAATGAATAATTATGGTTTTTTAGAAGTTAAGTAAATTATCAATGAGATTATGCCAGCAATGCAGCTCTATATTACTGTCAACTATGTCATTACTTACTAAAGTGTTGTTGGGTTAATGCAAAGAAAGAATGGCTGGAACTGGTTAATTATGATAAGGTTTTATCTGCTTATGACTTCTAGATAGCCTCATTACCCTTCCAGCTAATATTCCCATGATGTATTAATAAGGTCCTGACTATTCCACCAGTGTTAATTAAAGCTAAATCTTTACTTGAAATTTTCTATGACCATTGAACTTCTGTGTAAATTACTTTGGATCTTTAAAGAGAGAACTTTTATAATTTTCATCGCTATTCATTTCAGCTGTGTTGGAATGGTCCCTTCAGCTGTTCCTGCAAGCATGGTAAGGCAACTTTGTCATGCATAGGACTCAAAATACTTTGAAATGAAGTAACAGCTATCTCAGAAGCCACTAGTTACGGTTTTAATTTTTGTCACAAGTTTATGTCATTGTTTAATGACATAACGTTAAAATAAATGCCCATCACTGCTGTCATTAGAAAAGTTTGTCAAGAGGAAGATTGCCTTTTTTAAAATTATTATAACCTTTCATGAGTTATGAAAAAAGTTTTATTTTGTGTGTAGACAAATATAGCCCAATAAGAATTCATGGCATCCATGAATTGCAGTCTAAGGCTCACAAAAATTGATGGCTGGTATTGGAAGTTGAATATGAGATAAATCTACACATGCATAGGCACACACAAGTTTGTGCACACCACTGACAAGGTTTCTTCTGTATTGTCTAAAGTACTGTGGGCCGAGAAATTTTAGTTACTAATGCCATAACTTCTATATTTTTAGAGCTTCCTCTTGATCTGTAAAAAGGTAAAATTTCTATCATTTAACATTAGCTAAGTCATCCTGTCATCAGAATATTTGCATTACTGACTCTTCCACTTAACCCCATGTGCCCATAGGCAATTAAATCCCTGAATTATAATCAGCTAAATGTATTATCCATTGGACCTTCTTCACTACTGTGATGAAGATTTCAAGTTGTATGACAATGTGGAATACAGCAAAATGCAAACAGTTCAAGAATAATCTCCTTGTGGCATAGCCTCAAAACCACCATCAATGGATCTCTCAAGATGATTTGAAATTCCAGTGCATTTAATACAAATAATATCTGTATTAAAACAGAATTTCAAAGCATGTTGTAGGATGTTCATTCTTCATGAAGCCCAAACTGCTTCCAATTAGTTTTCAGTAGTTTGAAAAACAGAAAAAAAGTTGCAAGTGAAGTAGAAAAACACCTCCATAGGCCAATATGTCTAACATATCTTAGCATGGAATGAATTGTCCTTCAGAAGTGCCTATTCCTCTCCATTTACTCTGTAAGAGACTAGAAAACTTAGTTATAAAATATTTTTTTTTTAATTATGTTTGCTTTCAGATGCTTATCACTAGGGAAGATGAATCCAATTTTAGCACGTAACAAAGGAATTTACAAGTCAATTAATGTCAAATGGGAAAAATTTCATCCAAAGTCCAATGCTTACTTAGAAAATTATGAAATGAAGGTATAGTCAGTATTTATTTTGTACTTTGTTCTGCATTTGCAGCATTTGTATCAGGGCACAGAATGGACACAAAATACTAACAGCATTTGTTTTAAATGGCAGGATAGATCTTGCTTGTTTACCTACAATATGTATTAAAAAGAAATTCAAAAAAAGGGTGATACCATCAGTTTCACCCTTTTAAGTATAGTTTTCTTTTAAACACCAGACCAAAACAGACCAAAATTAAGTCATCTTAGTCTTTACACTAGGAAGCTCAGGGATGGGGTTTGGGTTTGGTTTTTTATTTTCTTCAGGATTTTCCATTTTAGGCAGTCTTGCTGACAGGCTACTAGATGAGCAGATGTATCAAAGGCAACAGCTCTGGACAGGCTAAGAAACTTGTATACTAAACACACTGCTCCAGGTCTAGACCGTGCCTGACCAAAAACCTTTGCTCAGCTGTCATCACCATGTCTACCAAGTTGCCTAACATGACTTAGGAAAACTGTTCATGAAGAATTTCTTAAGGATAATTACACTTTACAATCCTAGACTTAACTCTTCATGAAAAAAAAAAGTGGCCCTTATGAGAGATAGCACTGATATTTTAAAATAAGATCCTTGAAACATCTTAATGAAACTGAAATAGACTTTGTACAATGACAGAAAAGTGTATTTGCAAAAAAAAGTCTCAATATTTTTACATCCAGACTGAAAACTTACTGAGTAATATCATATTCAATCATAAATATTCTGGTCTCAGTCTTTTCCTCAGTCTGTATATTTAGGCATTGTTTACTTAAAGTTAAAACATACTGTAAGGAAGGATAATTAACTGATTAGTTATTCATATGAATTAATACTTGTCAATTCATACCTGAGTTTGGAAAGCAAAAACTACAATCATGGTTTTAAATAATTTATAACATGGCAATTTTTTTCTTTGCTTTTAAGTATAGGTTGTGGGTGGAGTAGCTGGGCTACTTCTTATGTGTTTCTTACTAACATAATGAACAATTACTTAGTAAAATCAGAAGTTACTCCATGTTTACACGAGTTCCATTTTTATGATTTGCAAAAAGTACAAGTAAAGTTTCGGATAATTTCTCAGTATGGTTCACAGGGATTAAATGCATCAGCTTCTCACATTAAAAGATCACAGAAGTGAACATATTACAGGATTAATTTTTTGAGGCACTTTATGATATTTAAAAATATTTAACTAATGTGAGGAAATATTACATTCACACTTCAAAGGCATTTTTACTTTAGTTACCCAGCCAGTACTAATCCAGTTAAAAAGAGAAATGGAGTAATGAAAAGCTGTGTTAAAAGGAAGCTAATAGTGATGTGAAATATTTATTAGTATCAAGAGTCCATATTTTCTATTTCTCTTTCAGAAAAGCATAATGCAAGTTGAAAGATTTGTAAACAGAGGACAAATGATTTAAACACCCCAGTGCCTACATTTGTTTTAATAATTAAAAAAAAAAAAAACAAAAACAAAAAATCAGCTTAAAGTAGTAACATCTCATCATAAAACATTCTCAACAGAAAAACTGGAATTGAAACAATTTGCTTTAGAAAGAAACTTAAAAGGGAAGCTGGTTGAACTGATGACAGGTAAGCAGAATGCAGATGCAGTAAGACTAGGCAGAAAATGAAAGGCCCACTTATTCCTGTGTGATGTTCTTTGTTTGACAGGTTGCTTGCACTTGGCAAAGCATTTGTGTAAAGCAAGTACTGGAATGGGTTCAGAAGTACACAGCTTTGACATGAAACTCATGTTGAATTTAGCATTCTCTGTAAGATAACAAAAGATTGACCTTGACAAAAGCATAAAGAGATGGTTTTAAGTTCTCATCAGCACTTCAGTGCAATGAATTGATCTTGATTATGTTTTTCCAAGGATGTTTACATGTATAAGATAAAACTGGTTGCAGCTGTTGCAGCAAACCTGTTCCTCGCTTTGACAGAACTTAAGCGTTTGTCAAAATACAAGAAAGGTGATGAATTCTATAGGGTAAAAGTCTTGTAGATAAATGACAAACATTAGTGTTCACGTTGTTTAATATATTCTCCTTTATTTTTACAGTGCTGTAGAGATCTCTCATGATACAGATTTTGCAGTTAAAATGCCTTTCAGGGATGTAGCCATTTTAAATAGCCTGTGATGTGAAATTCTGTCAAAAATGGGTCAAGCATGAACGGAAGGTTGGTTCAATAGAAGACAAAGGATGTTATCATACAGAAAACAAGAGATTCCTTTCACATTGTGGCTGTTTCAATACAGTAACAGCTTTTACTCTCTTACACTTTTTTTTTTTTTCCTGTTGAAAGAGTTCTGTATAGTTTAATGCAAGAATATTCAATAATAATAATGGTTCATTAATCACTAAACCATTAATATATGCCCTAAAATGACAGTTATATTTTTGCATGAGTAGTACATCAAATTTATAACTCAACAGAATGTAAGAATGTATACATGTACATACACATTCACATACATATTTATATATATACATATACATCTATGAATATCTATGCATAAGCATAATCTGAATACTTGTGTTCATGTTCATTTTTACGTGGTATAATTCTCATTTCGTTCTATTTTCTGCTTTTCTTTCTGCACCTATGTAATCTTCTAATCACTGGTTTGTATGGTTAAGCTTTGTGGGAAATTTTCTTGAAGGTTACTGATTTCTCTGAGTACCTACAGTCTTGACAACTGTATGAAAAGTACTATTAGATGTATAGCATAATTTAAAGTCAAAAAAGCAATAAATAGTCCAAGAAAGATTTATTAAGGGTGGTGACAGGTGCACGCAGATACTTGTGCAAAGAAAACAATCATGTAGTTCCTTAATTTAGTAACAGTGTCCGTATGTGTACTGAGGACATCTGTGAATGCTCCTTACACTAAAAAGCATAATAACCTGTACTTGTACCTGCATATGTGGATAAGGTTTTAAATATCAATTTATACATACAATAATTATTAATTTACTTCTCACCCTAATAAACTGTATTCTTGAATTACAGGGATATGATTTATATCCAATAGGATGGCAATTCATATTTAGGGCAACAGACCAAGAACCCACAACTTACAACGATATATGCTTCTTGGTACTGTAAAACAGGATATACTGATATGCTTTTTCACAGATGGAGATTTTTATACTTAATTTTGCTAATACTGTTATACAAATCCTTACTCATGTAGTATTTAAAACATAGTATGGACTTTCTCAGTGACTGAAAGCTGTAGCAAACAAAACAATAAGGCATAAAGGTGGCCATTGTCTGTTTGTATAAAAGAGTAAGATTAGAACTGTGGTCTAGTGTGAGGACTTCTACTAAAAATTAGGGATATGGCATTTTATTCACATTTCTTTTCCAAAACTCAGTAGCTTAATCTTTGTAGTTTTCCAAATCAGAACCCTTTAGGTTTTGATGGCTCTGCTAATTGTACGTGATAAATTTCCCATGTCCCTGGAGATGTGCCTCTCCCTAGACTCAACACAAGAAAGTGCAAGTATAGTAACACAGCTGTGGGCACAAAAATATCCTGATATTAATGGATTGGGAAGGAGGACGGTGATGAGCTTGCTTTCCTCCCTTTCCTTTCCTCGCCAGTTCCTGCTGGGCACACAGCACGAGGCTGCGTTTTTGGTGAGTGGGAAAGGGACACTTACGGTGGGGGTCTTCTGTGCCTTTTACATCCCCACCCTTCAGAACTACATGATGCCCCCCTTTACATCTCCAGAGGCCTTCCACAGCTTTTCTCTGTCTCTGTTAATCTGCTAAATAAGGCCTGAAGTTAGAGCGAAACAGCAGTACTGAAAATTCAAGTAGCATATGAGTCTCTTGTGGGAGAGACTAGCAAATGGTCTCATCTAACTCTACTTGTCTATAATTACTGTGCTCTAAAAGCTGCAGCAACATGTAAGTTTGGATTTTATAACCTCTAATCTTCAAGAGTTTGAATCTGTATTTTTCTGCTTCTGATGAAGTGCCACTACTACCAGATAAAGAGGCAGGGTAAGAATGTTTCGTCCTCCCTATGGAAAGTCTCACGTCAAAGGAAAGAAAGTTTCATTGAGCCAGAAGAAGTGAAAAAGCACAACTCCTTCAATCCAAACAGGAGAGGCAGGAGAGGAACGTGAGTTTGGCTGCCAGTGCTACCTGCTCATTTTACATTAATATGCTGCTGGACATGAGTCTCTGTACAGCATTGGGAAGGGTGACCATGGTGAAGTGTAGATAACGTTCTCACTGGCTTAAAGATGATTGCATAAAGCAGATTATAAAATTTATATTATAAATAAACTTTGAAGGGAAATGAGGAGTCAGAGTTACCAATACTTATATTATACATACCTTTTTTTAGTTTAAGTCACCATTTTTCTCTTTGGGAACAGAAGTGGATCTTAATTGTGATGCTGAGTCATATTCTGGATATTCTGGTATGCAGAAATGAAAACAACATTGTTCTTGTCTGTGTCCACTGTAGTGAGCTGAAAGAATTTTCCCCTTTATGTTTTTAATTCAAGATATAAGAATCAATCAGTTAAAGGTCAAAACATACAGGAACATTTTAAATGTAGAAATACATTTATGCAACAGTTTCAAATGTTTGCAACTCAAGAGAGCTATATATACTGTAGATGCCTGGAAATGTGGCTTTTTGTTAACTTGCAAGTGAAATTATCATATCTGTAACATGTATTCAGAGAATATACAATGAACCATACAGTGAATTTGTAAATGAAATTTTATTTATTCTGATTAAAAAGTAATTTTACATCACCTAGCTGGTCGATGATAGGCAAGAATTAGATTCTTACTTATTTGAAACTTCTTTTTTTTTTTTTTCCCAGAAGTTATATTTTTAAACCTACCTTTTTAAAGGAAGTTCTCTTAATAGGCCTGCCCTATTTGTAAAGGCTGATGGAATGACTTTGAGAAAATTAATCTCATCATTTTTTCTACTTCTACTTATATGAATGACATGGGATATTCTAGTGGATAGTGGTAGCAGATACCTTCTCCACTGGAGTTTTCCTATCAATTCTCTTCAGTTGATGAATGCTTCATTGTATACCCCACCTATTCTTATTTGATTTTCACAGTTTAGTATCTGCTAAGTATTCTTACAATGATTTAATGGAGAATTCCCACATATCCTTTCATCCAAGTCTTAGCCTAAGTCCATCTTCACTCTGAAGATGAAATGCTATTGTGTTTATTCTTCTATAGATTATCCCATAACCCATATGTAAAAACATGTTTTTGCATATTTTGGTAAAGAATATTAAGATGTCATTTGACTCTCAGCAGAGTATTTGGGTAACCTGAATATCTTTAGACTGTAATAAAGATTGAAGTTAAACAGTGGTTAGGTAGTATGGGCAATTCTGGTTTACCAACTGTTGTGTAACCACAAGAAGAGCACAGAGATGCCACCTTACACAGGGCTAAAATACTGGGATTATCACTGCTTGCTGTGCTGTATCCTGATTTAACTGTGCAAGGGTAGGTAACCAGAACAATCCAATGTAACCAGCACCACTTTAGATCAACCACTAAGGTACAATTCTTCTAATGCTTATAAGGCAATGCTTAGATAAGTAGCAGCAATTTACAGGATATCAGAGCAGTCTGAAGGAAAGGAGCATCTGCACAGCTCATCTGGGTTTGTTGCTGTCTTGTACCCAGTCTAGAAACAGCTTCACCTGTTGATGTGTGGTCAACATTGATAATTCATTCCCTGGGTGGTAAGTTATGTGATTCTGATACAACATTAATTAGTTTTCCCCATAGACATTTTCTGTTTTCTTTAATTTGATAGCACATTCTGAATGCAATACTGAAGGTATATTTTCTTATATGATTTGTTCACTTTGTAGAGTCTGTTTTCTCAGATAACCTCACAGTGAAAAGGGTTTCCTGATGTTCCTGTATTTCCCTTAGTGCCCATTGCCTCTGGTTCTGGCACTGGGTACCCCCCATTACTGCCCATATTCTGTTACAAGTTATTAATGAATATATTTCTAGGCAAAATGTAAATATGAAGATGGAAATTATGCAAGGAAGAAAATCATTATGTCATTTCTCAATAAAGCATCTGAGTTCCATAAATATTCTAAATAATGACAACATATATTTAATCAATTATTTACATCTGTTGTAGGTAGTTATGAACTAATTAAATTAAAAAACCACAACCCAATAGAGTTAAGAAACATTTTCCCCATCATGTTGTTAATCCATGTCAGAGTTAGTAATGACTGTGCACTTAAGTGTAATTCTACCTTTGAGATTTGGGGTTTCTAATGCTACCTTTCATATAATTACACCATATCTGATATATTCTTTAACCTATTAATTATAAAGGTATACATTCAATCTTAATTTAGTTTTAATAAAAAGTATTCCCCTGTGGTATAGTGCAGAATTGTTTGGTTTTTCTTTCAAAAATTTTGAGTTACAGACCCCAGAAAAATGTTTTCAGAAGAGATGCAGACTACAGTAAAAAAATTTTAGGTCTACTGAGAAAAGATGCTTTTCTTTTAGCTATTGTTTTATAAACTGCAACGTAGAAAAATACTGACTTCATTTTGTCTGCAACAGCTCCTCTGCTTTTTAGGAGCTCATGGTAGTAATGCTATAAGGTGACATCCAAGCACAGATGCCCAAGTAAACATGTAGTCATAAAATCTTTAAAGAACAGTCAGTGATAGAAGCAAGGACCTCTTGCTTTTATATTACATTCTTCTGCAACCCATAGAATTACTGCTTTACAGTAGTACTGGCTAAGTAAACTGTTAACTTGAATTTCTACTGATGAATATAACTACCACATGTGGAACTATCTTAAAAGAAGGTTATTAAGAGTAGGGGATAAAACTCTCAAAAGTCATGAAATGTCAGATATATGTAGCAATGGGTCAAAGCAATACCTGTTACTGGCTTAATTCAAGTAAATGAGATAAACAAGCAAGGTTTTATGCACACAAAGCTGTGGCTACAGGAGTCTCAGGCAACTCAAAGATAAGCAAATTAAGAACCCATGCAAGAATGAAGAGTTGACATATTGTCAGGCTGAAACAAATGAGGATGTACCACACAACTTACGTATCATCTAAAATCACAATTTTAAGTACTGAGTAGAGCTATATAAGCTTTTGTTTCAAGCCTTAACTTTTGAAGAACATCAGTAGAAATTGAACATTGTTTGTTAATGAATAGAATGTCCTGGTATCTGGACTTGATCAATAACTGTTTTAGAAGTAAAAGAAATTTTATGGTCTCTTTAAAGCATGGAGCCAAACATTCCATTTTCCCTAAAAGAATGAAAAATAGGAAAATCTCAGCTCATATGATTGCATGGAATTAAATATAACCAGAATGGGCTGGAAATTTAGTAAATTAGACACATGGAGTTCCAGATTCGTGATTTTTTAATACACTCCTTGGATTTGGTTCATGAGACACACTACTCTATCCAATATTTTGTCTGCTTTTTCACTTGACTATACAAAAAAAGCTTTAGGATATTGTATGTGTTTTGTTTGATAGAGGTTTTACTGACCCATTCTGAATCTCACCATAGTACTCACTTTAAAAAACACACTTTTATCTAAGGCATGCCTTAATATTTCCACTGGAGAAGAAATACTCTTGGTGTTAATGAAATGCCTTACATCCAACAGAACTTTATTTTCCATTTTATCTTCTTTGCCTCAAACCTATGCTTTTCTCAGCTGTCAGGAAATAAAAATTTTCCTTGTTCCTAATCCAGCTGTTTCATTTATCTGGTTACCTTTTGCTTTTCATTTTATGTGTTTGGAGAAATGTCATGTAAGCCAGCTGTTCATCCTACAGTGGATTTTTTGAGCTTGCGTCTGTTTCCAATTTTACTGGCTTGACAGATGTCTATGGCTCATATTAAGATTAAATTAGCTTCCTGAGACTGTCTATACCTCACACAACTGTTTTGGTTTTTTCCATACTCTGCTGTGCCATTCGAAGCCTGTCTTTTACTGAAGAGTAATGCAATTTTCCAGTTTCACATGTGTTAGCTCTATATTTTCATCTATACAGACATCCATACACTTGTTCCCACTGCCTTTAGTTTTGAACAGGAAGAATATTGATAATGCAGCACATTTCCGAGATAGCATGTAGGCTTCAGTAAAGCCTTGCCCACATATTAAAAAGATGAAAGTCCTGACTGAAGTGGCGAACACTGATTCTGAGCCTACTACTGATGTCTATCTTCATTTTACTGTTTTATGGATCACAACTCTCTTCTGTCTGCATGAGGTCATAATAATCATCGATACATTCACTATACCATGGAGTTACAGTAGGGAGGAGACAGAGATGATTTTTAACTTATTTGTGTGCACATCTTCATTTAAGCAATGTTTATTCTATTAAAGGAGCCTAGTAGCAGTCTGAAGTCCCTTCAGCCAGCCCAGCTGTACTCTTTTGCAGATGTCTATAATAAACCCAGGCAGCTGAGTAATTTTGTAGAGGACCAGTTTAATCCTAGCATTGTTTCCCTAGGGATGTGGCATATTTACCCCATTACAGAGCTGAAGAAGCTGTTTTTAGAAATTTATATGACAGTTTATGCTACTCCCTTACCAAACTGAAGGTGAAGGAAAAAGATATCTCTTTTTCAGGGCAAATCATAGACATGGTAAATCTAGGGAAAGGCCTCAAAAATGCCACTCTTCATTTACTACACAATTTCCATTTTACAGAACTTGGTTTATATAATTTTGTTTTTAGACATTTAAGCATCTGAGTATTGAGCTTCCGATATGTTCTTTAAAGATTTGCATAGCTACTTACAGTCAGGTCTCCAATTCTGTGGAAAATTAGGAAAAATCTGCAATTTCCTTTTAGGAAGCGATACACTTATCTCTACATTCAACTCTTAGCTCTATCTTTGTCCAGTTTATATATTTAATAGAAAGCATACTACAGGAAAAATAGCTTTATGATTAAATACCAAGACTGAAAAGAAACTTTTTTTACTCACACTCCCCAAATCCATCCTCTGAATGTGATAACTGGGACTCATTCTTCTAGGCAGCCTATTAGGTTGGAGATGCAGTGTAATTTCCCTTCCCAATGTCCCGTTTGTAAATCCCATATAAAGGGACATGCCATAATTTAGGAAGTTGTTACAAAAGGAGCTGCAATGCTGCATTTGAGAGCTCTGTTCATCACTGGATAGCCTTTCATGCTGTCCCATAATAACTCCTGGGTTCTTGATTTAGGAAGGGATCACGCCAACTTCCAAAACAATCAGGGCCTAAGAGCATAACTGAAAAATGGCATAAATCTACTTCAGCCTTGTCAGTGAGATTGGTAACATGTCACTACACAGGACAACACAGGGCTCTACTTTGGCCTTGCTGCTGGGGTGTGGGCAGTCTGTATGTCTGTTTATCCAACTTTCCATCAGTGTAACTGAAAAGCAATTGATGCAACTGGCCAACAAATCTCTCACTGATTTTCTTGATTGATGTCTATTGAATGATGGCTTTAGTGAATATACGTAATTTTAGAACTTGCAATAAATTGTGGCCAGCTTAGGTCTCCTGCAAGAAACTTGCCTCCTGGGTATGACTGCAAGCTTTATATATGAAATACTGACAGCCTGCAAGCAATTTGTTTTCCATCTCAGAACTTTTCTAAGAGAGATTTGTCTATCAGTGTAAATGTTTGTATGCACATACACATATATATTTACGCATTTGAGAACTTCAGTCTGTGTAGCACTGTATCTTATAACTAGTGGAGGAAAAACTCTACAGGATTCCTCAGAAGCTGTAAGTTTATAATACACCCAGCTCAGATATGATATGACAGATGTTCAGAATATGCTTATTTGTTCGACATTTTAAGACGATTAAGCCAAATTTGGTTTAGATTCTAATGCTTTAAATTAGCCATGGAGTTTACAGACTGCCCTAATTTTCAGTTTTGTAACAGAGATTCAAACCAGAAATCTGCATATTTTCAAAATATTAATAACTTGTATGCTGATGCTACTTTTCTGTATTTTGTTGAACTAATATTATATAAAATATTACAGAAAAATAAGATTATTTATTTTCAGTGGGAATTAAGCATTCAAGTAGATGTTTTACCTACGGCATGTAGTTGGCATAATTTTTATTTCTATTTTATTCCTTATGCACATATATATGAGTATTGTGTGTAGTTTTGAGACTGTTTCTTTGTATTTGAAACAATTACTTTGAATCATAGATCATAGAATCGTTTGGGTTGGAAGCGACCTTTAAAGATAATCCAGTTCCAACCATTCTGCCATGGGCAGGGATACTTTCCACTAGACCAGGTTGCTCAGAACCCCATCCAACCTGGCCTTGAACTTCTAGGGATGTGCTTCTCTGGACAACCTGTTCCAGTGCCTCACCACCCACACAGTAAAGAATTTTTTTCCTAATATCTCATCTAAATCTACCTTCTTTTAGCTTAAAACTATTACCCCTTGTCCTGTCACTACACAACTTGATAAAAAGTCCTTTCTTGTCTTTTCTGTAGGCCCCCTTTAAATACTAGAAGGCTGCTCTAAGATCTTTTCAGAGCCTTCTCTTCTCTAGGCTAATAATACCAATCATCTCAGGCTGTTCTCACAGGGGAAGTGCTGCAGCCCCCTGATCATCTTTGTGGCCCTCTTTTCTGCTCAAGCAGGTCTGTTCCTTTCTTATGCTGAAAGCCTCAGAGCTGAACACAGTACTCCAGGTGAGGTCTTGTAAAATTGGAGTAGAGGGGCAGAATCACCTCCCTTGACCTGCTGGCCACACCTCTCTTGGTGCAGCCCATAAGTGTACTTGTATTTTTTTGAAATCATAGAATACTTTAGCCTGGAAGGAATCAGTTGGATGAGAAGGAGTGGTTGCAAGTTTTTCATTTAAGCCTCTTAGTTCTGACATACACTTTTTTCAGATGTAGTGTTACACAGTTTTATATTTGTCTTTCTGTATACACTGAAATGTATAAGCAATATTTTAAAAAAATGTTTGAAGCATCAACACTGGAAAACAGTAGAATAATAGCTTTAATCTGTGCTTTAGAGCACACTATTTTTCCCTCTGGCTTGTGATCATTGCAGCAAAAGTGTATTTTTTTTCATTACTTATCATTTTTATCATTACTACAAAATTCTGTTGAACTTCAGAAATTGAAAATATTTTGTGCATTCACTATTATAATTACCCTTTTTCCTTGTCCATTAAAAGAATATCCCAGATTATATGGATTCTGGAAGTCAGTGACTGGAAAGAATTCATGAGTTATTTATCCTGGACAGGCAACTGAAAAAGAGCTTTCATTGTGATAGCAAGACAAAAGCAATTAATGAGACATTGGGGTTGGTTTTTTTTTTCAGATCAGAAAGACTGTCATCTGTATACAGGTATGTAGTATAAAAAGTACTAATTAAAAAAAAAAAAATTAAATACTAACACTCTTTTTCATCTATCAAGTAAAAGTATCACAAGAGCCAGGGTATGAAAGGTGAATAAAACTTAAATCATTGGAACAACTAGTAGTAATCATTAACCACTGAAACAAATTACTGTTAGAGTGTTAACTCCTTATCTCTTTATGTCATTGAAAACTGTGTCAGATGTCTCTCTAAAATGTAGGCAAATGTAAGCATTGGGGTCAATATAGGGTAAATGAGAGAAGTGTATTGGTCAGTGCTATGAGGGCCACAATATGCTACTTTCACTATATAAGTGGCATTCAGCACAAACCAGATTTGCATAAATCTTCTAATAGTCCTTTTGGCCTCTCTACATTTTTTAACTATATGAAAATCTTTAGAGATTTGAAGTCATAGATATGCATTCAGTTTTTTCAGAGCCATTCATGGTAGCTCAGTTACCAGACAGCTTTCCAGTGGTAAAATGAGGTGTCAGCCAAGGCTGGCACAGGTTGCAAGAGAAGAATCATCAGCTGAAGTGGATGTCACCATTCCAGCTGCTCCAGGACCCACTTTGTAATTACCAGATCCACGTTTCTCCAGATCTTGTTAATGGTAACTCTGGAAAGCAGATTATGTTACTGCAGTACGTTAGCTGAAGTAAAGGAAATAAATAAAAGAGAAAAGGGAAAATGTCCAAAACTATGGAGACACAGTAATTGAGTAGACAGAAGGCAGTTATGGGGAGTGGAGAAAAGCAAAGATCTTAATTATCACAGACTAGGGAGAAGAAAGCGTCTCTATCATGAGACATATTCCTACCCAGGTCTCTTCTTCCTTAGAACAGGTTGCTTTTAACCCAGAGTGAGAAAATTGTTTTGTGGCCAAAAAAACAGAGCATAGTATGAAAGGTTATGCCAGGGGAGGCAACACAGACAAGAGAGGCAAAAAGGAGTGTTGCAAGAGATATAAAAAAAAGAACTACTAAACAAAATCATGGAAAACAGAGAAAGAGAATAAAAGAAATGAAACAAAGACCAAAGTGAGAAATGGAAGAAGATAAAAGGTGCAAGCAAAGATGTTGAGGAATGAAAAATAAGGTAGGAAAATCTATTTACTTCTGAAGTTAATAATTTCTGTTTTCACTCATAGTTAATTGTAGATGACACAAGAAGTATAGAAAGAAATATATATTAAAATGTGCAATATGACAAAAAGGAAGTGAAATGAGTTAAAAAGCAGATGGTATAACTGGAAATAATTGCTTAGAGAACAATTCTGTGAGCAACATACAGATCAGATTCAGTGTCTACATACAATCATGGAGTCTATGCTAGTGAATGGCTTGCAAACTGCCTACCGAGAGTGATCTCTATCCCACTCCAGCTGCTGGACTGTGGCAAGTGATGGCTCTGGAGAGCACTAGCTGGTTTCAGCCAAATTCATGCCAAAGAACTCACTAGTTACTCCTATAAATAGTCTAGTCAAGTGGGAAGCAATGTTTCCAGGATTACTTTAATTTACTAGCATGGATGCAGGCAGTGAGTCCCAGATAATATTTAAATAGTATAAGATATGCAGCTGCACTTCCACCATAGGCGTAAATCTGGCCACTGAGAAAGGGCAGTACTCTAAAGGTACTGTAAGGGATGACTGTTTGATGGAGAGGTGCAGGGGACAAGGGCAATCAAACACAAATACAGACCTCATATCAATATCAAGATCTCAGCTTCAGCACAGTGGGATTTGAAGCTCATCCGCCAGCAGCAATCCTGTCTGCTCTGCTGCATATGGTTTATTAGGTGATAAGAAAGGCTGCTTAAAAGTCAGACCATGCTATTAAAAATCAGACAATATTTCCCAAAACTAACTTCTGGCATGTTTTAAAAGTTTCTGTAGGTCTCTGCAGGAATCATCTTTTTGCTAGTGTGTGTGCTTCAGTGCCCGAAAATCTTCAAGACGTTCCTCTCTTCTAAAGCAGAACAGGAGTTGGTTCTAGTCAGCAGCAATATGAACTCAGGCCTTTATTTAATATTCTGTGGGCATATTCTTAAAACGTCAGTGCATATTTTAGACACTTCACTGCACTTCTGTGCGTCACTTCATGTTTTTAGTTTCTGTTCTGAAGTGCAAATATATGAGACACCACTGAAAAACCTTCAATTGCCATTGTACTGCCTCTGCAGTTTCTTTTGATTCATCATAATAGCTCATCATGGGAACTGCTTCTCTGTACACTTACGTATATACTGTTCAGTGAAGGTTGTTTGGCAAGATGCATATATCCCCTCCAGGGAAAGAAATACTTTTCTTTCCATCTTTTGCCCCCACAAGAGCAGGTGTAAACAAACTCTGTATGGGGAAATAATCCAGTGTGTTGACAATTGCTTCCTCCAAAGTTGTTACTCCAATATCACATAATATGCAACTTAATCTGACTGGTTTCATATATTACATTAGAAAAAAAAAAAAAATAGACATTTCAGTATATTTATTTTCCATTTAAAATCATTAAAGTCAATAGAAATACTTTTGAAAAAAACCCTCAATAATACAGCTTTAAAATGTCGATTCCTTTCAATGTGAGTGAAGTGTTCAGATGATAATTACTTTTAAACCATTTCTGTGAAATAGAAATAGTATTCAAATTTCTACAATTTTTTAAAAATCAAAAATGACAAAAAAAATAATTGAAAAAAACAGCTCCCTGTAATGACTTGAGGTGTGTGAGATTTTGTAGGAAAAACTCTGAACTGTTGATCCTATAAGACATAACTGCTTCTTTTTTCAAATATGTATTTTTATTTTCTGGAACTACAAAAGAATATTGATAGTAATGTTACCTCAGGCATGTCATTCTGAAGGCTAACCTGGTCTAGAGGCATATACATTTTTCAGGACACATTTTTCAATCTGTGATAAAATGCTGTATTTTCTTCTATAATGTAGATTCTATTTTATGCTCAGTTACGTATGAAACAGTGTTCATGCTTCAAATTTCATTAAGCCTCTCTGTAACAAAGGTAAAGATTTGCATATTTTAATTTGTTGCCTTCCCTTTTGGTATACTGAAATACAGAACTAATTTACGATTTACACGTATTATAGACAGCTTTGGAATGACGTTCATTTATTTTATTGGTAGGTGAATATCTGGGATATAACTTTAGGGCTACTGTTGACTATTTAGCCTTTAATTTTTGTGGAAATGTACAGTTCTTTATGTGTGGTCATCAGCATGGTTCAGAAGATTAGTATCTGGACTGCAAGCAAGATTTCTGCATGTTATTTCTGGTTCAGATAGTGACTTGCCATGAAACTACAGGCATTTGCTCTTGGCCTCAGTTTCCTTACAGATAAAGTAGAAGTGACAACACTAGATTTCCTTTGCAAACTGCCTTGAAAGCTCAGAAAAAAATAAGTGGAAGGATCAGGAAAGATATTCTATTGTAAAGGAGAAAAAAATGCATTTACAGAGATAATTATATCTTTGCTACATGCAACTAGTTAGCCCAGATACAGAAATAATAATGCCGTTGCAGTACAGAGCTCAGCATGAATTGCAAAACCTACCCAGGACCTGAGTAAATATTCTGTCGGCTAACCTGTATAGAATTTGAAGTCAGCATAGCAATACTGAGAAGAAGGTTTAAAGTGGCTCCTGCATGTCTGGGTGAGCTGCAGCCCCACTTCTGACTGTAGAAAACGATGAGAAAGTTAAATGCACAAGACTTAGTAGAAAGTTATTAATGAAGAGTTAACAGTGCAAAATATATCAAGACTCTTAAGAGTGAAATCCTGAAAATCAGATAAATCCTGAAATATTCAGAACAAATCTAAATACAAGTCTGCCTGGTCTCCTTTCCTTTTTTGTGAAGTACTCACACCAGCTCCTTTGCCATGTTCATATACATGTTCTGCATCAAGATCTTCTAAAGGCAAAGCACAGTGCCCATCCCTCCCTCTCTTCCTGCCTCCCTCCCTCTTCATGAGATGTTACTCTTTGCTTTCACATGCCACCCTGTTAGTGATCAGGTTGTCACAGTGTAATACCCCAAAAGTTGCTGTACCACCTCCCTGCCATGAAGAAATGGGCTTTCTATGAGTTTCACATTCAAGGAGAGCACATATGGCAACTCCAGCCTAGCACTGTACCTTGCCTCCATTTTATGAATTTATCACAGTTCAGGCATATGTGATGTTTCTAATACAGTAAAAAACCAGACCTGATCAATATAGTATCCTCAGAACTGAAGCTTTAAAGACAGGGGGTTTTCAAGAGTACTTGATAGGCCTTCAAATAATTAGGGGTGAGCATAAATCTAGGGAAAAGCTTGGCCCCATTTTCAAGCAACTGCACACAGGATTCAGCCACAGCTACACAGATGTAAAACACGCAGTATAAAGGAGCTTAAAATTGTCAAGTAGTTCCTGAATAAATGAGTGGCTGTGTATGAAGTGATTTGAAAAGGATGATATTAGCATATAATCTTTGCCAATGTATGGCACTGAATATATGGTTATTGCTAGAGCTCCTTAGTATCATTTCAGACAAGATTTTCTCTATAGCATTTTTACTTGGCTTTGTGATATAACAGCTTGTGGTCAACCAACAAAAAAGGAGCTATGTAATCAAGAGAAAATTAAAGTCTAAGAATAAACAAATACCCATGGTGTGTGTGTGATGCTATAAGTAATTTCAAAAGACAAGTAGAACAAGCAAAGCAAACAGGGAAGGTGCAGAACAGATTACATTGCAAAACTTTCTGCATGTTCATATAGCTTTTATTTCAGTGTTCAAGGAGTTTCCATATGAATGTGGTCATATGGAAATGCCTGGAAAGCATGATAATTGTCACATTGCAGAAACTCTTTTTATGTATAAAGAACATTTTATGTGTAAAGAAGTATATCGCAGAAAGGATTTATCTGTATCTCTGCCCCATCAAGTTCATTTTCAAATTTAATTTGAAAATACATCTCCTCTTTGCCTACCTACTCACCCACCCAAATTCTTCCCTCTATATGCTTATGTTTTTTGGCTTTTTCCCAGTTACTTATTTCTAGAAACCATTTAGAGATCTGAAAGATGTTATATAAAATTAAACTCTATTCAGTAAGACCCATGCAGCAAAACAAATAACAAATGTCTAAGCCCACACTATATTAGACCCACTTTCACAGATATTTGGATTAGTACAATGGAGGTCTTTTTTTAATACCTCTTCATCTGCCTTTTTCTATTTTCCCTTTTCTTCTTTTCCTCTGCCTTCTGCTGTCCCTCTACACTGTAAGGGGAAATCAGCTCTATGTGGAGAAGTAGTAGTGTCAGTCTGGGGAATGTGGTGGCAGAACTGGTGTGGGATCACTTCAGCATGCAGCTCAGCAGCAGCGGCAAAGCCAACTGCCTTCAGCAGGGCAATGTCTCATTATGCTTAGTGCGCTGGCTGCTCAGCAAGGGGCAGAAAAGAATGGAAGAGAGGAAATCAGTGATATTGCCTTAGAGTTGATATGAAACACTAGCTCTCTTTTGTAACACAGAATGATATGGTGAAGAACCACGAAAAAAACCCAAACAAACCTGCTTGAGAACAATCACATTTGACCTTTAAAAATTTTGCTTTTAGAGGTTACTCTTTTTGCATTTCAATTTTTTGTTTTGTTTTGTTCTGTTTTTGGTTTTTATTATTTTTTTAGACAATGAGTCTTCATTGAACATACAGGATGAGTACGTTTTCCCTTTGAACTTATCTGCCCAATTTCTTATTGGGTTAAGTACTTTCTCCTGCACTCTATTAGAGACAGTATTTTTTCAAAATCAAGGAGTCCCATGGTACATACACTCCCTGAGGCATGGGGAAACCTAATCGCGAACCTGACCTTCCTTCAGCAAAGTCCACAGTAAGACTTTTGCTGACCTGGAGACTGTCTATTCTTGTGTGCTCACAGGGCCAGCTTCAAACAATGAAGGACTTTTTAGTGGAGAGGCCAGTGAGAATCGGAACAGTCCCTATGGGGTAAAATCAATTGCCACTGATGCCAGTGATCACTGACTTTGATGGCTGCTGCATATCATGGCATTAAGTGGGAAGGAAGCTGCTTTAGTAAAAATAAACCATACAACACAAGCTTTGTGTCTTTTGCAGTCTGTGACTTTTGAAGCACAATCATGTATTTTACAAGTAATATCTAATACTCACAGGAAAAGAGGGTAATAGGAATTTACAAAAAGAGAGAATGGCAACTGTTGTAAACATGTAGAGGTACTGGAAAGCTGTACAACCACTTGAAAGAAAGATGTTTTTGTTTAGGCCTGACACTAAAGCTTAGGAGCATCAGGGAAAGATGAATATAAGTACAATGCAGAGTTATTAATTAGGAAAATAAAGGTAAAAGAACCTTCTTATTCCTGCCACTCCATAAAGTGGACTAAGCTGATGATGAGTGTGTAGTACTTTAGAAAATTGTAGCTACTGTTCCAGTACGTTGGAAGAAAACAAATGGTGTATGGGATGCAAAATATTTCATCTTAGAAATATTTCTTATAAAATTACTCAAAATATTGATATGTATACATAATTGTGAAGTAATTAAAGAACAAATGAAGTTCCTAATTTGTGACATTTGACTTTTGTTCTGTGAAAGTTGTACAGCATTTTAACCTTCTGCTTTTGAGCTTGGAAATTCTTTTGTCAATACCTGAAGTGGCATTAAAGGTTAGAATGGACATGGCTGATTGAAAACAGTCCTTTCTATTAATATCCTACAAGAATACTGTTCAATAGTACTTCAGTACTTCTGTATACTGTATACTGTTATTATGACATAGTTGGGAAAAGATGTAGTTTAAAAATGACAAATTAATTTGTCAAGACTGAGGAAAGCAGAAAGAGAACTGAAGGACTATAGTGTGACTTTTCCCCAAAGGTGTTTAAAGATGGCATCTGTTTTGCCATCTTCATTCCTCATATATGAAGAAATGTTTCAATTAGGAGTTACACACTCCCTCTGATTTACCATTAACACTATTGGTAATTTAGCTTTCCTCTTTGAGTACTCTTGAAACTCTTGGGTAAATACTGACTGATCTGAAGATTTCTTAGGGTACCTTGTGCTAATAGGTTTCACAGCCTCATCAAGAGCCACTTAAATTGCAGACAGATGTTTACTGAATTCTTCCTTGCAAAGGAAAGGTTTAGATCACAGGAACCTTCCTACTATCTTCAGCAGTGAACACTGCTGAGTACTTTTCCATTTTGATTCCCTCTAATGACTTTGTCCTCCTTGTGCCATCCTTTTGTATGCTGTGATGGCCAGTTTGCCCTATAGACTTTTTGGCAGGTTTTATTCTCCTGTCGGATTTGAAAAGGGATATGACATGAATTTTGCTTCTGTTACTTTTTCATTTCTTATCTGTTTTTCTTATTATATTTTTATACCTACTTTGCCAGAATTTACAAGTTGTTGGGTGGTTTTTTGTTTTGTTTTGTTTTAATTTTCCTCATTTGGATATACCATCAGCTTCCTCTCACCTTATTCAAGTGCTTAATAAGGATATGTACTGCTGCTGTGCTTACACTTTGTAAGGATTTAACTGTTTGAACTGCTCTTTTTGGCAACTTTTTAACAATTTCCCTCAGTTTTACCCATTTCCTTTTTTTTTGTTTTTGAAGCTCAACACTCCAGTTTAGTGGACTGCTGGCTTTTATTATTATTGTAGTCATTTACAATTCCCAGTTCTAAATAGCCAGTGCTAGAGAGTTGCTCCTTGTCTGAAACACTTTGAAACAGAACCTGTGCATTACTCACAAGCCATCCCAGGGTTGCATTTCCTACTGCAGGCTCCTTAATCAGCTGTTTCTCTACTTGTAGGAGCCACTGATGGTATCTAAAAATTCTCTGCTTCACATCCGGATATGACACTTATCTAGTCTGAGAGTAATTAACGTCTCTCATTACAGTTGTATTTCCTGCTTCTGTATCTCTTTCAGCATATCCCAGTCAATGTTGCTCTCCTAGTTGAGTCACTGATAATATAGATCCAATAGTATATTTTTATTGTTAGGACTGAAACACTGATTCATGCACGACCTTCTCTCAGGGTCACTTTCACTGAACTTTTATCTTTCATAGAGAGAAGCAGGATATATGCAAATTAAGTGTAACCAATTATTTATTAGCTATTGCACACAATAGGGAAACAAAGACTAATGAGCTACTGGTCTAAGCATTATTATACTCACTTCTGCTTCACTGAGGTAACAGTAAAGCCTTCCCTGGCCAGACTATTGTCAGTCAGAAGGAAAGGGTTATCCATGGCTGATCCTTGGTCCTTGGGCTGCACCTCTACACTCTCTTGTTGCTGTGTTCAGAGTGTCTGTTTTCCAATACCCTCTGTGTTTTCACTTTTTAATTTTGCATGGATTTAGCTCACATACTTTCTTTTAAAAGAAAAAGAAAGTTCTGGAGAACATGTCTTACAAGGAGTGGACAAGGGAACTGGGATTGTTTAGTCTGGAGAAAAGGAGTCTCAGGGGATACCTTATTGCTCTCTACAACTACCTGAAAGGAAGTTGTAGTGAGGTGGGTGTTGGTCTCTTCTCCCAATTAATTAACAATAGGATGAGAGGAAATGGGCTTAAGTTGCACCAGGGTAGGTTTAGATTGGATATTATGAATAATTTCTATACTGAAAGAGTGGTGAGGCATTGGAACAGGCTGCCCAGGGAATTGGTGGAGTCACCATCCCTGGAGGTGTTCAAAAAACATGTAGATGCGGCACTATAGGACATGGTTTAGTGGTCATGATAATTCTGGGTTGACAGTTGGATTTGATGATCTTGGCAGTCTTTTCCAACCTTAACGATTCTATGATTCTATGATGAGTTTTACAAGAGTTTCCCGGGTAGAATACATACAAATTGCAGCCATGTTGTATCAGACCAGGCCCTAGATTGCAGACAGCTGAGCCCTAGAGTTGAGAACTATTTCATATACTCTCCCTGTAACTCATGTGTTTGGTTCCTTAACTTCATTTGAGGTGTTAATATGTGAGCCTTCTCTATGACCAGTGGAATTTATTCTACCTTTCTTGCCTATTTTTTTTTATCATTACAGTGGTCCATCAAAAATTTTTAAAAGACAGTAAAACAATGTTTTAATTTAGGGGTAAATTTCATTCTAGTTCTGTCAACTTCAGCTTTAGTTTGCTGACATTGGAGCAGAAGCAAATGCTGGTGCTCTGGCTCCGTTTTCTGAGTTCCAGTGTGAATGGAACTGTGTGTGTTTGGTTATCTGTGTGACAATATGCTAACCAGACACATTTTCAAAATTGAAAATTTGGTATTTCTTTGACCTGAAATAGAACTGTGTTCACAGTTTAAGGTTAGGGCAGCCCCTCAGACCTATAACAGATACTCTCTGTTAACACCCCGCCTCCCAAAGGGGAAGAGAAAAGGGAATAATGGATAGAGACTTAGCAATTACAAAAGGAAACTAGAACAGCTTCAATGAAAATAATAATAATAAATGGAACATATACAAATATATACAAAACCAGTATTGAACCCAACTGCCCTGATCACCATCACCACTGATACTGTGGAATGGGCACCAGGAGAGTCCCAGATTGGGCCCCACAGCAGACAGGAGCTGTGTTCAGGAGCTGGATGATGGTACCGAATTCAGGAACACACAGATTGGAATTGAAGGCAGAACAGACAGAGTCATCCTTGGATGCTTCGAGGAAGGAATTGAAAGAGGACCCAAGACAAGCAAAGTGGGCAAAGAGAGAGAAAAGGAGAGGAGCCACAGACTCTCTGGATCCCTCATCTTAATTCTGAATACTATGTATATGGGCTGGAATACCTCACTGGTCCGATTAGGGTCACCTGTCCTGTCAGCTCCTCCCGGCAGGTGCAGCCTTTCACTTTTCTGCAACCCCAGTGTGGTACACAAGATCCAGCAGTGGCCTTTGTCTGCACACCAGTCTTTGGTACTAACTCTAAACATGGGGTGTTATCACTGCTAGAAGCAGACACTGCCTGGGAAAATGGGTTGGTGACTTCAGAAAGTGCAGTTATTTAGAAGAACTGAGCTGAAAAGTAAAATCACTGAACAGAATTAGTTCTGTTCTCACTCAAACCAAGACAAACTGGAAAAAAAGATTTAATTTCACTTAAAGCATCTCATTTAAGTGTCTTTGCATATGAAATATGTTTCACTTTTGCATGTGAAAATGCTGCACTTTTTGCATCCTTTTCACTCTTAGTTGTAAGGTTTGGAGCACTGAAGACAACACTATTTCTGTGAGGGTCTGCATGGCTGCCTGTGTCGGTGGGCAGCTGGGAGGTTGCACAGCTGTGTAGGAGCAGAGCAGACTGCTGGGAAGAGCTGGCCCAAGTCCCATTGAGGGCACTGCCCTGACATCACACTTGGCATTGGTCTTGCTGTCCCCTGCAAAACAGCCCCCTCTGACTGCCCGCAATGGGTAGGGACTACTTGAATGCAGTTCCTGAACACATGGGGGAAGAGCCCCTGGCACAGCTTCTAAAAAATACCTTTTCCTTCAGCCTGGCCCATGACTGCATTATAGTAAAGCTGACTATGAGCACAGACGGCCAAACATTCAAGGGGTGGTGAGTCAAGAAAGGTTGCAGAGACCACTAATGCAGTCAGGACCCTAATATCTATTACTATTTAAGTTTTTCATTTTTAGTTTCATTTCCTTCTTTCTTCACAGTGTTTCCTGGTGCCCTTGCATTTTCAGATATGTTCAATTCAAATTCATGAAGCATTACACCTCCAGCTGCCTTCCCAACTTCTTTCGTTGATTTGTCTTTTATTATTCCAACTACCTCACCTGTGTATTGTGTTTATTGATATGGCTAGGAGGAAGGTCATGCATCTCCCATTTGCTACATATTTACCAATATCTCAAGTACATTTGTCTTACAGAAAATCAGGCTGTTCCTCAGTTCTTTTCCCTTTCTGTTACATTTCTAATCTCCTTTCTCTCTCCCTCACAACATAATTTTTTCTCTGTCATCACCACTAGCCAAGGGACCACATGCTGATTACTCTTTAAATAGGGGATGCATCTGTTGGATCCTCCTTTGTCCCACCCCTCACCACACACCACATTTATCCCAAGTTCCCTCTTTGACTCCCTATCTCATATAATAAATTCAAGGCTTTCATCTTTTGTTTGCATATTACTCCACAATCACCTCTACCTCCAAATCAACTTTCAATTTTAAAAAAAATTTTCCTCTTCAGCTCCTCTTGCATCTGTCTTTCCTTCCCTCTGTGTTTTTCATTGCACCTCTTCCAGGCTCCTCAGCTGTCATGAGTGACACCAGGCACCATCCGGGATGGGCTGGGCTAGCAAATATTCAGCTCTACCTCAACTCACAGATCTTCACTCAGTGTTCAGCCACAGGTGGGCTGTTGCTACGACAGGCATTCACAGACTGCCCCAAGCACCAGTTTCTCTGTGTGCCGACCGCTCTCACAGCCACCAGTTGATGGTTTGCCCTCACGCTTCTCCTCTGCTCTTATAACTTGGCTACTCTGATACCCAACAGGATTAACCAAAGCTCACATGCTTACACTACCTCCAACTAAGCTCAGTCCATGCTAGCTGCCACATTAACTTATTTCATTGGAGAATTGGAGAAATTTCTCCATACTTAGCTCCTACATCTTTGGAAATATCAGATTCTTTTAATTAGACTAGGATGCTTTGATCAACTTTTCAATATGAATTTTTAATTAAACCCACTCCTTTTATATACACACAAGTAACTGTATACATATCCATATAGACAGACACAGACACGTATACATAAAATAAAAGCTGTGTGTAATCACCCTTTATGGATCGAAAGCCTGCAAGAGAAAATAGGGTTTAATATCAGAAGCAGTTGCCACTCCATTCCCATGAGTTTGCTCAAGCAGTGAGCTATTACAGCATTGGAGTGTAAAGCATCAGAGCTACAGAAAAGCAACGTCTTATATTTTAATTTCAGTGGTTTGTAGGAAGTATACTTTTTTCCCTTTGTAAGACTGTGGAATTGATACCAAGTCATTTATTGCCTGTGTGCTAGCAATCATGCTGAGGTCCTTGTCAAATTTTATAATGAATTCTTCTCAGTTCAGCATTTGGTTTTGGGTAATGGGAAGTCTGCCAAGTTCTGAAATTTGATTTAAAGCTTTTACCTAATTGTACTTCTTTTCTATTAGTTTTATTTAACAAATTTGTTGCAGTGAAACTGCAGTTTATGACCTTGTTTTTCTTCTAAAACAGAATAAATTACTATAAAAATTTCACAGTAGGATAGAAAGAATTGTAGCAGCAAAGCTCACACACCTCAAAATATTAAATCAGGATCACTTTTTCCAGGTAATGAATGCAGTCCATTATTAAAAATAAACAAATATATAAACTGCTGAGATTCTGCCAACACTTCTATTGAAATGTAATTTCACAGGAACATTGACATGAGAGTTTTTTGGAAGCTCTGATTGTTCTAAGGAATAATGAAAGACAGTTTATACAACATGGGGATATTGGCATATCTTTGCTTGGACCAATAATCTTTTCTGATTAATTCATGCTGATCAATGTCTTGCTTAAAAATAAAAATCCACAGCGGAAAGAGTGACTGCAAAGTTAAGAAATCAAGGGGAAGTATGAGGAGAAATACAGGTCAGGATCAGCTTATCTTCTTGGAAACTCCTGGGACCATCATGCAAAATTTTGCCCAGATGCAGTGTACTCTGCACTGCATGTACAGCAAGTCTGATATTACTGAAGATGTGATAGAGAGCCCTTTCCGCACCTGAGTAAACTTTAGTGTGATGGGCAGGTTGTCAGTGGGGTGGGTTAAACTGGGCCTTGGAGCTAGTGGTTAAAGGCAGCTCTGAGACAAGTCTTTATTACTGCTTAGCAGTTTCTGTTGCTGGTACACTTCCTAAATCATACTGTCATCATATTAACCTCATCTTCTGGCAGATATGATGACAAACTAAATTTAGGTGAAATTTACTCATTTTCTGATCAGTATCTCCAAATACTTCCTCAGTAACTATTATTCAACATTACACTTAGAAATGGTTGGGGTTTTTTGTGAAAAAAAAAAAAAAAGTTGTACTTAAATTTATTATTGTGCCTGGGAAATGTTTACAAGGACATGTAACTAAGTCAATGTTAATTAAGCCATTAATACTTGACAGGATGCATACTAGTTCATTTTTCTTTCAGTGAGAGAACTGAAAATGTTTTTTCTATCCAAGTCTTACAGTAAAACTTATGAAGCTTCTAGCCACCCAGGTACTTTTTCAAATGAAAGATCAGGAATGGAAGAATGTAATTCTTTTCATGTCTGAAGCTGATGAAAGTCAACCTGAACACAGCTCCTTTTCCAATACTTTTCACAATGAAGAAAAAGAACAATTCTGTTTCAAAGAAAAATATGAATGATTGAATCCCAAAGCTTTTATGTCTGTTCTACAGTTGCCTAATGCCACTTGTAGTGCAAAAAGGGGCTGTGCGATTTAACATGCTTGTGTTAAACTTGTGCCAATCTCTCCCTCCCTTACTTCAACTGACAGCATGTTTTCACATATTCAGCTCTTAATACCTGCCCTGAAATCAGATCACTGATTTTGGCACATACCTTTATGTTTCCCTCTTACTAGGTTTTAAACAAGTGTGAATGTGACTTATATGTTAAAGGCTTCCTATTGTGTCACACACAGCACCACATTTGAAGGCTTCTCTGTCAGGTTTGTGATTTCTTGCTTTCAGATCTGTGTTTGCAAATGATCCCCATGAGGCAGAAATCGTATCAGAGACATCCAGCATAAAAAGGGAGGGCTTACCTTATGGAAATACATTTGAGGCAGAACATAGTTTTTATGGACAATAATAACTTATCTCAATTGCAATGTTCCTAAACCTTTAACTTTAAGCCTTTATCAGTTTAAAATAATCAAAATTACTAACTGTTACCAATTACTTCCTGGGCCATGTGAGATGTATGAAATATAATCAGATTCAGAGCAGCTAAGCAAGTTTGAAATTATGTAACTTGCATCTTTTCTGGTCCTTCTTAAGAAATTGTGCTGTTGAGTTTTCATCTTTATATCACTGACCTCTGCAGGTTCTCATTTCACTGCTTTCTTTTATATCAGTTTATTTGGTCTCTATTATACTCATCACAAGTTTTAACTGAATATGTACTTAAATCTCAGTCAATTCTACTGAATGCAAATGATTGAACAGGAACTTAAAGAATTTACAGAAGGAAGCAGCAGCTGGGTTAAGAATGTTTGTCTTTGATGAACCAAAATATCTATTTGACCCAAAGCAAGACAGGTTTGCTCTTTTTTTAAGCAACCATTTAATCTGAGGTGTTTGGTATTCTCCAACAGTACCAGGTATGTACAAACCAGAAAGTTAGATGAAGGAGGGGAAAAAAGATCTTTTAATATGTCTACCATAAGTCGATTAAACACAGTTTATAATGATGATAATGATGTGAATGCACTTGTCTGTCTTCACCTCTGCCTTTTCTATACATCTGTGATAATGTAGTGTGTTTTCAATACTATAAATAGATGTTTGTATTTTTATTTTACTATCATTGCTTCAGGTAGGTAATTTTATGTAACTAGTTTACCTCAAAATATTATTTATTCAAGGTATGATAAAGTTGCCTTGAAGAACTTCTTAGCTGTCAGGTTGGGTATATTAGTTCTGTCAGTAAAAATAGCATTTCACTCCAAAAGAAAGTAATTTTAATAACTAGATTTGAATGATAAAGTAGAACTATAAAGTAGCCTCAAACAGTTTTCCTGTCTGTATATAAAATATTTTCCTTTAGTTAACTTTGAGGCACTTCTACTTGAAAAACCCCTTTAAAACAGTGGAACTTTGATTTCCAGCTGACAATCTTTTGTGTACAGATAAGCATCATAAATTGATGTCACTCTCATGCTGAGTGTTCAGTGAGGGAATCAGCAGTTACCTCTCCCCTCCCTCTTTAGGAGGAAACATTCATATTTAACTGTATTATCAGGCATCTTGTAAATTAAGTTCATTTAATAATACTGTTGAGAAAAATAATTTTTTAAGCAAGAAGACAACCATAGTTTGGGAAGAGCTCACATAGACCCGCTCTTACATTAGTTTTGATATTGAACTGCTTCTCAAACACCAACTGAAGGAGGTATCATTATGTTTTTCTCTATATAGAGTTTTTATTGTGATTTGTCTTTGAAACAATCACATAACTTCACTGCTGGTGGGCAATCTACATTGGAACTGAAATCTCTAAGTTCTAGTTTTTCAATCTGTTCAAATTTAGATATGCACCCAGGACAGGGATTATGTTTTCCAGGTTTGCAGAACTAACCTACTAGTAAAAACCTAAAAGTGTGGTGGTGGTGGTTCTGCTGCTGTTGAAATCCCACATAATCTAAAAAATGTGTATTTCAGAGCAGTACAATCTGGATTTCTGTAAGTTCTGATAATCTATGATTTTGAGAGGAATGAATGGAAACAGCCTCTTATGGGCTGTACACAACAGAGCATCCAAGAGAAAAGCTTACTTGTTATTCAAGTATACCACCTTCAGCTTCAGTTTCTGCTGCAAAATAGATCTTTGTATTGTTAGTTATGATTTAAGTAGGTGGTATATAAACATACACTACTGGAACAAACAGGCAGAAAAAGAGAAGGAGCTTGGGAACATCTCTCTCCCATGGTGATGCTCCTTCAAATTCAATAAAGTTTGATCTATGACAACAGCCCTTAAATGAAACAGTAGTATAAACAGTAACAAAGCATTGTGTCTTGAAGAAATGATCATAATCTCTATTGCACTAACAACTCTTTCAAAGTGATTAGGTTCTAAGCTCCCAGGATAATGACATTTTGCAAGCACTGAAAGTATGACATTCCATGTGACAAATATCCTCTGAAATTATTTACTTTTAATTGCCTAACTATTCAGAGATAATTTAAGTTAGTTGAACCAAACTGATGAGAGATTCCTAATTTTTTAAATTAAAAAAATACATATAGACTTTCATTTGTTACACTCATAAATTTCACTGGGAAAGTACATTACTTCTACTGACCTCCACTTAGTCAATTACCTGATCATAATCACACATTTTTGTGGACCACTGGTATGATACAGTCCCTTTCAAGAGGAAAATGAGAGCATCTTAAATGGCTATAGCATTATCAGAAATGACTCTCAGTTATTTTATAATTTAAAGAATTTTTTTCTTGGTTCTTTTCTTCTGTGTAGGACTTTGGTGACTTTAGCTGTTACCCTGGCAACTATTTGGTCATTTATATTGTAAACACAGTTTGTAAGCTACAAAGAGCTTTTTGAGGAGAAAGGGGAAAGATTAAATAATAATAAAAAATCTTGTTCTCTTCAGCCTTTCTATTTCTGCAGCCCCTCACTATTTCACAAAAGAAAGTCTTGGGGACCTTACCAGAGACTGAGTTTCTGGAAGGTAGAAACGAAGACGGGGGGGGTGGGGGGGGTGGGATATGCATCCATGCAGATGTATTTCTGTGAAAATAACAAGTTGGGAAAGAAAAATGTTGAATTCATGCAACATTGAAACCCTTGGGATAAAGGAATATCAGTGTCCTGAAGACTTACTAAAACCAATTTAAAATTAAAATTAATAAATAATCTAATAATGATTGAAAAACAGTATTAGAACTCAGAGAGAAGAAAACTTTTAAACAGAGTAAAGGCTACTGACTGTGTACTATAGTCTGATATAGAAATGAAACACTATTTTGGCTACTGAAAAGTCATACCTCTACACTGGCAGTTCTGCTCTGTTTTTAAGCAAGATGCCAATGCAGTCATCCTTCTGCTACTACAGCTAGGCAATATCCACCATCTTCCTCGTTCAAAGTCAACATGAGTCTCTCAAACCCATATTATTCTCAGTATTGTAGGTATAACTATACTCCACAAATCAAACAACAGTCAAAAAATCCAAACAAGATTTCCAGTAATGTATCTTTACAAACTAAAAGAGATTACTATGATCAAACTCATAATTACATATGAGCCCTAGGTAACAGCATTTTGCTGTTTGACATTAGAACAGAACTAATTCTGTTTAGTGATTTTACTTTTCATCTCAGTCTCTTCTAACTAACTGCACTTTCTAAAGTTAAAAGTTTATTTTTGCTGATGGTGTCTGCTTCTAGCAGTCATAATGCCCAATGTTTAGAGTTACACCAAGGATTGGTGTGCAGACCGAGGTCACTGCTAAATCTTGTGTACCACATCAGGGCTGCAGAAAGTGAAAGGCCACACATGAGCAGAAGAGTGGACAGGACAGGTGACCCTAAACTGACCAACAAGGTGTTCCATCCCCTATACATCATATTCACTATAAGGCTGATGGATTAGGAGAGTCAAGCTCCCTTCTGCAGTGGCCAGTGTTCAAGGAGGACTCTGTGTGTTCTGCCCTCAATCCCAGTCCATGTGTTCCTGACTCCAGTTCTAGAACCCAGCTCCTGAGTCCTGTTCCTGACTGTCAGAGTCCATTCTGGGACTTCCTCAGTGCCTGTTCCACAGCATCAGTTGTGACAGTGACGTAATTGCCATCAGGAGAGTTCCATTTGATAGACGCTTTGTATATGTTTGTATATATTCAGTTTTGTTATTATTATTTTCATAAAAGCTATTTAAATTTTCTTTTCTAATCCATAATCTCCCTAGTCATAATCTCTAACGATAATCTTATCTAATCTCCCTCCCCTGTTCCCTTTCTCTTCCCCTTTTGGAAGGGAGAGGGGTAGATAGAGAATCTATTATAGGTCTAGTGGACAACCCTGACTCTAAACATTGATAGATACATGCTTAACTTCAGTGGCCTTTTCTCTCTCATCATAGTAATGAAGTAAATACTTGTTTCTGTTTCTTATCAGAACACAACTAGTAGACTGGTATTCCTACATAGAGATATCTCAATAATTTTCAAATTCTCAAAATACCTTGAAAAAAGAAGAAAAGAATTTATTTTTTTTTTTCAGTTATTAAGGCCATGCAAATTTATTCCACAGAACATCCCTGAAATATGAATTATCATAAATTGTGTTTAAACTGAAGATCAATTATAAAAAAAGTCCACCATAGAAATCAATAGACAGCAAAAAGCTAGTATATATGATCTTACAGTAACAATTTTGAGTCTAATTGAAGAATACGTAAAACTTGGTTTCAACATAATAGATCACTATTAAACTGACACAATATTTTGGCACAATAATATCACTGATGCTGTGACAAGAGTAGCCGATTATCAAACCACATTGTGTGGGTAAAGAATCAGAGAATTGTCAGCATTGGAAGGGACCTTAAAGATCACCTAGTTCCAACCCCCCTGCCACTGGCAGGGACACCTCCCACTAGAGCAGGTTGCTCAGAGCCCCATCACCCCTGGCCTTAAACACTTCCAAGGACAGGGCTTCCACCACCTCTCTGGTCAACCTGTTCCAGGGTCTCACCACCCTCATGGGGAAGAAATTCTTCCTAATATCTAATCTGAATCAACCTATCTCTAGCTTTAATCCATTCCCTCTAGTCCTCTCACTGCCTGACAGCCTAAAAAGTCCCTCCCCAGCTTTCTTGTGGGACCCCTTCAGATACTGGAAGGCCACAATAAGGTCTCCGCAGAGCCTTCTCTTTTCCAGACTGAACAACCCCAACTCTCTCAGTCTCTCCTCACAGGAGAGGTGCTCCAGCCCTCTGATCATCCTCGTGGCCCTTCTCTGGACACATTCCAGCACATCCATAGCCTTTCTGTAACAGGGACTCCAGAACTGGACGCAGTACTCCAGGTGAGGTCTCATGAGAGCAGAGTTGAGGGGGAGAATCACCTCCCTCAACCTGCTGGCCACGCTTCTCTTGGTGCAGCCCAGGATACAATTGGTCCCCTGGGCTGCAGGAGCACACTGATGGCTCATGTTGAACTTCTTGTCCACCAGTACTCCCAAGTCCTTTTCTTCAGGGCTGCTCTCAAGCCTGTCACTGCCCAGCCTATATTGGTGCTTGGGATTGCTGCGACCCAGATGGAGGACCTTGCATTTGGCCTTGTTGAACTTCATGAGGTTGGCATGGGCCCACCTCTCCAGCCTGTCAAGGTCCCTCTGGATGTCATCCCTTCCCTCCAGCGTGTCAGCCACCCCACACAGCTTGGTGTCATCAGCAAACTTGCTGAGGGTGCACTCAATGCCACTGTCCATGTCTCTGACAAAGATGTTAAACAAGACTGGTCCCAGTACTGATCCTTGAGGGACTCCACTTGTCACTGGTCTCCACTTGGATACCGACCCATTGACAACCACTCTTTGGGAGCAGCTGTCAATCCAGTTCTTTATCCACTGAATTGTCCATCCATCAGATCCATATTTCACCAACTTGGAGACCAGAATGTCTTGTGGGACAGTGTCAAAGGCTTTGCTCACGTCCAGGTAAATGATGTTGGTTGCTCTTCCCCCATCTATTGATGTTGTGACCTTCTCATAGAAGGACAACAGGTTAGTCAGGCATGATTTGTCCTTGGTGAAGCCATGTTGGTTACTGCCAATCACTTCATCATTATTCATCTGCCTCAGTAGCGCCTGCAGGAGGATCCACTCCATGATCTTACCAGGCACAGAAGTGAGACTGACTGGCCTATGGTTCCCAGGTTCATCCACCTTTCTTTTTTTTAATATGGGGGTTATATTTCCCCTTTTCCAGTCAATGGGGACTTCACCAGATTGACATGACTTTTGGAATATAATAGATAGTGGTTTAGCAACATCATCCACCAGTTCTCTCAGCACCCATGGGTGTATCCCATCAGGTTCCATGGACTTGTGCACTTTCAGGTTCTTCAGATGGTCACGAACCGGATCTTCACTTGCAATGGGAAGTTCTTTCATCAAATGCCTGCCATCATCTTCTGTGACTCTGGGGTAGTGGCTGGAGCCCTTGCCAAGGAAGACTGAGGAAAAGAAGTAATTGAGGACCTCAGCCTTCTCAGAATCACTTGCCACCAGTTCTCTAGTCTCTTTTCTGTGGATGCCCACACCTTCCCTAGTCTTTTTCTTGCTGTTGAGACACCTATAGGAATTTTTGTCATTACCCTTAATCTCCCTGGCTAGATTTAATTCTAACTGAGCTTTAGCTTTTCTAACCAGATCTCTTGTTGCTCGGGAAGCTTCCTTCTATGACCCCCATTCTAGCTGTCCTTCTTTCCACTCCTTGTAGAGTTTCTTTTTGCATGACATCATGTCCAGGAGCTCCTTGTTCATTCAGGCATGTCGCTGTTTATGCCAGGAGTGGAGAGATGCAGCAACATATAAATTCAGCAAGAGCAGGCAAAAGAAGCCACTTTATTAATTTACAACCCCATTTTATATACCCTAGCCCCATAGTGCGATTGGTCAGTGATCACCCATCTCCTAGGATGATTGGCTAAAGTCCTACAACACCTATTTCAAAATATTTTTACAATGTACCATAAACAGAACTTAGCAAAACACCAGGTGTTAGTCTAGTTTACAAAACCGTCCTACTGTTTCTCATAACACATGTGAGAAAGGCAGGATTCTTACTGAATACTGTGAGAATCTAGGAAAATCCCTCTGCTAGCAGCTTTTCAGCATCCACACAGGCAGGTCTGCTAGCATTCTTTCCTTCCTTTCTCTTTGCTGGTATAGTCTGCTCCTGGGCACTGAAAAGGTGATCCTTGAATATCAACCAGCTGTCCTAGGCCCCCCTACCCTCTAGGGCTTTGTCCCACGGCACTTTGGCCAGCAGATCCCTGAAGCAATCGAAGTCTGCACGCCTAAAGTCCAGGGTCATAAGCTTGGAAATACAGAATTACCTGAAGAGACAAAAAAAATCCCCCCCAAACACCAAACAACAATAACAACAACAAAGGAAAAATTGCCAGGAGGAATTAAGAAGGAAACGAAATGAAGTGGATAACAGTGGGAAATAATCTGAAGAAAATACTGGAAGCTATGATCGTGAAAAACTGCATTAATTCCCATTTCTAAGTATCATGTTCACACCAATAATAGTGTCTATGAAGAATAAATGAAGAAAAGGCCCTCTCTAAAATGATAATAATAATAATAAAGAGTAAAATAAAATGTTGCAAGACCTATTTGTAGATTAGCATCAAAGAAACTCTTTAGTTATAATGAAAGTTAAACATTTGCAATTACATAGAACAGTTTCACACACCAGAAAAAAATTATGAATGCAGAAAGAGAATGAAATCAAGTAAATCTGTTGGTAAATCTAAGCCTGTAGGAAATTTGTGGTGATGAACTCATCACTAAAATATTTAATCTGTTTAATGAAATATGGGACTAATAAAAGCTCTCAAAAAGATATCTTTATAGTATCAAAGAAGAGTAATACAAGCTACTTCAATAGTTAGTGAGATATTTTATTTCTTTTTCTGATAACAAGTTTACCATTACACCACATTAACCACCAAAAAGAAGGCAACTGGTTGAAGATAAGAACCTGAAATTTTGACCTTAAAGGTCACACTTTCACCAGATTTTCAATATAAGCATAGATGTCAAAAAGGCCAACAGATTAAAAAAGGCATCAAAAACTCTTTAATATGCAACTTTTAGGTTTTAATGCAGTACTTGGCATTCCACACCACAATTGACTCAGAAATATCTTGAAGTTTAAGGTCTACCAATAAAAATAATTAGCTTTGAAAAGGTTTCACATTAAGATTAAGGTCAAACTGCACAAGTCTATAGTCACAGAAAATCATGTCAGTGAGAATTTATTCCTTTACATCTGCCTGCATTGCCCTTGACTTCAGTATGATAAAAAGCAGAGACTCATACAACACAGACAATGCCTGATTTAAAACCAGTTTTAGATTTTCAAAATGAAACTGTTCTTTGAAGCAGTGAAATTTAAAAAGAAATCTTTAATAGGAAATTATATGAGGTTGGTTTTCTTAAAAGTGACATGAAAACATAACAGCAGATAATATATTCTTCCAGAAATGCACAGAGCTAATAATTAACTACAAAAAACCAAAGCATTTCTCAGCTGAGGTATTATGGTAGAAGGCAAATGCATACACAGCAACAGAACATTAATTTTCTTCATGGTAATGTGAATTCTGATAATAACCAAAGAAAAGTAATATCTGAATTGCCAAAGCAGTAGTTTCAGTTGATCATCAGAAATCTACAACTTGAAAGAAAGAATCTATGGACTTACCTCTGGTGTAATTAACATAATAAAAGCTGAAGATACATGAAAATACAGATTGAGCTGACAGGACTATGTAGTTAATACTAAAAATGTATCCATTTCCATCAAAATAGTGAATACTTTTTAATCCAAACTTTTCTGGAAGCTATAAATAACTAGGTATATCTTAAAAATAAATCAAGACACTTTTTAAGGCAGACATGCAGTGTTCACGGACAAAACCCCAGAAGCTGACCTACACACTTTAGTTTAGAAGACTGACAAAGATTGTCCATGGGGTAGACAGCAGTGGGCCTGTTTTGTGTTCTCTGTCTCATTAGATGACACAGAAATGAATCACAGTTGCCATAAAACAAGTCACATGATCATCAGGTTAGATGACTGCATCACTGACTTTGAATCTGCGATGTGGTTCTTCATGCAGAATTCAGGATTTGCTATCAATGGCTTGCAAAATTATGTCTCTCATTGATCATGTAAGCTTTTTTATAGCAGTAGAGCACAAACGACTTCATGTCTTCTTCACAGTATCTTTTTTCATTCTTTGCATACGACACACTTGCAATTTATAACTTCTTCCCAGATGTTCAAGTCTTTTATTCATTGAAGTCATGAATTCTGCAAGCCTTTAAAGCAAATTAATATATTTAGACATGTATTTAGTTCTACTGAGTCAATACTTCAAAGTGATCTTTAAATGAAGCTAATAACCTAAGGGGTATTTTTCAACCAGAAATACAAATCCTGTCAGAAATTCATTTCTTGTGTGAAGAGTTTCTTCCATTGTGTTTCCAGATTTTACTAGACTAAGATACATCTAAGCTGCATAGCATGTGCTCAGCTGACAGTCAGAATTGCCTAACATGCACCTCTGTCATTTAGACATTAATAATGTTCACGTGCATTGTGAAAGCAGGACATTGCTTAAGTCAGGAAGCTTAGTTTCCTTCTGTAAGTACACAAGAAATAAAAGCCCTCATTAATTTGAAAAAAAAAAAAAGGGGGTGTGTGTGGGTGTGTGTGTGTGTGGAAAGAGCACCTTTCATCCATTAAGGCAAAGCACTGTGTAGTTTTACAGGATATATACATGCTTGAGACATTCAGTTCCTCCTTGAATCCTGAGGAGTAAAATATATTAACTCGCTTTTGAGGCTTTGATAAAAAACAGTAAAATTCATCATCTGATCCAGAGTTTTAAATTGTGACCTGGGGAGTTAAGGTTAGTCCTGGGGGAAGCAAATCAGGGATCTACTTTCTATTTCAATATTGATGATAAAACTTGAAATTCATTTACCTTTTTGATGTTAGTATAATGTAAATTTGTCTTGACATTTTTTTATTTGCCGGATTAAACTTTCACAGAACTATGAGTAATGGAAACTGATCTGTCAGGATTAGAATTTCCTAGTGGAGCTGTAGTACTGATTGTTTTTAGCACTAGAGCCATGCAAATTTCCCATGTAAGGATAGAATAAAGTAAAAACAGAGAGGCTGAAACAGCTTGAGAGAGCTAGGTTTGCAAAATTTATATGGCTGATGAAAGTAGATATCATATGATCGTCCGTATGTTTTTCTGGGAGGACAGACAAAAATTAACCATTTCTGGGTTTAGTTCTCTGGAATTTAGGAATTCTATTTTTGCTTCTTATGGAACCCAAATATGAAGCCATGTTCCTGAGAATTCAACCTGGGCTTTGGGAAATGAGAAAGAAATCCAGAAAAAGAAGCTGTGCCTACTTGTAAAAGATACTTTTTCTGGTCAAAAATGAGAGTTTTTTTAATCTGAGTCTCATCAGCAACACTTTTGGTCTGTCACATCAAACGTCACCACAGTAACAGTTGTCTGACAGCTGTTCCCTTAAATAATCAGACTAATACCACCTAATGCATTGATGTCTTTAGAATTCCACAATGCTGGACTGGATATCCTAACAAGGCATCTTTTCCCCTTGAAGTTTAATTTGTCCACCTGTATTTGGGACCTACCTCAAAGAAGACAGTGGCAACAACAATATGTGCACTCATATGTGAACTGCATTTCTAGATTCCCCAAAACAACTATGTTTAAACTAATAAATCTGTTAACCACATTCAGGAAGGATGGAGGACAAATTTACATGGCCTCTTATGCCCTGAAAATATTTAGTGCCATATCATTAGAAGATGAGATGGCACCCTGTTCATCTAGTTATTTTGTGCTATTTCTGCCCCAACCTCTGAAGTCTAGTGGAATCAGGAATAACCTTTTCTGTATGCTTACAGGCTGTGACCTCTACAGTTTCAGACTCACTTTCAGTTCAACCAACAGCCACCCTTTTCATTGGCGTGTTATTTCAGGTAAAACAGCACCTGGAAACTGTGGACGCTGAAAAGCTGCTAGCAGAGGGTTGGTGGGAGTCCTGCCTTTCTCACACAAGTTATAAAAACAGTAGGATGGTTTTTGTAAGCTGGACCAACACCTGGTGTTTTGCTAAGTTCTGTTTATTGTACATTGGAAAAATATTTTTAAATGAGTGCTGTAGGACTTTAGCCAATCACCCTAGGAGGTGGGTGATCACTGACCAATCTCCCTATGGGGCTAGGGTATATAAAACTGGGTTATAAATTAATAAAGTTTGCTTCTTTTGCCTGCTCTTGCTGAATTTGTGTGTTGCTGCATCTCTCCGCTCCCAGTATAAACAATGACAGGAAACCAGAATTTTATAGACCAATATCCATCATTAGTATTCAGACTATCAACAATTCACTGCTGATGGAAAATATTGTGACTCCTTGCCTTGGAGAACTTTGTTTGCTTCCTGCTGGAAATACACTGCATACTTTTTTGGTTGTCTGTTGCTTTGCCCAAAAACCTGTTTCTATCATAACTTTTCTTTGTTATTCATTGGGTAAAGTCAGGTGTCAGAAACTACTTTTACACTTTTTGCATATCGCTACCCTTTGCTTTTTCTCTTTTCTCCCAACAGCAGCACCTTTGGTGTTATTTCTTTGGCCTTGAACCAGATTCCATCTCCTGCCAAGTGCCATAGATCCACAAAGTGCTTGTTCTGCAGTTGTAATCTTGCTGCTTCATATAAAATAGCAGAGCTTGCTCTGGAGCCCTTGCTATAAATAGAACAGAATTTTTCTTAGGTCTCCTACTGATTTGCCAGATTGATTGTACCTCTGCTAATCAACCTGAATAATACATTGGCATTTTCCTTTTCTCTTAAAAAGTACTGTATAAATATTTTGCTTGATGCTTCTGGAAAGCCGTTTATATTGTTTTAAATAGAAGAATATCTTTATTATGTCTACAAGTTTTAACCCTTAATTTTATCTTGAAACATCATTACACATACACATAATTTATTTATATGTACTTGAGCTATTTGAAGGTTAATTCTCATAAGGTGACATTAAATTACATATTTTCACTTCTCTTTCCATCTTTTCTGTCTTTCTTGATGACAGTCTTCAGAATATGTATTTATTATGCATTTAATGGAAAAACTTGCTTTCCATCACACTCCCCTATTTATAGAGATATCCCTATTTATAGTGATAAATACCTTGAAAATGCTGGTTTAACTTATGAATTAACATCCTGAACAATTTTAATATATATATAAAATATCCAGTTTAGATATCTTAGCATGGAAATGGAGAGAAATTTAGTTAATAAGGCTTTTAAAAATAATATAATTAAGGATCCAGGTCATTAAGAAAATAATGAAGAGTTGGTCATTTACATGGTAATTTAAATATTATCAAAAAAAGGAAATCTATAGGTCTACTTAAAAAGTGATTGACAATATAGTCTTAAATATTTGCATAATTTGCAAGTACATTTAATTAGAATTCAATCTAATCTCTTTTGGAAGAAAATACTTGCATCTGACAAGTTTACAATGGAAAACAATGAAATATAGTTGTCGTTTGCACCTACGGATAGGATCCAGTCCAGTTGAAAAGCAATACCTGTAATGAGCTGTTTGAGTATTTAGAACAGATATACCAAATTTGTACCTTCAGCTAATTGCTCAAGAGAGCACAGTAATTAAGAAAATACCCCAGGAGTAGGATACCTATTCCCCATTCCTGCCACTGCTATGAAGTGCTACTTCCATGCATTTAAGATGGTTTTTCAAATTCTTACACACATTTAAGAAATCTATTACAGTCTCATTTGGGAGTAAGGAGCAGAACAGCTATATTTTGGGGTATACACAAGATACTTGGTGTTGTGCTGATGTTTCACGACAATCTGAAACATCCCACAACAGTGCTGCTAGTGCAATCTGAGCAGATGCATGACACACTTGGCAAACCCAAAGAGTGCCTAAACCTGGCACTATTGCCAGTAGAAACAGGAAGCAAACATACATAATGAATGGCACACACATCCATAATTTATATGCTACTAGCAGGAATATTTTCTCCATTTTGGTACAACTGTCAGATCCTCAGTAATAGCATACTGTGTAGAAAACAAGATGAGAACATGGACATATCACATGCTTTGGCCAAATGGGGCTCAGCATTAACCCTGTATTTATAGAATCATAGATTTAATCATAGACTAGTTTGGGTTGGAAGAGACCTCTAAAGGTGATCTGGTCCAACATCACTGCAGTGAGCAGGAACATTATTAACTAGATCAGGTTGCTCGAATCCTCGTCCAGCCTGGCCTTGAATGTTTCCAGGGATGGGCCATCTACCACCTCTCTGGTCAACTTGTGCCAGTGTTTCACCACCCTCATTGTAAAAATATTCTTCCTTATATCTAGGCCAAATCTCCCCTCTTTTAGTTTAAACCATGACCTCTTGTCCTGTTGCAACAATCCCTGCTAAAAACATTGTCCCCATCTTTCTTAGGGGGCATATATTTACCTTAGGGAATATGTATATCTACATATATCTATCTGTGTATCTGGAGATATTCCCTATGAATCAATAGGAGCAGAGGGTATCTTAAACAATAAAAGAAAAAAATCATCATACTTTTGCTGAACCAAGGTGAGGAAGTTAATATTTCTTTTTCAGGTGAGTACCAAGAAGGAGATTAATCATAGGGTGAGTACACTGTCTGATGACTCAATCATTAAAAAAACACATTCATTACAATTGCTGTCTCATTGCAATAATTTATGTTATTTTCATGTTATTTAGAAAGTTTTAGGATTCTTTGCACTTACCCTAATTAGAGATGCAGTTGCAGAAGGATATGAATGTTCTGTTGCCACTAAAAGTCAGGTATTTAACATATTTCTGTCATTTTTACACAGATCTGTAAAGCAGAAAGAAGATACAGTAACAGATTCTCTAAGATTACAAAGTGTGTCATTAATAGAGACAGGAACAGGAAGAAGAGGTAATGATACAGAGTCACTCTGTTAATTAGTAGATCTTAATAACTATCTTACCCAATGCACTTGCTACTAGATGCAGAAGGACTTTGTGTTATAAAAACACTTTGTGTACATATCCTGACTACTGTGAATTTGCCTGAACAGTTGCTTATTAGCACAAGCAGCACTAAGTATCTAGGCAACGTGTGCTTAAATTCTAAGGTAGGTCTCTGGAGGGACTGAACTCTAGAGGGACCAGCCTCTGGAGGGAGAGGTCATCACTGTAATTGTATACAGAATTATTGGATATTAGTCACATTTGATTTTACCTCTTCTGTGTTTACCAGACAAAGTAAATGTACACCTGGTACATAGAAACACAGAAGCATAGAATGGTAGAGGTTGGAAGGAATCTCTGGAGATCATCGAGTCCACCCCTCCTGACAGAAAGTGATCACCTAGGGCATGACACACAGGAACATATCCAGTCAGGTTTTGATAGTCTCTAGAGAAGGAGACTCCTCAACCTCTTTGGGGAGCATGTTCCAATGCTCTGTCACCCTCACAGGAAAGAAGTTTTTCATCATGCTGAAGTAGGACTTCCCATGTTCCAGTTTGTGACCATTGCCCCTCATCCTATCACAGGGCCCCACTTAAAAGAGACTGGCCTCTTCCACTTGACACCCACTCTTCAGATATTTGTAAATATTATTAATAATTAAATTAAATTGGTTTTATTAATATTATTATTATTAATTAATAATTTATTAAATAGTAATATTATTAATCAGATCCCCTCTCAGTCTTCTCCAGACTAAACAGCCCCAGGTCTCCCAGCCTTTCCTCATAAAAGAAATGTTCCAATACCTTAGTTTTGTGCTGTCTAATGAGATAACATCTGTATATTATACATGAAGCAAGTAGTACTGCTTAAACCATTTACTATGAAATCACCCATATGCAACTTACAATGCAGCTTTTGCATGTCAATTGGAGCTTACTGGCAAAAAAAAAAAAGTCTTATGGGATGTAGAATTGAGATTTATGCAGAATGTAGGTGAATATTAAATATATGCATGAAGAAACTGACAATTTTAAATATAGCTACAGAATTGAAGACACTTGTAAGACAACGTCATGTTCAAAAATATTTTGTTGGTGCCTACTAGTATGTATTGACAGTAATAGCACTAAAGAAGTGCTAGCATAGTCATTCAGACACTTAGTCTAGCATAGTCATTTGTTGTATGTAGAAACAAGACCTGGTTTTGTCATTTAGTATGGACAAAGCCTTAGTTTAAAAGATGTCTCAGTGAAGTTTATGGATGTCAATCTGAATCAAGGTTTCAGAATCCATCCAATAGTGATTAAGTCAGGGGAACAGCATGCTCTTTAAACATGATTTGATAAGTAAATAATCTTTATGTGAATACAAAAAGAGCTACCCAATGAAAAATATTATGTTTAATTATATTTACTAGAGTGTGATTCTATTATCCCTACTTAGTCACACTGTACCAATGATTATTACCTCTGCAGCCAAATCCAGGAAAATTATTTTTAGAATGCAGAGAAAATTCATAAATAGACTGTTACTTAATTATGGAGATGACTAGGTTTTTGATGATAAAGTCCTGCACCTAGATATGTTATTGAACATCCCAACAATCGCACTACCAAACAGCCAGGTACAAAAATGACATCTGCTAGTAGCACTTTTTAGTTGGCTTTTCTAGAAGAAAATGATTCATTACACACTACCAGAATACACCTTGCATTGACCAATCTGACATATGTCAGTCATGTCCATAAGGTAAGCTCTTGCAAAATGTACACTGTATAGTCGATCCAAATAAATTATGCTTTTGCTACAAGAAAATACAAGGGCAAACATAGAAAGAGCTGATCGAGAAATGAGAACAGACCTGGGTATGGATGAGAAGAAACAGAAAACTTTGAAGAGCAGGTCAAATTTCCAGTAGGGATGTAAAAGAAAAATCAGAGATAGTCAGGAAATTGAGATAGTCTTAGTTGAGAGAAGTCTTAGAGCAAAGATTTAGATAGTCTTGATAGTTTTGGAGGCAGAAAGGAGGTAGGATTTTATATGTGCAGACTGATGAGTAGGATACTGAACACTTATGATAGAGGTAGTGCAGCTGCTCTTAATAATTCAGGGTGAGACTCAGAGAATAGCAGCAACAAAGGTAGAACAGATTCCTTGAGTAAAACCTCAACTACTTTGCACATTTTGTATAAATTCTGTGATACCTATCAGAGCAACACCCCTGACAGAACCACAACTGCTTTTCATGATCTAGCTGTACTTATTATGGGGTATTTGTGTAATTGTTATCATTCAAGGATACAGTACAAGTACATTGCCTCTGAGACTGAAGGATGACTCTCTCAGGGCTTTCTTATGCACACCATATATCATATACAATTCCCACTTAGTTTAGATCCACAGGTGGACCTATTTGGAGGTTCTATATTACAGAGTTTTTGAGAGTGCCAAGATAGATGGCACATTTGTCTTGTGCATTCTCCTTTCCTTTGAATGGACAGTGAAGATCTCATATCTTATACCAGCTTGACAAACATTTTGTGTCAGAGTTCATTTTAGGATAATAACCATTGCTATGTGAGAAGTGCTGCAAAGAACTGAGGAAGGGAAAGGAATACATTTAAGAAGCAAAGCAGGAGTAGAGAGAATAAGGTGTTGGGATACACAGAAATACTGAGACTAGAGCAGGAATTAGAGTTCTGTTTCTGTTAGTGAGAACTGATGATAAATGTAAATGATCATTACCTCTTAAAGAGAGTCTGGAGGATTTTAGTAAGGAAGCATGGTGCAATGGCTAAAAAAGCTTAAAGTCACTTACCAGAAGCTCTGAGTGAGACAGTGAAAAAAACTTTGTAGATAGCAACTCAGCTTGCCCTAAAATAGGTTTCTGATAGTTAGACAGCTGAATGATTCTTCATACTCCCTTTACTGTATCAAATGCCCATATTGATCCCTTTCACCTATAATACCACATATAGCTCATGCTGGACATCTATGTTTAGTCTTAATCTCAGACTGAATCACACTCATGAATTCAACACAGCTGAAAAGATGAACAAGCCATCTGGGCTCCATCAGTAAATAGCAGGAGGAGTGGATTGGATGTAGATCTCTAAAAGAATCTGCTGAGACTTCTGTCAGAGCTCTCACTGAGAAGAAAGACCTCATGACATCTGCATCTGGTGTCATAGATGAAAAAAATAGCTTAACCTGTGAGCATTAACAGGTGGCAGATAACTGGGGGAGGGTGGTGAATGCCCAAACCCAAACTTTTGAGTGGGCTGGTTGTAAATTTTGATAATGCTGTGACTAAAACTGAATGTCCTGAATTGTCTAATGTATAAAGAGGCATAAGCCAGAAATACCAGTTAGGACACTGATTGCCCATTGTGCTTTTATGCACAGGCTATTTAGATTCGGAAAACAGGGCAATCTGGGCACTGAAGAGTAGGCATTTCTGAAAAGAAATGTTCATGGAAAGAAGAAGGGGTTTTGGAAATGAGGAGTCTGTAAAGTAAATCCTGTCTGGAGGAAAGATCCTGGAAGTTGGGAGACTTCCTGACTCAAGAAAGCTGAAGATCAGGGAGATAAACGCTGGATGATACTAAAGGACCTTGTCCCAATAACACCCAAGACTGGGAACTGTAAGTAGCAACATATATTCTCATGCAAGACAGAGAATATATACCACCTTACCATGTTATTCATGCATTCCAGGGAAGAAGACCTGTTTCTAGGATCTAGATGAACTGGATTTACACCAGTTCATGAAATGGTTTGCATCAACACCCGCTGTAGAATACAGACCCTGGCAGACATTGCCCTTTGTACAGTAGATTTTTTCAGCAAAATGGTTCATTTCAGATTATTACTGCGTGCAAACCAGTTACAGTTGATATTAATAATGGGGCATCTTGGACCCAAGACCAAAACAGGAGCAAGACAATATGATAGTAAATGACTACCTTTAATGTGATCCTTCAGAGAATCAACATAAATGACTGTGGTTCCAGTACAGATGCAGTGATTTTCTAGAGGGGTCAGCATTCAGGTGGCAGTGTTTAGCTCCTCTATGATGTGGAGTGCTCTGATTAGACAGAAGCTACATGGAAAGAAAAGAGATTAATACAGAGGTCTGCTCCCCCAGTTTTTTCAGAACAAACTGATGAGGGAGAGTTGTGTGTAGTAGTAATCCCAAACGTAGGAACTGTGGCCTGCTGAAACAGAAAAGGCAGTAGAAAGGGATTGAGAGCTGCTATATAACTTAATAGTAACTACAAGGTGTTACAGTCACGCACACAAAAGTAGCTCCTTGCTGCACAGAGTGGCTGCTAACCACCAAGGTGTGCAGGTATCGTGTACACACAACAGTGATCTTTGGCCTCCAACTGTACTTAGTGTGGGACTTTGTTAGCCTTTTCAGTGTGTCAAGCCTCTCAGCACCAATCACAGAAGTCACAAGTAGATCACACCAGGATATCTATGACTGCTCCTGGTTGATCTTCTGTGCCTTCTTGGCTTTTTAAAGCTAGATTCATCCACTACTTCAGCAGCATCCCTACTTCGTTGGATTTTTTTTTTATACTTTCCTGAGTATCAACATCATAAGCAGATGCTGGTGCCACTCTGATCTTTTAATCAAGGCCAATTTAAACATTTATTAATTTGTTAGCATATGGTCATATAAAGATGTTAATTGCTTCAATTTCATCCTCCATAAAACTGGATGTTCTACAAGTATATCTGGCTGATATTTCAATTTAGAGATAGCAATATTTTATTTAAAGCAAAACAAAAAAGCCATCGCAGGCATGGGTCTGCAAACTGGGAGACACCTGAATGTATCAAGCAGACTGATTACAATCCAGGTAGGTGAAAATCATTGCAACCTGATAGTGCAAAGATTTCAGATGTCCACACAATTAAACACTCCTTATATAGCTTAAGATAGCATTACAGATTATCTCACAGGGACAAAAGCCTGGACATGTTCTTGTTTCAGCTTTCCTTCCATATAGATGCAGACATTAAAGAATGTGGGGGTTTTTTTTCAGAAATCTGAGCTGTGTAAATTAGTTCTCATAATACTGTGTGTTTTTGTAGTACTAGGTGAAAGTGTTTTCACTTTAAAGTTGAGACATCACAGGAACTTGAGATAAAATTAATGTCTCAACTCCTCCTCAACAAACAGAACCTACCAACAGCTTGTTCTTTCAACTGAGTACTCATAGCAGATATAAATATGTGTGTGTATATACTGGTTTTGATATATATATATATATATGCAGGTGTATATACTTATGGATGGATGGATAGATAGATTGACAGATAAATAGCATCTGAAGATATATGTTCTACTTGTATTTTCTCTTCTTCAGCCAGAACCACTATCAAGCTTTAAAATTTCCTTTTCTAAGCTATTCAGAATCAAATAATTTTTCAATATTTCTTGCCTCACTCTTCCTACAGCTTGAAGAAGACAGCATATAACCCTTTCCATTTCTCTAATGGATTTAAACCTTCAAATGTCAGAGAAGCAGCAAGCTAATCTGATGATGTAGCACTTTTTCAGGTTCTTAGCACAGGAGAACAACTGGCCAACGATTTCTATTCTGTTCCACTCTGTTTTGTTCTGCCTTACTCTTCATGATGAACAGCTCTCCAGTTCTCTTTTAAGAAGGTGCATGGATAAATTATTATTTTGATTTTATTTAGAAAGGGCCTATTGTGTTTCTTCAAGAACATCTCACCTCATATCAATTCCTCCTCAAAAAAAGAAAAAAAAAAAGAAAAAAAGAGAGAAAAAAAAAAATCCCAACGTGACAGTAATCCTTTCTTCTGTGCCACTTAACGCTGCTGATCAGATCAGTCCAGGACACACACACTCAACAAGGGGAGCTGAATCAACTTTGGGGATGGATTAACCCTTGCACAGGTCCTAGAAAATTACCTGGAAGGAAATCACTGATATTACTGTCGGAGCAAGTGAACTGTATACTGTTGGGGCAAGCCTATATCATTACAGACTGGTTGTCTCCTTTCTGACCATAATTCTGTGTCTCGGTTTTATCACAAATGAGTTTATTGCTCGCTTTCTATCTGTCTGAGTTTCTAAGGTGACCATTGTGTTGACCCTTCTAAGGTGACTCGTGCTGTGACACTTTCTGTGTCTTTTTATGTAGTCAGAAGCAGAATTGATAGTAGTTTCTGTTGATACCCAAATAGAAGCAGTTATGATAGTTATTATACTGTTGCAGCTTATCCCCAAACAGTATGTGTACTATTTTGCGTTGTTCCTTTCCCACAGGTTTTCCAAGACACTCACTTTTGAAGGAGCTGAATGAAAGATGCTGGGGGAAAATGCCTTATGAGATGTAAAATATCAGGAAAAATAAATATCAGGAAAAGAACTCAAATTTTAGCTAGATATTTTAAACCTGGTAATTATAGCTTGAAAAACCTTAGAGGTAAGCACAAGAAAGCTAAGGTCTTCAGGTAACCCCATCTTTAGATAAAGTTAGGGACCTCTTTCCAGCCTTTGATCCACTGTACTGATGAAACAAGGTAGCTACAGGCACAGCTGTGAACCTACTAAAGTATAGAGCATAAGACCCCATCACTTGTGTTATCCTTCCCTTCTGCCTGTATTTTATAAGGAGCTTTAGTAAGCTGGTATTTTTCTTAACATCCTAAATACAAGTATTAAGAGAATATGACAGTAACTTGCATTCTATGTTTTAAAAGTTGTCCTGTTTCTCTCACCAGATCATTCATTCTCAAAGAAAAAGGTCCAGTTTCATATATTCAAATTCCACCAATCAAATAAAGACTGTTAAACTGTTTTCTTGTGATTTCTGAGCACTGGAATAACAATGATCAAAGAGGCTGTGACATCTCTGGGTACAATGAGAAAGATTTCTTCCTCATCTTTGTGCCAGAATTGCTTATAAAAAAAGTAGTATTGAGCACTCTTCAGAATAATTCTGTTCAAATCTCTCTTCAGATTAGCTTTCAGTGTCTCTTATCCTGAGTTATACCTCCAGAAGTCCAACCTTTGCTCCTTTCCCTTGAGTGGGGAATGGTGCTGGGGAACAATCACAGAAAGAACAACCAACTGAAATACCAAGTGCTTTGTGGTCTTTTTATCTTCCTTTGAGCAGAACAAAACATAGCCATATATAAAACCTATATAAATCATAAGACTGCCTGGGGCTAGTTTTCTACTACTTTCTACTCTTTTTTTACTGATTTATCTTGCTTTAAAATGAACATGCACACTTCAAGGGATACCTCCGGACAGAGAGAATAATTTTTTCCCCATTATTTCTTTGATCCAGACTGCACTATCTTCACTTCTCAGTTTCACTCTTCAGTGGGTATAAAAAGTCTAAATTTCTGAGGAAAGCAGATTAGTTGCAAAGTTATATGGTCTCCATAGAAATGTGGCATCTTTGTTATTAGAGATGAAAAATCATAGGTAAATAATGAAAAAAAATCAAAAGCCTGGACAATTGTCAATAATAATTCTTAACCCCTCATCTCCTCATACGTTTTCTTTTGAAAGAAAATTTTACATTGTTCAATCAATTAAATATTGCTAAAAAATTTATAAGACAAGCTTGACAGGTAATCGATGGATTGCTTAGTTGTGATAAAATATAACCATGTAGTAAACTAATTTTTCTTTTATAAAGCCATTACCTGGGAGAACAGAATATTTAAGATAAGATTAATAAATATATCTTGGGAAAAGAAAAAAGAAGCAACAATATCCAGCCTATCTGTTTTTTGATACTTATTGTCTGTGTATTACAATCTACCCATTCATGCATATTTGCCCCTATTGCCCAAGTTGTCTTTTATTATAACAAAATGTGAGTTTGAATATAGCTTTTTATCTCGATGAAAAAATTTCTGGAAGAATGAGCCAAATAAAAGGAAGAAAATCCAATTATTCATTCACATTTATTGAAGATATGCTTTTGTCTGCGACAAGCAAAAAGAGAAAATTCACACAAAGGGAAGGTGCACTTTGCTTACATATCTGAATTCCTTCCAACTAGCTTCCACAGCCATGTGCACTTTCGTAACACTACAATACACATAAGTATATATGGGTTTGATGGGAAGAAATGAAATAATTATGCAATTTACTATGAAAGCACACTCAACAACTCATCTCCTGAGGATTCATCGCAGTCCATTGTTCAGTTTGTTCACAGAAAAAAGACGAAAACACAACGGAAATACACCAGGCTACGTATGTGAGGAGCCGACTTTGCATTTTTTGCTAATGGGTTTCAAGAAATTTACAATTACAGCAGTTCATACTGTTTCTAAGATAATTTTAAGCACACATAGATTGGAAACCTCTTTGTCTAATCACGTTTTAGCCTTTGGTTTAATCCTAATTTAGATGATGTAACAAAAAAAGAGAAAGAAATAGGACAGCATGACACACATTTATATCTTTAATATGCAAATATCCTCATTGATTTTTTTTTAATATTCCCCCTTTAACATATATGTTATTCCTCTTTCCATGACTATTTTATTTCTCCATAGCATTTTGTCACAGGCTAATGAATACATTGCAGTAAGTTATGGTAATTATCACGCTCTAAACAGCTGCATGTTGTGGAGCAAACAGAAATATTAAAGAAATGTATCATAAAATGCATTGTTTATTTTGAAGCACAGGAAAGCTGTGTAAAATCAGCTTTTGCTAGGTTTTCTCTTTTATTTCTATCCCCATTCCTCTGGTGATTTTAAGCTACCTGGAAGGTGGTATTTTGTTACTGCTTTCACCCATCCCTGGAAAATAAGTTCTTACCTATGAGCACTTGTTTGTGGTTCTCTTATTCTCGCCATTCTAAGCCATTGTTTTTATTTCTCTTTAGCCTGGAGGTTAACATACACCTAAATACTATCATTTTGCCACAGGGAGAAATTACCTCTTCTCTCAGCAGCTTAAGACAATTCTGTATCTGGAAACATTTGATGACTTGGGCTTGAAAGACAAAACAGAATGTCTGCATTTTATGCTACCAGTATTTAATCGTCATAATAGGTCACAGAATAAAATCCTACCGGCAAGATATTCTGATAACAGTTGATTAATATGTAGTTTATTTTATAGTGTAGAATGCCTATTTGCATGTAAATGCAAAATGAGAACAGAGTTGCCATGTTCTTGCACTATTTCTAAACATTTTTACTTTAAAATTCCTTCTGAGCTCCAGCTGTTGCCTTCCATCTCAGGAGCACATACACAGATATATAGTCCCTAAATAAATAAAATAATTTAAAAGAAGTTGCTGCCAGTACAGTGTTTTGAAGGGTATTCAGCAGACATTCTCAGACACAAAGAATGACAGTTTAAAGCAAATTTTAGAGATGGAAAGAAATTAAAAAGTTTTTTTTTATATATAAGATTATATTGATCAGGATTTTAGAACTTCAGCATGCCAGAGAGAATTACTCTGTCTTTTCTCAGAGGAAAATAGATTTTCCAAGAAACATATGCTGAAGTTGTATTTCTCTTAGGATACTATTCTCCATAGTCCTTTTCTCTTTGAGTTCTGAATTGTGATATAGGTTTCCTGTAGTAGAAATGAACAGGAATTTTCTGATGAAGCTTTACGTGCTAGAAAGCATTATTCAGAAAGAAAAATTTTCATTAAAATTTTGTTAGCTTCATTAGGAAAAATCTCTGTTGCGAAAATTTTACAGACTCCAAGATGGCATCTGGAGAAGAGTGTCACATGCTGAGGATCTGACAGATTGATTCCAGGGCTTTGTCATTTAACCTAAAACCATATGGCAGATCACTAGATTTACTAGTTTTAAATGTACTGTAGGGTCATTCTGCACTATCTGGGAAACCTATTGCTTTTAAAAGACCAATGCTATCACTATATAGTACTCATATGTCATGCTAGTTTGCCTTACCATGGCTTTTGGCTTTCAGCTTTCAGCTACTTGAATTTGATGCAGAACTTGCTCAAACCTCATGATTAATAAGTGCAGCAGTTTCATATTAATCAAAAAATGGCAAGATATTAAACTTTCTGGGTAGCGTGAAGTGTTATTTATGTGCTTCTGAAGTAGTACTTGGTGTTTCTAAAATTATGATGCTGGGTGAGCTCAGTTTGTTCATCTGCTTACCTCAGATGCATTGCTTTGATGAATAATTAACCATACATACATTTGTCAGGAATAGACACTGTTTTTCATTCACTCTGCTGTGATGAAATTTTCTGTTAAATGCTATTTTACATTTCCTTCAGTGACATTTTTTGTACTCTCAAAAATAATTGCAAGTATCTAAATTCAATATTCCAGGTAAAATAGCCCTGCATTGGAACACATTTGTTGAGAAAAACAGCTGAAAAAAGGGAAGATAGTTTTGGACCATCATGAGACACATGGAGGTAGCCAAGGGGACACCAGGCTAAGCAGGTCGTGGTCCAAAACGAAAGACATGTAAGATCTGATGCTGCTAAATAAAGCTGAACATTTCCTCACCCCATCAGCCAACAGCTACACAAAGGATTAGTGTATGGCAGCAGCACAAGCCATATGGGTGTCTCCAGGAACTCCAATAAAGATCATAGTAAAAGCAGCAAGTGCGCCACCAGCAGTGCTTAAGCGTGCCTGCCAAGAGCTGATGGGCTTATGCATGACAAGAGCAGACACTGAGGAAGCTTCTCTGACTCACTACCTTTCCATTAGTACCTTCTGACACTACAAACTCAGAAAGTCCGTCATTTAAATTCCTGAAAAGAGCACAGTATTAAAGAGATACAGACACCTGTACTCTGGTACATTGCACAGGAATGTGTACAAGTCGCAGGAGTGAGCTCTTACAGGAGGTACAAAAAATGTCAGCCTGTGCACACCAATAGTAGAAAATTTGTCTAAAACTGTAGCCTGTCTATTACTAAATTTCTTAAGACAACAACAGGGTGACTTTTGTAAATACATTTTTCCTCTTCGTACACAAGCTACAAAGCTGATTCAAGGAGACTTTGTGATAAGGGCTGAAGAGGAGGGCACATAGAGAGTGGGTGATTCTGGGTGACTTACCACTGAATCGGAGTCTTTTTCACCTGCCAGTCTCACATCTAGGGCACAGTAAAGGAGGAGCTGAAAGTTTAGAAATATGTGTAGCGTCTCAGTGGGGAAGAAATGCTGTCTGAATGACAGCAAGGTTTATCTATCCAAGCTCTGGGCCAACAGCTCTGTCAGACAGTTCTGAAGAAGCTGTCATCTAGGAAAGACATATCTGCTTGAGATAACAGTATCATTTAATACTCAGGTATCTGGTATGTGGATCATTTTTGATATATTGTCTTCTGGCTTCCAAAGGCACTGTTATACTCTACCTTACCGTGTATGCAGGTTTTACATATAAAAATAATTTTTCTCAGCTTCACATAAAAACAAAATTAAAAACACAGTAAAATAATTTTTAAGACTAATTGCTTAATTAGATTATGCAGCATAAGTGAGGTCAGTATAGAAAAATATTTTCTTGGGTTTCTAACAAAATGGTAATAGACACTTTATGTATACATAAATAAAACATACATTTATTGTCTTCATACATATCAATATTATTTACCTAAACCTTAACACTCTCCTTTCAAACACAGAACAGTAGTATTTATTCACATGTTTTGCTATATATATACATATATATACACCAATGTTTTCAGGAAGAAGGACCAGCTTTTTCTCACTACTCCCTGAACTTATGCATGACACAGTGAGACTAAGCTCCATATGCCTCCTGTCTTTTCCTGACAGCTTTCTTTTTGTCAAGTCAATATAATCCTGTGACTGATAGCATCAAAAACATGATGTCTCATATTCATGAATGGACATTTACCCTTTACCCAAAGGCAAAATACTTTGTATTCCGGAAATGTATTATTTTTCCTGAGTATAGGGACTCTGCTTCCAGAATGCTTGTGGATCATTGTAAATATAGTTAATTGGGTGAAATGTGGCCTCTCCTGTGGACTGCTCAATGTAGTGATGGGAAAGCAGCATGTTATAGGGATACAGTCTTGGTTGCGTGCAAGTGACAGCAGAAGACAGGAGCTCTTGTGGCTCAGGTCCTCCCTGGAACTGCTGTTCTCTCCCACCTCTTGTCCTAGACCAAAGGTGTATTAAAAAAATCCAATACAGTGGAATAGACTGAACATAGCCTGTGGGGACTTTCCTGCTGTAGACATTAAAAAATAACGTGATTTTAGCAACCTAGATCTGCTTGGAGTTCTGACATCCTATAAAGGATCATCCCCTGAAATATCTTTTCTGACAAAGAACAAATTATTCAAACCAGTCTACAATAAAGTTGTTTACACAGTGGGTCAAAAGGATGCATTTTTTCTTCATTAAAGAGAACATGGTATTAGAGAAAGACTTTTCAGGATGACAGTTTCTAAGATTTCACACTTGTTGCCATGGGTTGAGAGTTTTGCAAAGTGTAATGGAAAATATCTACACCTTTTCACTGAGCCTGCGCAAGTAATTTTACCACAGATTTGGATTATAATTGTGTAGAACCTGGGCCAGTAATACTCACCCCATGGCCTTATTCTGCATATGAACTTAATGCTGCCTCACTACTAAATCAAGAATGGCTCTTTTTATTTGACAGGTGATAGATTTTCCATGAGATGAGCTATAGGAAAATATTCAATTGTTTGAGGAACAAAGGCTCATCTTGGCATTATTGTTTAATATATGACAAAATGATAGATATAAGTTTAAATATCAGCTCATCATACAAAATACCAAGGTAGTATTTAATCAGCATGTATTTTGCTTTTTGCAGAGGCCAAGTATAGAAAAAACATCTAGTAGGTCAGTTGGAAAAGTATTACAAACCTGCATTATACTCACACAATAAAGCACTTAATGACTCTTGTTTGTGCCTAAGTAAAGCCCAATTCAAAGTCAAACAAAGTAGCAGAAAGATTAATTAGTTGCTAATAAACCACCAGTTATTATGATAAATTGGTACTGATCTTGGAATAAAACTCAAATTCAGTTAAGAATTAAGATGATTTAGAAGATACCAGTAAGTGCTTGCAGTGGTAACATCTATTTACCACTACGTTTTTTTCTAGGTGATCATTAATGTAGACACTGTCTATAAGTAACGTGCTTTATTAAAAGTGTGAGAGTTTGAAGTTTCCTGCAGCTCATAAGAAAATGTACAAATAGCCTTGTCTGCCTCAATCACACTTTTGCTATGATTAATGTGGGAAACTTTTCTAGAGATATTGGGTAGGTATATCCAGAAATTCTGTGCCATATGATGTCATTTACCCCTATCATATGACCAAAATCTCTGACAACTCTTCTGAATGCATAGTAAGAGGTCTTCAGGAAGGAGGGAAGTAAGGACTGAGATGCGAGCAGGATGCCACTTCATCAGTGGAAGTACAGAGAAGTAGGAAGCACACATCCTTACAGTCCATGAGGACTCTCTCCTCTTATCTCAACTTATATAATGTACTAAATACATTATTCCTCTAGTATCTTGTGCCCTAGGCACATAATATTAGGTGCATTCATGTGGTGGGTTTACCCTGTCTGAGCACCGGGTGCCCACCAAGCCCTTCTATCACTCCCCCCAACCCCCATCAGCATGGCACGCAGGGAGAGAATAAGATGAAAAGAGCCATGGGTTATGATAGATAAGATGTTATTTTCTACTTCCCATCTGCAGGCGATGTCAGGCTGAGTCCAGGAAACAGGGCTCCAGAACACGTAGCAGCCGCTTGGAGGACAAAGCCAAATGCCCCCACATCCTCCTCCTGCCTTCTCCCATTATAGTTGAGCTGATGTCACATGGTATGGAATATCCCACTGGTCAGCTCAGGTTGGCTGTATCCCCTCCCCTATCTTCCCCCCCATCCTCTGGTGCTGTGTTAGCACTGGCAGTCATAACACGGGTGTGTTATCAACACCCTCCAGCTCCCAGTGCTGCAGCATGAGGGCTGGATGGGGAAAAGCAGCTCAGCCAGACACACTACATTTATTTCCTTGCTGATAATAAGTGCCATCATGCACTCCTGTGCAAATCACAGACTCACAAAATGTTAGGGGTTGGAAGGGACCTCCAAAGACATCTAACCCCCTGCCAGAGCAGGACAAAACTAGAGCAGATCATGCAGAAATGCATCCAGACAGATCTTGAAAGTCTCCAGAGGAAATTCCACAACTTCTCTGGGGAGTCTATTCCAATGCTCTACAGCTCTTACAGTAAACAAGTTCTTCCTCATGTTGAGGTGGAACTTCCTGTACTCTATCTTGGATTCACTGCCCCTCATCTTATCACAATGCACAAGTGAAAAGAGGTTGAGCCCTATGTCTCTCAGCCTTTCCTTGTAAGGCATTAATCATCCTCGTAGTCCTCCATTGGACTCTCTCAAGTAGATGTCTGTCTCTCTTGAATTGGGGAGCCCAGAACTAGATGCAGTACTCCAGGTGAGGTCTCACTAGGACAGAGTAGAGAGGGAGAAGAACCTCCCTTGATCTGCTGGACACACTCTTCTTAATGCACCCCAGGATACCACTGGCCTTCTTGGACACAAGGGCACTTTGCTGTCCCATGGATTTCTTGCTGTCTATCAGCACCCCAAGGTCCCTTTCTATGGAGCAATTCTCTAGCAGATTGACTCCTAACCTGTACTGGTGTATTTTATTGTTCCTTCTCAGGTAGGGGACTCTGCACTTGCTCTTGTTAAACCTTATTAGGTTCTTCTTTGTCCAGCTCAAAACTGCATTAAATGCATTAATGCAGTTTTGAACCAGTTCCACAGCTTTGTTTGAATTGGTCTAGGCAGTGGTGATTGTTCAGCATTCAAGAGAGGAATTTGATTTGTGACCAGTAGTAATGTTGACAATGCACCCTTGGGAGCAACTATTCTTGGCAACTATTGAGAGCAAAATGCAAACATCTCCATAGTTCTTAAAAACCTCCTGAATTCAGCCTGCATTCATGTCACTAAGATGTTGGCTGTTTTTCCTGCAGATGTCCTCAGGGCATTGGAGTCCTGCAGGGAAAACTCAGACATCTCTCTTCTGCCTGACATCATTAGTGACAAGATAGATATGGTAGCTAGAGGCTTCACAGAGTCCGGGTGTGGTCATGCAGCAGACAAATAAGCCTTGAAGGACACTGTATGCACTATCTGTACCCAGTGTTTCCCTTTCCAAAATATTATTTAGAGTGGTCTGCATATAGTCCCAAGGGCCAGATGGACAGGCAGCATGTTTCACCTCCAGACTGCCTTGTGATAGTGCCATCAGTGTCACGTGATTCTTAGCAAGGACTCTGTAAGTACAGTCTTAGAGTCAACTCCAGATTAGGCAACAAAGCCCCTGTGTGCTAAGTAACAGACAGAGCAAACTAACACAGAAAATTTTTCGCAACCTCTATGACATAGTCAGGAGAAAGACAAAACCAGTGCAAGAGTCAATGAGAAGATGAATGCGGTTAACAAGAACAGAATTCCTGTCACTCTTTCAGAATATTTTTTAAAAAGCACAGACAATATTGGATGAATTGTGTGTATTTAAGAGTTGAGAGGATTAAGATGGTGTGGCTAAAGACATGAAGCACCGTGCTACTGTTTGAACTCATCAGACCGCATATATAAAGATGGAAAAAAAAAAAGCTCATAACCCTAAATGACTTGCTTAAACAAACCTTTTAAAAAGATAGTGATGTACAAGAAACCCTGCAGGATTCAGGAAGCTTATCAGCCTCTATGCAGACTTGCTTGTTTCTGTTCTGTGTCTCAAGCATCATTCTAATGTCTGGAAATTGATTTTCTCCTGTTGCACTGTTCTAACCATAGACTGTCAAAGCTGGCAGGTTTAAAATACATTCCAACCTTGAAAATGTTTTGCTTTGTTTTGGTTTTTTTCAGAAACAACTCTGATAAGTTTTAATCAACAACCATGAAATAACTCTATCAAGCCTTAAAACAGTTATGAAATGCTAGGTCCTTGGGCATGGGAAGGCAACGTTCACCAAATCCAGGAGATGGCTTCATTGCAAGTGACCAAAAGATCACCATTGATCATCACCCAAAACATGATTGGTTTTAATTTTCTTTTTTTTTATGGTGGAAAATCATGCCCTCTGGTCCTATCAGGAGCCTGAAACCTTGTCAGTTTAAGTCTCTTCTGTTTCACTAAAATGCAAGGAAACCCAGGCATGAATATTCATTTATCTTGAAATCACACATTCTGGACAGAGCACATCTGACCATCGTGCAAATCCCCCAAGAGTTTCAGAGCTTGTTTTAGAATAACTGAGAGTCGAGAATATTCAATGGGACTTAAAAATCATTCCAGAATCATTGGGACTAGATTGTAGTTCAGAAGATAAGCCTATGCAAGCAGAAAGAAAAAAAAAAAAGGAAGACTCCTTTTATGGCCCTCTGGAAATATCTTACTGTGTCATGGAAGGTACATGCTGCATAGGAACTCATTTTGAAACAAAATATGTAGGAAAGGGAGGGTGAGGAAAAGATTGTGTCAACTTCCTGTGGGCCCAAAGCACTGGATAGCAGAGATGACGTGAGGAACACATCATGATTAATGACAGTAGAAGTCATGATCCTGACACAATAAGGAAGCAAATTGGAATTGATTTTTATGAGCATATAACTACTTCTAAGATGGTACAACTTTCACACCACATTTTGCTGGGGGCTGTGCCAAAGGACATACCAAAACTTTAATGCTAGGTAACAGCTTTTCCAGAGCAAAGAAGAGGTCACTTTCATGCAGAATACTGATATGTGAGGAAATAAAATATGAGAGCCTTTGAAGGAAGTAACCATTGCATCACACTTCACCCCATAGCAAACTTCCATTAGAAATTTTCCCATTAAATTATCCCCATTGACAATAGTCCTTCTATGGAGGACAAAGAAGTTTCTCTAATATGATTCTCCCTAATCTGTTTTCTCTAAATATTTTATACTAATCTTAACTGTAATGTTGGAAAGAGGAGGAACTTGGAGATAGTGTTGAAAAGATTACTTGCCGTTTTTAATCCCTTTTCAATACTGAGGGAAATGTATGTTCCCTACAGTAACTAGAAATAATAGACAATGTCTTATAAGCTGTTTATGTCAACGTTAAAACCAGGCACAGTTAACACATTATTATTCATGTTTAATTCAGATAAACCAAAGGAAAAGGAAGTTAAACACCTTTTTATTTTTTTTTTACACCCTAGATTATATTTCAGTATTTCTGACAGAGAGAGGCAGTTGCAGGTGTGGGGGTTTTTTTTCATATGACTGAGCATAGGCAAAGGATCAATAAAGGCTAATTGAAGGAATAAAAGCAATGGAGAGTGATAATTTCCTACCGCGAATTAGATTACTTCTTGCTAAAATCTGTATGTAGGTAGTGTGTTTAATGGACAATTTTTCCTCCGATTTCTTGCACTGGGGGATCCAAGATGGGACCAGAGTAGTTTCATGTAGACATGGGTGGGAAATGACACTGCCTGCCAAGTGCTTTACTAGAGTGGAGGGTAACTGGCAGGATGACTATCAATAACTTTCCTACCTGCTTCTACCAATAATTTTCAGACAGAAAATACAATATTTTCACTATTTTTTGTTTCATTATTTTGTTTTGTTTCTTTGTGTTTCTATTATGGTTCAGCCATACAAGTTTTGTAGTTTTTTAAAGTGTCCTTTTCCCAAAGCATAATTTAAATTAATACTGAAACTAGTTGGGATGTATTTCCTGCTCAATTGCAAGGTAGAGGCTCTTTTAACCTTCCATTTCTGTAATTTCACTTTCTTCTGAATGCTGAAATTAGTTTTCCAGTTACCACTTCAGATTATTAATCCTATGATATACAAAAACATGTCTTTTCTAGATGAATTATCTGGAAGGAAGCATCTTGAATATCTTTGTTGCTGAAACTGGCAACAATAGCTGTCAGGTCCTTGTGCTACATTAACCCATATAATATGACAGACAGCAAAGGCAGTTGTATTCTGGGTTTTAGTGAGAAATCAATGTCAGGATTCCCTTTGTCTCCAATGTGACTGAGTATCACACACATAAAGCAGTACTGGGCATAAATCTTACCTGGCAATAGCAAAACAGGCTGGGAATTGTCTCATCCTACAGAGGAAGCTTAGAGTTCCTGATGAAAGAAAGGACTCCAAAAATAAAATTTCTTAAAAACCAGCATTTCTAGTTCTTCAAAGATTTATGCTTACTTATGTAAATTCCTCTACAGGAATTTGATGCCATATTTATGAATTGCTCTTAATATTTGAGCAAGACTAGTATTATCTATGTTCTTATAACAAAAATAGACATAGAAAATTCTTTTAGACATGTTACTTTTGAAACACCTCCTGGGCAGAATGTTGAAGTTTCCAGAAATGGATAACTGCTGTACTGTCAAAAATGTAAACAAGATTTTCTTTCCTTTTATAGTATGGCAGGTATATTGTGTTGGTTTTAATTACTTCATACTCTTAGGGAAGCAGACACTTTCAAAAATGAGTGTTTTCTTCTTAACATATGTTGCAGATGCAGTATTAGGATTTTGCAGCAAACTCAAACAAGGACTTGATTATATAGAAAGCCTGAAAATAATTGTGTCCACATCATGAATATTTTAAATACATTTTCAAATTATTTCAAGAATCTTTCTTTAAATACTAATTCTACAATCAAAAACACACCATAATGCTATGCTAAATCAGTTCATATTATTGGAAGAAACAATATTACAAACCTCATGCATCAAATGAAATCATCTGAAAATTAAGTTTCATAGCTACCAAAAGAAAATAAACAATGTGTTTAAATAATCAGGAAAGAAATTTGTGACAAATGTTTGGACAGGCAGTTTTCTACTATGTATGCATACTGGCTTTCAGAAAGCATATGGGCTATTTCTCTGCACTTCTCAGTTCATTGGTTAAATTCAAAGTAAGCAGTAAAAACATTCATTTCTTCATGTGGAAATCACTGAACTGAAGAAGAGCTGAGTGAGCAATGCAGAAAAGATAGAATTTGTCTTAGATATGAGGGCTAAGACCAAGGAGTTAAGATATATACAGTATATCTTAAAAGATGTGGCAAATTTATGTTATATCATCCTTTTGCAGTTCCTGTCTTGGGAGAGCTACATCACCTTCCAAAGCAGAATTTAAGAGCACTAGAAGGTTTAGTCATCATCTTCTGGAGATGCAGTTAAGGGATGCATCAGCACGATAGAAATACCACCAACCTTGGAGGGAGTAGGAAAGCACGGGCAGGGATGGGGCAGTGATCTTCCCCTAACTACGCTGAGATTAGCAATTGCAACTATGGTGGAGAAGAAAATGGCCATAAAAAAGGTCCAAAGCATGGCCACAAAATCTCAAGGCTGCAGAAAATTCTCTTACATGGAGTCACCAGGGAGGCATTCCACTTGGAGAGCAAAACCAGTAAGGGACAGCATTTTATTAATAAAGCTATCATGATTCTCTTTAATGCATGAAAAGGAAATAAAGATGTCGTGGATACCTAGCATGGAGCACAGAAAGAATTCAGCCTTTTTACCCTTTTACTTCAGCAGTAGCCTTAGTGCAGAAAGATGATAAACCCTCTGTATTTAATGGCAAGGCAAGAGGCATTTGCAGTAGCACTCTAACATACCTTATTTTAATGATCTGTCTGGTAAACTGTCTGCAGGGTTACTTCAAGGCAAAGTTTGTACTCTGTAACGTACATTCTTCTAGCAGAAAGATGAGTCCAGTATCGCCTGAGAAGCCTGTCTCTATAAGAAAGGTGGGGTTTATTTTTCTCACCATCTTTCTTTGATGAGTCAATAGATCATACACCTCCTTTGAGATTCTCTTTCCTTTAAAATATCTCTCTCCAGGAAATAACTTAGTGTGCGTGTGTATTCTCAAAAGCATAGGCACAATCACTGTTCACTCTAATTGCAGTCTTTGTTCCTAAAACTTGATTAACAAAGCAATCAAAAGTACTTATATGAAGCTGATCCATCTCTTCCCTACATCTCCAGGAGATAATGACTGTCGTAGTTTGGATTTGATCTCCAGAGGTCCTTTCCAACCCCTACAATTTAATGATTCTACGGTTTAATCCCAGTTGGAAACTACGTCCACACTGTTGCTCACTCTCTCACTCCTCAGTGGGATGGTGAAGAGAAAAAGTGAGAAAGCTTATGGGTTGAGATCAAGACAGTTTAATAGGTAAGGCAAAAACCACACATGCAAGCAAAGCAAACCAAGGAATTCATTCATTACTTCCCATCAGCAGACAGGTGTTCAGCCATCTCCAGGACAGCTGGGCTCCATCACACATAACAGTTACTGAGGAAGCCAAAAGGCATCACTCTGAACATCTGCCCATTCCTTCCTCTTCTCCCAGCTTTACATGCTGAGCTTGACATCACATTGTATGGCATAGCCTCTTTGTCAGTTGGGGTCAACTGTCCCAGCTGTGTCCCCTTCCATCTTCCTGTGCACCCTCAGCCTACTTGCTGGTGGGATGGGGTGAGAAGCAGAAATAGCCTTGATGCTGTGTAAGCAACTGTACAGCAATAACTAAAACATCTCTGAATTATCAACACTGTTTCCAGCACAAATCCCATACAGTCCCATACCATCTACTTTGAAGAAATTTAATTCTATCCCAGCTAAAACCAACACATTCTCCAGTTGTCAGGCCATTGGGATTTACAAGACTCTCTGTACCAATCAGAGCTGGGATCTGAATCCTGTTCTCTCTCAATAGCCACTGCTGACAGGGTGCAGCTGTACTTCTAACTACGCGTTTTAATAAAAATAAAATCATAAGTTATTAAAAGCTTTACACTGGAATTACACTAGATGTAATCCTGCAAAATATGTTTTATATTCTTGTAGAACTGCTACCCAGTATGAAAACAATTTTATTCCATCAACATTTCTAAAGTAATCACAAACACAATTCTCACTTAAGTTGTCCCATAAATTACTAAGGCCATAATTTACAATCTTCCAGCTACCTATATGATTGCTGTGTCATGTATATTGCAGAATATCAGAAAGTCACAGAAACACCATTAATCATGAAGTGCAAGCCTGAATGTTAGCTCAACTTCTCTTACCAAATCTGGTACACCTGCTTAATTAAGAAAGGAAAGTAACATCATTTTATAAATTAAGGCATCCTTGATTTAAAATACCAATCATATTTTTAAAAGGAACTTGAGATTGAAATATTTGTAGTCAGCTTCTACATCATTGAGAATACCTTTTTTTTTTATTATTAAAGTATTTTTAAAAATGGATACATGTCCCTGAAAAGAAATATGCTTTTATTATCATTCCTTCCTGAGGTATGATCTTCACAAAGATCACCCAGCAATTCTTGCCTCCCCATGACAATGGAACAATTTCGATCCAATTGTCACCAAAGCTTTCCAAGGTCTGAAAAAGAAAGAGAATACTACAGTTAATAGGTTTAGTAAATCCTTTATATAACTTCATTTTCAGTAATACACAGACATACAATTTTACATTTTTTAAACCCTTGCCCATATACGTGTTTTCCAGAAAGATCTTGTTCAACACCTGTTATCAAATGCAAAGTTAACCTTTCACAAAAACAGAAATAGATTATAAAAATAACACAAAAAAAAACCCCAATCAACCTGCAAAACCAACACCTAAACTTTTCAGATTTATAGTATGTTTACATGAAAGATTTCTGGGGAGTAAATACTTTAGCAGAGGTTTAAGGTGTGGACATGTGTGGTGCCAGCAGGTGCAGAGCAGTGTGTGGCAGGACTAATGCAGGCTCTCATCACCCAGAGACATGTCAAGGGGATGCAAATATTCCTGGTTGTCCTCGAGCAAATATCCACACACAGCTGATGGGCAAAGCCTTTCCTCTGAGCTGTGTTTCCACATATGATGGAGGCAGCATTAACTTGGAGTAGCATTTCTGTCCTCCTGACCATGTGTCTCTGCCACCGTGCTGTTGTCTTTTTTGTACTGGTACAAGGACTTATGAAGCCAAGGGGTGAAATCCTAGGAGTTAAAGTAAGCCTCACAGAAAAAGACAGTTAATTTTTCTGAAAGTTTATTTCAGAAATTAACATGTAAACTGCCTCACCATCCAGAAGGGTTCTGACCCATTTGAAAGAATATCATTGCTGATTTAATTTGATCTTTCTGTATGCTGTTTTGGTCATTCTTTAATTATTCTTCTCAGCTCTTATTCAGGTTCTTATATATTGTTCAACCTTACCTCTATTAAAACACTCTAATAACACAAAGAATGTCAGTGACCCTTTACTTGATGAAGAAGAAGAAATTAATGACTAAGTATGTGTATCAGCTTCATTTTTCTATCTTGGCCACTGGCTCTTTGATAAGAGAGGGGTTTTTAATATCCTTGCACCTTTTCCTGATGTACAAGATGTAACACCTTTTCCAGTGTAAAAATCCAGGTTTCTGCATTCCTGCTGTCAGACTCTCTGACAGGCTCACTGCAAGTCAGCATAATGGCAATGAATAGTGAAATGAGAACAGTCTGAGCAATTATTCAGTCAGGGTTTAAATGCTTACAGTGATATAAACTAAAGAAGCATTATGTAGTAGAGGACAGAATTAAGGGGTAATTTTACAATTTAAAATACTTGAAAACAAAGCAAATTTAATACATTTCTGAATCATCCAAGTCACTCAGAGCAACACCCACCAGGACCCTCAGGGTTGACTTCTACCTACCCTTAAGATCTATAAACACCTCTTTGTCTTAAACCTGACATCCAGCATAGTTCTCATTTCCTTTCACTGAGATAGTACTGAGTTCCATTAGTACTAAATATCCTTTTTAGTGCCTTATTTCTAATGGCTAATACTTGCTGTAATGGGAGTTGCATAAATTAACTCCCTTCTGAACTGGGAGAGAAGATTGGAAGATCTTCGGGGCAAAGATTATTTCTTCTTTTTTTTCTATTTAAACAGTCCCCAAGTGTAACTATCCTTTCTTATCTTGGTCAAAAGCTAACAAGCATTGCTGTAATAGAAATGCAAAGGCCTGTGTGCCATTGCCAGTGCAGGGTTTAACGTAGCTAACATGGTGCGGAGGGAATTCTAAGCCCCAAGCTGGGACCACAAGAGACATTACATTGCAACTTGGCCCCTGTAATAATTACAACAACAAATTTTATTGTGCAGCCTTCCTCAGCATTGTTGACCAAAAACTTACAAGTAGCATTATATTTTGTTGACTTCACTACTGTGAAATTTAATATAAGAATAATTTAATTCATATTCCCGCTATGAGTTACATTTTACAATAACAACTCATTCTCTCAACATTGCAAAATAAATGCTTACATGCAAAATAGGTAAATGTGTTATATTTTATATTTAGCCTCAGAGCAAAGTAAACATATCAAAGTAACAACTCCCAGTGCCTTTATTGCTAAAAGACACATAATCTAAAAAACCATATTTTATTTGATTTTGATGAATATTTATGTTCAGATTCTTAAAACTAAGCAGTGATAGTAATAAATCCTGAGGATGCATGGCAACAAGCAGGGATAGAGAAATGCAATATCAGAGTTTTATCTCAATCACCGTGAACAGAAAGAATTTATTTCAGTTGATCTTTTTAATAGTTATGGGAATAACAGTCACAGATCTCCTATCCTTAAATCTCCAGCCACTTAATATTGAATATTATAAAAATATGTTTGTGTGCATACATGCATATAAATAAATATTGACAATGCAGCCTCCATTTTACACTCTGGTAGCTCTGCACTAAATAGAGAAGACTTTCATAAGTGCACTTCTCAATAACTGCAAGTGCTGCAGGGGAGGGGGAGTGACAATGAAATGAGGCAGAGTTTGTACATTTAAGCCTCCAGTCTGGAAATTCAGGTATCACAGTTATATTTGCAGCCATATATCCCTCTCATTAGCAGGGAATAAACTGGGCCACATGTCACAGAGCATTAAGTAAAATCCATAGCACAGAAGAGCAACTGGAAAACAAAAGAAAACAACTTGGTCCCCATTTGCTCCCACAGAAATGATTTTTCAGGGAGCTATACTTGAGCCTTTGAAGAATGCCTGTAGAGGTGACAAGTGAGGTGAAATTTAATTTGTCCCAAATTTAGGTCTCTGGCACATAAATACCAGCAGATGCATTAGGATGCCCAAGTTCCCATTTGGATCATTCAGCATGGTCGACAGAGGTGGGAGATGTTCAACAGAGTAAAGGGAAAGGAAAAGCACTCTTACACCATGACCACGCTGCTGCAGTCAATGGCTGGGATGGGATTTGGGTCTGTGACCCAGCACCTGTCTGCCCCTCAAGTGGAGGGTGTCCCTAGGTCCTGCATCAAACCCTTGCAAGGGGATGAGATCACCATAGTGGCAGTGGGTGCCCATCTCCATCCCTGGCACCAACCCCACTCACCTCTCCATGGCCACCAGCCTGCAGAAGCTGGGGCTTTCTAGTAAAGGACTGACAAACCAATATTGGTTAACAACTGGAATAATCCAAATATACACACTAGAGGATGTCAAAAGTTTCTAGTCAAGTAATGCTTTTTAGGAGGGAAGAACATAGCTCTATTTTTCTGCATTTTTTCTCCCACATAAATATTACATAAAGGAACCTATTTTAAAAGGATGTTCAGATGGAAAAGGTAAGCACACAAATAGCAGAAAAATGGTAATTTATAAATTCCTACCATGAACTGACTCCTCTTTTTGCACACACATGGGATGGTTGAGTCTTTACTAGGCCACATCATGTTGATTTGGATGGCTGCTTGCATCATTTGCTACATAAGTAGCTATTCCATATCTCTTTTTCTGCTTCTCATTTGACCTATGTTCTCATGGCCCATTTAGCATAGACCTTATATTTCACTTCTTTTATTTTTTTTAAATGGCTTTATTCACCTTTCTGGAGAGTACCCTGAGTGTAAGCCTCGCTGTATGGAATATGCCCACACCTCTGATGCTAGGCTTTTGGGGAACAAAGTAATGAAAACACTCGTAATTCAAGAGAAAACAAAATTTTGTGATTCCATGATTTGGCCACCCCTTAGAATGACTAAATCATGGGTTTCATCCTCTGATGCCTGATAATTTCTTGTATTTTATCCCATGAATAACTACTACAAAACACAAAAATAGTGTTTTCAGTAGCTTTAGTTCAAACATTTTCTTTCTTGTATTGATCTTGATTTGGTAAGTTTTATGAGAAGGTTTTTTTTAGGTTCTTAAAGGTGTTATTTTAATTCTTAGACTTTCTTTTCCCTACAATAAAATCCTGTTAAAATTATGCTGGGAAGCCATGGCATATTCTATTGTGATGCTATGTCCAGTTCAGCATGGATAATCTTCATCAGAAAATTAGCCAGGAACTTTATTTTAACCTTAATATAGGTCCCCTGGGGCCAAGAATATGCTGATGGGATTGTTACAGTGATTATTACTATTGTTAGATACAATGACTGTAGAAAGTGTGTGACTTTAAGCCATAGGGGACATTAGAAATGACAATTTTAACTGTGTGCATGATTATGGTACACCTAGGAGGATGCCTATTTGTGCAAAGAAATCAAAATTCAAAAATAAATTTCTATTAAGAAGCAATAAAACCTGCATGAATACGATTTGCATACAAATATTTCGAGTATGTTTTTTCCCACAACAAATTACTAAATCCTTATGCATTGCTAATTTTTTGGTAAAAAGCACAAAGAGATCATTTCTCCATGTGTTTGCAATCTGCAGTGTATAGGGAGAAGTGAAGCCCTGATTAGCAATGTTTTACTGTATAACTATAGCTCAATGTAGGAGTAAGAAGGAAGACAAAGACCTCAACACAAATGGTAAAATACAGTAACAATTGCATTACTACTTAGCTTTTAAAATGCTGCAAAATGTGTATCTCAGAACTGTATTTTCCTACATTCTATGCATTTCCTGATGCAAATTTCTTAAGGATGACAAGTTTTTAATAATTTTTGGATGACTAGTACTGCAACAAAAAGTAGAGGGGCTAGATTTATTGGAAAGTACTGAGAAATAGCTTTGAAGGATAGCAAATTAGATTGACTGCAGGAAAATTATATTCAGCAACATCCAGTGATTGCATTGATTGCATTGAAATGATTCTTCATGAGGCTAAATTTAAAATAAGTTTTGAAGACCAGGAAATAGTTACAGAAGGCTAATAATGAGCGCAGTAAAATTATTTTCAGCAATGAGCAAGACTGCACTGGAAAACAATTCATTGTGACACTACATTTTAAAAAAGAACTTTTATTTTTTACATTTACTTTGAGATTGAGGGACTACTGAGCGTCTTCTGTGAAATTAAATGTTTGGGTCATGAAATTGTTGGGTGTCTGTCATTGCTATAAAAAGGATGAGAGCTTTCCTTCCAAGACCAAATTTCCATGTATAATCTATTTAGCATTCAGTGATACCTCATTATCATCACAGACTAAATGAAGCAGAATGGTCTAGTAGCTTGGTTTGCATTATTCTGCTCCATGATTCCTGACCCTAAACCTAATTCAGTTTAGTATAGCTGCATTGTTACTGTCTTTTGTAAATTGGATTGATGTCCTTGCTTTGCTACTTCTTCCAGCACTGATTTATATCTACATAGTAAAACACTTCTGTGATGGGTTGACCTTGGCTGGATGCCAAGTGCCCACCAATGCTGCCCTATCACTCCCCTTCCTCAATTGGATGGGGAGAGAAAATATGACAAAAGACTTCTGGGTGAGATCACTCACCCATTACTGTCATGGGCAAAACAGAATGGACTTGTGGAAGTTTGTTCAATTTATTACCAATCAAATCAGAGTAGGATAATGAGAAATAAAACCAAATCTTAAAACACCTTCCCCGCCACCTCCCTTCTTCCCAGGCCTAACTTCAATTTGATTTGCTCTACCTCCTTCCCCAAAGCAGCACAGAGAATGAGGGTTGCAGTCAATTCAATATATTGTTTCTGCTATTCCTTTCTCCTCAGAGGGAGGATTCCTCACACTCTTCTTCTTCTCCAGCATGGGGTCCATTCCATGGGAGATAATTCTCCATGAACTTCTCCAGAAAGAGTCTTTCCCATGGGCTTTAATTCTTCAGAAACTGCTCCAGTGTGGGTCTTTTCTACAGTGTTTAGTGCTTCAGGAGCAGATCGCTCCATAGTGGGTCTTCCACACAGTCACAAGTCCTGCCACCAAACCTTCTTCAAACTGGAGTCCTTACTCCATGGGTCCACAGGTCCTGCCAGGAGCTTGCTCCACCATGGGCTTCCCATGGGGTCACAGCCTCCTTTGGTCATCCGCCTGCTCTGGTGTGGGGTCCTTCACAGGTTGCAGGTGGGTATCTGCTCCACTGTAAGCCTCCATAGGCTGCAGAGACACAGCCTGCCTCACTATGCTCTTCACCACTGGCTGCACAGGAATCTCTGCTCTGGCTCCTGAAGCACCTCCTCCCCTTTCTTCTTCACTGACCTTCATGTTTGCAGTTATTTCTCTTGCATTTTCTCACTCCTCTCTTCAGCTGCAATTGCTGGTTTTGTTCTGAAAGATTTTTTTCCCCATTCTTAACTATGTTATCCCAGAGACACTACCGCTGTCGCTGATGGGCTCAGCCTTGTCCAGTGATGGGTCTCTCTTGAAGATGGCTGGTACTGCCTTTACTGGACAAAGGGGAGGCTTCTAGCAGCTTCTCACAGAATCCACCCCTGTAGCCCCTGCATGACCAAAACCTTGCCATGCAAACCTAATACAGATGCTAATCAACACTTCACCCATCCCCACAACCTGCAGACTGTAAACACACACCAAACTGATCTCTCCATGCTTTTTAACAAACAATTAGTAATAAATATGGTACCAAGTCCTCAGAGAAAAACAGAAACAGAACTTGTGTAAACTATTTTAGATATTATTAGAAGTGAAAACAGTGAATTACGCAAACAATAATCTGTGGCACTTTACTTTTTTTTTTTTTTTTAAGTTTCTTTTTATTTCTACAAAGCTATAGAGTACCTGAAAATTCAGGGGACTTTTGTCTGGTTTTAAGTTTCAAAAAAACTTGTGTTCTCCTCCATCTTATAGAGAAAAGAATGGGGAGATCCTATTAATATGAAAACTACCTTACAATAAAACCACAAAGGACTTTTTTGTAAGTAAAATGAAAAAATCTTTATTTCCTGATTTTATCTGATCAGAATCTCTTTCAGTAAAGGGTTGTAATTATTTATGCCCCATCTATCAGTTTTAACACATACATAAGCAAAAAATTGAATGAAAGTATAAATTTATGCAACTATGGTGCTGCAAAATTGTTTTAATGCACATAGTAATGAGGCCTATGACTGTAAATATAGCTACAATCTCCAAGGGATTCTATCAGGGCTCATTTTATAATGAGTAAGTTTACAATAATTTTCCATGGAAAGAGGGTATGGGTATTAACTTTTGGTCAGTTTTTGCAATGTGCATCTTCCAATTCAGCAATTTCATTATAAAGATTTATGACATGCAAGTGGAAAATTCATTAAATTCCTCCCAAGATAGATATTTCTTTGAACAGATAGAAACATACCTACCACCTTTTTTTTTCACACATAGACTTTTGTTTTAGAGATTAGAGGGAGATTACATCAATTTTCTTATTTTGGTTCATAAAAAATAAAATAGAAAGGCAATTATCTGTCCAATTCATAGCCAATTTGCTACAAAAAAAAATGTAATTGTGTAACTGGTACAGGCACTGGATTCTTCACGGTATGAAAGGAAGCAATGTATGGTGCTCATTTTAGCTTTCATGCCTGCCTACAAGTCAGTAGGCAGATAAGTATTTCAGAATCTATGATTGAGATCTGTCGTTACAGCTCTCTCTTAAAAAAAAATTTACAGAATATAAAAATAAATTTCCTGTAGAAATACTGATGATATCTTCTGGGAGAATTTCAAAGAGAGCCTTTTACTTTTTCTACAAGTAATATCTTCAATACCTTTAAAAGCCACCACTAAAACCCCTTGAAAACAAGTCTGTGAGTGAAAAGAAGTGGAAAGACTACTTATAACCTTTCAAATGCTCTGTTTTCTATGATGTGATCTTTTATTACATAAAAAAGAAGTCAGACAAATGGAAATCATACCTGATTTGCCAAATGTCTACATGCTTTTAAGAAAATCTGTCTTGGCTACTCAGCCACTGAGTTTCAGATGTGTATAGTGGCAGTAATCTCACTTTACTTTCAGCCAGAAAACAGAACAACACAGTATATAAAAATATTGGTCCTTATCCAATCACTCTTGGGGGGAAGTCTTAGGACTAGCTAACTACACTCTGGCATGGAGCGCGAAAAACTGCTTATCAGTACAAACATGAGACACAATATGAGAGGATATAGATACATTTATTTGAATATCGAAGTCATTTCTCCATTTCAAGCAAATGAATCTTATGGAACATGGCATATATTTAAGTGATAAAAAGAAGAAAATAATCATCACCATCAGGAGTAGTTGGGAATGTGTCCCAGGTAGAAGCCTTATGGGAGAAAATCAGAATTTGTCTTCTCATGTAGAGTCTTAGAGCTGAGATGATGCAGCCTGGACCAACTAACGTCTCTAGGCTTTAGAGGTTGGAAATTGGCTTATGTGCTTTACATTCAAATGCAGATGTGAAGTTAAAAGAGCTTTATTCCACGAGACATGTAAAAGCAGACGCTCTTTCAGAAAACAAGCTAAAGGCTGTGCTCTTTTTATGACTGAAAGTAAAGTTACTAAAAAAGGATTGTGAAGGGACAAGATTCAGTTTATTTTAATTGCAATCATATTACCTCTCGGGTCTTTGTTTTGGTTCTTGATTTAAATGTAGTTGAAAACCCTTCTCAGCAGCATTTGTGAAACACAGTAAAAGAGAGATCAGTCCTCGAATCTGAACCTAGTATTTGGGAAAGGAATAATAGTTGCTTACTTTAAAGGAATAAGTTCATTTGCTCTTCTCACTGAGAGTATGGTCAAAAGAAATATGTACTTTTGTCAGAGGTTCCATTCTTATATTCCCTAGGGAATAACTAGACTTCTATCCAAGAGCTTGCACAATCTTCCTCACACTCCATGAAACCACAGAACTATGCAGAACAGTGCATAAGGACAGAGTCACTTTTAAGGGATAATATGTTAGACAAAGTTACAAGCAACCATTACACAGACATGCATTTAATATTTCATTGACAATATTAAAGAAAATTATACTTCTTTATTATGCTAAGAGTTTATATCCTAAGTCATGTAACATGCAAAGTCAGTAACTTTTCGTCTTTTTTTTGAGTATCACTGCATTAAACATGAAGAAAAATTGCATTGGCGAATAAAAGGAAATAAAATGCAGGCACATCTTGAACTTTAACATAAAATGCAGTTACCTCTTGAACTACTTTAATCAACCATGAATACATCCTCTCTGAGCAGATCTCTAAGCTGCATTGTTCCCCCTCAGGTTTATTCAAGCAACCTGGTTTCTTAGAATGTGACTACCACATCAAGGAGCATTTTGTAGTCATCACTTACTATTGAAAATACTGTTGAAAAGCTTTATTTTGTTGTTTCATGTGTTCATTATGATTACATAATTCTCCTTTCAAGATCTTCTTCCTTTCATTCCTGTAACTAATGAGCAAAACTAAACAACAAAAAAAAATTGGTTTGACCCTCCTCACCGAGCCTTTTATCCTGTTGTTTATCCTTGTTTATCTGAATTGTTGAAATAAATTAACAGCTTGTATACAAGAAAGTAAGCATATATTAAAGTAAATTTACAAGTTGCATAATTTGAGAGAAATTTATATATCTAAACCTACAAAGAAAATAAATTGTGCATTCATTCAAAGCCTTCGGGATGGCTTTGGTAGAAGTCTGCCTTACTGTGAATTTTGATGTTGGGACCAAAAAGCTTTCTGAGATTAGTCATCACATAAACTCTATGAATTTTCACTGTGTTCCATGGCAACTGGATATTATATAGAAAGTCTAGTCCTTCCATACTAAAGATTTCTCAGCTTACAAGTTTGTATTCTACTGAACAAAGTGTCGTATGGTGATACAAACTGTACTGTATAATATACTGGTCTCTATACAAGTCCAGTCTACATATGTTTTCACTCTTTAGAAGCACAAAAATTGTATCATAATAAAAATGTGACACTACAATACTCTTCCAAGTGTAATTTGAAAAATCCTTTCAGTGTGTTAGGTTGTGTTAAAGTTACATCTAAATATTTCACTTAATGGTAACAGTAGGAAGTGAACAGAAGCTACAGAATTCCTTTAAATATCCAAAATTGCAGTGGAAAAATTTAATAAAAACTAAATGGAGTTTTCTTGTCAGCTTGAGGTAGAATAAGAGTTTCAATAACTTTCATTAGCCTTTGCAGAGTAGCTTTCCAGTTTCCCAGGGAACCTTATGTGAAGTTGGTATTAATAAAAAAATAACAGAATTGCACATGGTATGAATTTTCTACAGGCGAAATGATAGGTACTGCTTGCAATCAAAAAACACAAATCTCCATTTCCAAGTTGTTAAATATTTTTATGTGCTTTTAAATTGTTATTTCTTCTCCACATTATTTTTAATTGCTAGCTATATTTAAAAGCTAAGAAATAAGACAGAAGATATCATATCCAAAGGTATTAGTTTCTCATTTTATATTAGACAGTTGAGGTGTGCAATTTGTGTTATTGGCATAGATCACCAGAAATGTACTAAAAGTCCAGAATATACAAATTATTAGGTCCTTCAAACATAAGGCAACATCTCTCACCCAATGAATTCAAAGGGGGATGCACTTACAACACAGCATAAGCTTCTTTGTCAATTTGCATTTCTTTGCAGTTTTCTAGGACACTCAAATGAAAGACAGTGCATCAGTATGTACTGACACAGGATACTTGAGGGTAGTCTGTCCATTTTTTTCTGCAATATGCCAAGAAGTCGAAAATGAAGAAAACCTAAAGTATTGAGGCCAATCTTTTGAAAAACAGATGAAGGAACAGATTTTACACCTTCTGAAAGAAACGTAGATTAATTATAAGGACGAAAAATCTGGGATGACTGCATACTCCATACTATGAAGCTGCATTTCAGAAATAATATTAGTAGTTAGAGAGTATATTTATCAATGTAGAATACACTCATCTATGGGTCACTCAACAGGACTGACTGCTTTAAACACTGCTGTTCCCAACAGTGTCACAGAAAAACACCTGTTGTCTTCTGCAGGAGTAAGAAAGAATTCTTCTGTCTTTAGTTCCCAAATTTTTGGGGATACCCAAACATAATCACACTATAAAAATTCACTCATGACATGAAATTCTTGTCTTTCTAGACTCTCTCATCAGGAAAAGTAATACACTCAGCCTGAGTCACATTTCTGATTTGAACAGTTTTTTCCTGTTTGGTTCCAAAACTATCACCAATGAATGTGGAGAGAAATAAGGGCATGGTCTGATGTCTGGGGCAAAAGAATATTCTGGGCAATTTTGATTTACTCTTTATTTTTATATAAGGTGGAAATAATGTTTATTATGCTCTTGAGCAACTGATACCAGAATCAAGCAATTCTGCTTGTCTTTTGTTTGAAGTCCTACCAATCGCTTTTTCCCACTCATTGTTATAATCTGTGCTTCATTTTATTGAAATTATTATTGATTACAATAATGACAAAAGGAGCAGGTACAGGCAGAAGACTTCTCTCAAATATCAAATCTTTGGATACCTATTTTGCCACTGCAGTTTAATTTCTCTATTAGAAAAAATATTTGGGGACAGCAATACATAGCTTCTAACTTAAAAGTTCATCTGAAGATGAAATAGCATTAAGAAAACACAGTAATGTAATTCATTACTTAAGTCGGTCCTTAGAACTACCAAGTATGGGCTGCCAAATGTATTCAAACCTTCTTCAGAGGGCAGGTAAAGCAGTAGCTGAAATGGTTTGAAAACTTGAGTAAAAAGATGTCAGAGTGCTAAAATTGTTGCAGAGGAAATTACCCCAGCTAAAGTAACATTCTTTGTTAAACAGTTCAGTCAGGAGTTGAAAAACTGCATCTAAATATTTTCCAAATCACAGAATGTTAGAGGTTGGAAGGAACGTCAGAAGATCATCAAGTCCAACCCCCCTGCCAGAGCAGGACAAAACTAGAGCAGATCATGCAGAAATGCATCCAGACAGATCTTGAAAGTCTCCAGAGGAAATTCCACAACTTCTCTGGGGAGTCTATTCCAATGCTCTACAGCTCTTACAGTAAACAAGTTCTTCCTCATGTTGAGGTGGAACTTCCTATACTCTAGCTTGGATCTAATGCCCCTATCCTATCAAAATGCACAAATGAAAAAAGATTGTCACTGACTTTTTGACACCCAGCCCTTATGTATTTATTGATGTTAATTAGATCCCCTCTCAGTCTTCTCTTCTCCAGGCTAAAAAACCCCAGGTCTCTCAGCCTTTCCTCGTAAGGCAGGTGTTCCAGCCCTTTAATCATCCTCGTAGCCCTCCGTTGGACTCTCTCAAGTAGATGTCTGTCTCTCTTGAATTGGGGAGCCCAGAACTAGATGCAGTACTCCAGGTGAGGTCTCACTAGGACAGAGTAGAGAGGGAGAAGAACCTCCCTTGATCTGCTGGACACACTCTTCTTAATGCACCCCAGGATACCACTGGCCTTCTTGGACACAAGGGCACTTTGCTGTCCCATGGATTTCTTGCTGTCTATCAGCACCCCAAGGTCCCTTTCTACGGAGCAATTCTCTAGCAGATTGCCTCCTAACCTGTACTGGTGTATTTTATTGTTCCTTCTCAGGTAGGGGACTCTGTACTTGCTCTTGTTAAACCTCATTAGGTTCCTCTTTTCACAGCTCTCCAGTCTGTCCAAATCTTGCTGAATGGTCACACAGCCTTCAGGTGAATCAGACAATCCTCGCAGTTCCATGTCATCAGCATACTTGCTGAGAAAACACTCTGTCCAGTCATCAAGGTTGTTGATAAAGATGTTGAACAGGACTAGACGCAGCACTGATCCTGGGGGGACTCCACTAGTTACAGATCTCCAGCTGGACCCTGCACCATTGATCACCACTCTTTGGGCTCTGTTGTGTAGCCAGTTCTTAATCCATATCACTGTTCATTCTTATACTCCTCAATTCCTGAGTTTGCTCACAAGGATGTTATGGGACACTGTGTCAAAAGCCTTGCTAAAGTCAAAGTAGACTACATCCACTGTTCTCCCTGCATCTATCCATTTAGTTAGAACATCATAGACAGCTATGAGATTAGTCAAAAATGATTTCCCCTTGGTAAATCCATGCTCACTACTCCTGACAATGCTCTTCTCTTCCAAGTGCTTAGAGATGGCCTCCCAAATGAGATGCTCCATTATTTTTCCAGGGAATGAGGTGAGGCTGACTGGTCTATAATTTCCTGGATCATATAATCATGTACGATTAATAAAAAAAGCATATGTTTTGAAGCTTTAATAGAAATCCTAATTTGAACCAGTAACAGAAAAATTGACTGTCTCAGCGGCCAGGTAGTAGAAAAACACGCCAGATTCATGCAGTAATTTTGAACGGGCTTTGGAATTCAGCTAAAAATTGGTCTGTAAAAAAATACAAAAGTGAGTAGGAGTCTTGGATAAATATGCTCTCTTGCAAAAACCTGCTTCTAAAATTGCATGTCTTGGGCAAAGCTGTAATAACATTCTTTGTTGCTGGAACCTTCAAATCTGCATTTAATGAAAGTTTAAGTATTCTAAACTGTGTTATAGTCCTCCGATATGATGATCTCAATTCTTTCTCTTTCAAATAATCATCTTTTATCTAATCTTTAATCTCAATTTCTTTTGTTGGTAAGGAGGTTGTTCCATAGTATTGTGCAGTCAATGCAAATAGGTCTTACTGACATTGGTAATAACTGAATCAAGCTTAGAAACCCCTATATTTGTTTCTTTTTTTCACATGGCCTTTAATGTTTGTCAGTGTTTCATCTTCCTTTTTTTACAGATAATCAATGATTCTAAAATTTTTTATTAGTGTTAGAAACTCCAAAGAAAGTGTTGTGGTGGGTTGACCCCGGCACAGCACCAGGTGCCCACCAAGCCCTTCTATCACTCCCCCCGACCCCCTTCAGCACGGCACGCAGGGAGAGAGTAAGACGCAAAGCAAAGGGGTGAGGGTTATGATAGACCAGATGTTATTTTCTACTTCCCGTTCACAGGCGATGTCGGGCCGAGTCCAGGAAGCAGGGCTCCAGGAACACGTAGCAGCCGCTTGGAGGACAAAGCAGAATGCCCCCCTATCCTCCTCCTGCCCTCTCCCTTTATAGTTGAGCTGACGTCATATGGTATGGAATAGCCCACTGGTCAGCTCAGGTTGGCTGTATCTTCTCCCCCATCCTGCCCCCCATCCTCTGGTGCCGTGTGAGCACTGGGAGTCATAACACTGGTGTGTTATCAACACCCTCCAGCTCCCAGTGCTGCAGCGTGAGGGCTGGATGGGGAAAAGCAGCTCAGCCAGACCCACTACAAGTGTACAAAACAGAAACCATTGTTGTAGTACTTCAAAGCTAATTTACTACCAATACTTAAATTTGGATTATTGTACACTCAGAATCCAAAAATAATCTGTTAATATTACACTAATTCTTAGAAGACACAAAAACTTTTCCAGAAGCCCTGGAGAAAGACCGGAAGGGGCAAAATTTTTTTTTATCGCAGTCTTTTCATCTGTCTTTATAATCCCAACACTTAAAAAATATATGTCTTAATTAAAATGTATGTCTTTGAACGTGTTGTTTGGTTCAGGACACATGCAGAGATGGTTTTTTTTAAATATTGTTTTCATAAAAGTAAAGTATTTCATTAAAATGACTGATGCTGCCTACTCATAACACTCTGTGAGAAAAAAAAAAAAAAATCCACTAGTCTTTCCACTGTGTGATGCCTTAATTTTTTCCAATAAAACAAATAAAATGTAAGTCTGTTGTGTCTCATACATGGAAGTCATAGTTCCATGGGGAACTTGTTCTTTTAGCATTGACATTACTATGCAAGAAATCCTGCCCTTCTATTGACAGGGTGTTTTGACTGATCGCTTCTGTGGAAGTCTACCAAATGGTGACAATCATATTGTCCTTTTAATAAAGATGAAAACAGATTTTTCTTTAGCATGGTAAATTAACATTACTACTTCTGTTGTTGAAAAAATACAAAAGATAACAGTGCTGTCACTAAAATTCTGCAGAAATATATCTCCTGAATTAAGTAAGAATTTAAGAACAGCTATCCTTTGCTAAGCTTTTTAAAGCCCCACCTAAGTGACATAAATCGTGACTATTTCAATTTACAGAGTTTTGAGCTGATGTTTCTTTTAAAAACTGGGATTTTGTTAATAATGGTATTGTAAACTTAAATTATGTATATTTTTAATTAAATAAATCGAGATTCCTGGCAGCTGCAAATTTGTACGACTCCTCAACACAAATGAGCAATGTACAATAAGGATTTGGCCTTAGTAGGTAGTACAGGCCATACAGAGACCAAAGAAAAAATTGCCTTAGCTATAACTTTTGCTGTAACAGCAGATTTCCTAAAAGTAACAGAAAATTTGCATAGCAAGCCTTAATTACTAAAAATTTTCTAGTTACTGAAATGGTACTTGAAAAAGAACGGATTATATGTATTAAAGATATTTTTCAATATTTATTCTCCTTTTCTGATGGGGGACAACATTTTTTTTTGTGTAAATCTAACCTATCAAATGTCATTGAAATTACTTTTTTGGCCAGATTGAAAAGCAGAACCATCATTAACAAGATCTATTCATTCTGGTGTATCTGTTTTATATTTGTGCTTATGATAAAAATCTGCAAGATTTTATAAGATTTAGAAACACTGTTGGATAATTGGAAGGCCTTTGTTTCTCCATTCCTAACTGCAAGATGATCTGATAAAAAGGAATTCCAGCCATTGCCCTTCTATAGTGAAGTTATCTTCATAAAACTTACATCTTTGTGAAAATATTTTTAACAACTACACCACTAGGTTACTAACCATGATTTTTGCACTCTTTATGTGAAATATACAGAATAATTATCAGGTATTATCCAAAAGAAAGGAAGATAGGTTTCAACTATAATTGAATCATGAGTGTAAAACTTTTTAAAAGAAAAAAAAAAACCAAACCAAAAATAAACCAAGAAAAAATTAAATTAGAATATAAAATTCCATGGACAGAGACACCTGAAGTGGAAGGAGTCCCTTTGGGATAGGGACTGGGGAGGGACCAACTGTGTTGAGAAAATCATCAATTTAACCAATTGTATCTAACAAATCTAAGAGATGATAGCAGGTGTAATTAAACTGCAGTGAAGGGAAAAATATTCATTTTCGTTGGAGGAACAGTTCCATCTCCTCAATAAAGTAAACATGTTTTGGGGAGAAAGGTTACTCCTGACTAGTCCTTTTTTGTGTGTTTGCAGTGAAATGGTCTTTTGGTGACCCGAGACAAGTCAAGGAGAGTGCTGTCAGTTAGTTCATAAAGTGTGCTTGGACTCAAAGGTTACTTCAGAAGATGTTCACAAAATAACTCGTTATTTCTATATATTCCTCAAACATTTTCTTCTACGTGTCCAGGGAAGGGCCACAAGGATGATCAGAGGGCTGGAGCACCTCTCCTGTGAGGACAGACTGAGAGATTTGGGGTTGTTCAGTCTGGAAAAGAGAAGGCTCTGGAGAGACCTTATTGTGGCCTTCCAGTATCTGAAGGGGGCCTACAAGAAAGCTGGGGAGGGACTTTGTAGGCTGTTGGGCAGTGTTAGGACTAGAGGGAATGGATTAAAGCTAGGTATAGGTCGATTCAGATTAGACATTTGGAAGAATTTCTTCCCCATGAGGGTGGTGAGACCCTGGAACAGGTTGCCCAGAGAGGTGGTGGAAGCCCCATCCTTGGAAGTTTTTAAGACTAGGCTGGACGGGGCTCTGAGCAACCTGCTCTAGTGGGAGGTGTCCCTGCCCATGGCAAGGGGGTTTGGAACTAGATGATCTTTAAGGTCCCTTCCAACCCTGACAATTCTATGATTGTATGATTCTTCTTTGAAAGCATTGCTTTTCAGGGATCTTGGCATATTATGGCAAATATTAAATTTACTGAAGTTCTGTATCTTAACATTTTTAAAATGTTGATGCATATGCCTTCTGACAGGTATTACAGCTACCTTGTTTACCCAATTAATTTAGCAAGTACTAAATTGCTCCATTTTTTTTTTTTGCACACCAGCTAATTGATTTACCATAAGACCCATTCATTTTCTGACCTAATATTTGCAATTTCTTATTCCTTCTATCTCAGTAGGTAGGGTACCCTTATTTATTCCCTCATTTACACAACAGATGAATAAAAATATTTAATAAATATGAGAATCTATTTAACTTTCAGATTTCCTTTTTTTTTTTTTTTCCCCTTCCCATTTCTCTTACTTTAAACTTTATAGATAAAAGAAATATTATGTAGTGGCTATAGAACTTTCTGATCAGGTGTAAATAAAATTTGACCTTACTAAATGCATTGTTTACTGTGGCTGCCAGTCAAGCACCCCACCATCTCCTTACTCTCTCCATCTCTCCCAGTGGAATGGGAGAGAATAGGAAGACAAAAGCAAGAAAATTCAGTCAAGATAAAGGCAGTTTAATAGGTGAAGGAAAGAAAAGGAAAAAATACCCAAGTGAAGTAAAGGAAAACATTCGCCATCTCCCAGAGGCAGACTGATGCCCAGACAATCTTTGCACCTTGAAGTCTTCCCACCTTGAAGGACAAAATTCCTCTTCTTCTTCTATACCAGTTTTTGTTGATGAATTATGATGTTATATGCTATTGGAATATCCCTTTGGACAATTTGGGTCAATTGTGCCAGCTGTCTCCCCTTCCAATCTGTTGTCCCCTTCCAATTAGCCGACTCACTGGTGTAGGGACAGAGTGGGAAAAAGAAAAGACTGAATGCTGTGCAATCACTGCTCAGCAACAGCCAAAACATTGCTGTTATCTGTTGTTAAGAAAGATAACAGCCAGTGAGCTATCTCAGCTTCATTCAGTTGTATGGGTTGCTCATCACTCTGTCTACATATCAAACTATACTGAACTGACCATCAGAGGTAAGAGATTTACAAATTATTATCTGATGCTTTGGAAAAAAATCTGTAAAAGTCATGGACTAAGTTTCAACCTTTTTAGGAATAATGTTGATTATAAAAGGGAAGAGGCAGTTGAGCTGGTTAAATGCTAACAGATTGTCATCAGCTATTTTCCTGCAAGCTTTACAAGTAGCTGATTATATTGTACACAGTTGTACATTCTTTCAACAATACAATTGTTCAAGTAAATTTTGCTGTTTAGGCTACAGATGTTTCATTCAGTGTATAATCAAGGCTAATAAAACCTAATAATACTGAATAATTGGTCATGCCATAATTAGATTTGACTCAGCATACTCTTGTGTTTAAAAATGCTCTAGATACAGATTAAGCTTTATTCTCTTGAAACAAGTAATTCAAATGATAAGACAGGTGCTTTATCTGGTTTCATTACAATTCCATTATTTTCTGGTTTTTCTTTTTTTTCTTTCAATTCAAAGAGGGTTGAAAATCTTTCTAAGCACAGAGGAGACAGCAGCCATTACTCACTCTTCCAGTTCAAACCTGCCAAAACCAGACCATTTCTCCAGCTAAACTTTAATCTGTAACATCAAAGAATCCCAGAATCACAGTGGTTGGAAAGGACCTCTGGAGACCATTTAGTCCAACCTCACTGCTAAATTAGATTCACCTAGAGCACATTGCCTAGGAACACATCCAGGAGGGTTTTGAATATCTCCAGAGAAGACTACACAAACTCCCTGGGCAGCTTGTTCCAGTGCTCTGTCAGATGGAAAAACGTTATAGATCTTCATAGAGATGTTGCAAAGCTCAGCTGGATAATAATTCTACAACTAGTAGTTGTGGTGGATGGAAAGCAAGGAATGAAGAATTATTTTAAACATTCATGGAAGAGCAGTTTTAGCACAGAACACACTCGCATTCACTTACCTTGAAGTTGAGTGCTCCAGTCTGTCATACTGAGCATGTCTTAAATCATAGGCTTTTAGGCTCTGAGCTTTATCTTTTGAGCTTGTGTTTGAAGTCTTGTGATTGTATCTTTACAGGATAAAAAGATCCTTAAGGATGCTTTCCATACAGCACAAGGGCTCTTGATTTATCTCCAGGTGTAAGAAATCAGTCAAGGAAGGCAAGAGACCAGCATGGCTGAGTGAAGACCTGCTGCTGAAACTAAAAGGTGAGAAGGAAATGCACAGGCAGTGGAAGCAGGGACAGGTATCCTGGGAAGAGCACAGGGACACTGCTTGGTTGTGCGGAGATGGGACTGGAAAGCCAGGGCGTGGCTGAAGCTGAACTTGGCAAGGGATGAAAAGAATAGTAAGAAGGGCTTCTACAAATATGTCAGACAGAAAAGGAAATTCAGAGAAAGTGTAGCCCTCCCAATGAACAAGACAGGTAAACTGGTAACAACAGATGAGGAGAATGCTGAGGTATTCAACAAATTTTTGCCTCAGTCTTCACTGGCAAACTTCCTTCTGTCACCTCACATGTTGATGAACCATAAGATGGGGATGCAAAGTCCCTCCTACAGGTTCACGACTGCCCGAGGAATTTGAACACATATAAGTCTATGGGACTTGACATTGCATGCCAGGGTCCCGAGGGAACTGGCTGATGAAGTTGACCAACCACTCTCCATCATATCTGAAAAATCCTGGTAGTCAGGTAAAGTTCCTAGAGACTGGAAAAAAGGAAATATATGTCTGGGAAAATCATGGACCAGATCCTCTTAGAAGGCACATGGCTATGGCACATGGAGGAAACAAGGTGATCTGAGACAGACAGCATGACTTCACCAAGGACAAATCCTGCCTGGCCAACCTTAGTGGCCTTCTATGAAGGAATGACTATATCAGTGGACAAGAAAAGAGCTATGGATGTCATCTATCTGTTGACTTCTGTGAAGCCTTTGACTCAGTCCCCCACAATATCCTTCTTTCTCAATTGGAGAGATACAGATTTGATGTGTGGACTGTTTGGTGGATGAGGAATTGGTTGGATGGTCACATGCAGAGTGTAGTTGTCAACAGATTGATGTCCATCTGGAGATTGCTGACAAGTGGTGTCCCCCAGGGGTCTGTGTTGTTACCAGTGTTGTTTAATATCTTCATCAATGACATAGTGGGATTGAGTGCACTTTCAGCAAGTTTGGAGATGACACCAAGCTGAGTGGTACCATAGACATGCCTGAGGGATGGGATGCCATTCAGAGGCACCTTGACAAGCTTGAGAGGTGGGCCTGTGTGAACCTCATGAGGTTCAACAAGGCCAAGCAGAGAGTGCTGCACCTTGGTTGGGGAAACCTTCAGTATCAATACAGGCTGGGGGATGAAGGGACTGAGAGAAGCCCTGCAGAGAAGGACTTGGGGGTATCAGTGGATGAAGAATTGGACATGATCCAGCAATGTGTGCTTGCAGCCCAGAAAGCTGATTGTACGCTGGGCTGCATCAAAAGGAGTGTGGCCAGCATGTCGAGGGAGTCAATTCTGCTGCTCTACATCCCTGTGATGAGACCTCACCCAGAGTACTGTGTCCAGTTCTGGAGTCCTTAGCACAAGAAGGAGATGAACCTGTTGGAGCAGGTTGGAGTTGTTCAGCCTGGAGAGGAGAAGGCTGTAGGGACATCTTGTTGCACCTTTTCAATACTTAAAGGGGTCCTATAAGAAAGATGGGGACAATCTTTTTATCAGGGCACATTGTGACAGGCCAGGGGTGATGGTTTTACACTAAAAGAGGTTAGATTTAGACTAGATACAAGGAGGAATTTTTTTACAATGAGGGTGGTGAAACACTGGCACAGGTTGCCCAGAGAGGTGGTAGATGTGCCATCTCTGGAAACATTCAAGGTCAGGTTTGATGTGGCTCAGAACAACCTGCTCTAGTTAAAGATGTCCCTGTGTCCCTGCTCACTGCAGGGGGTTTGGACTAGATGACCTTTCAACACAAACCATTCTAAGATTTTATGGGGCATTTTGGATTCAAAACTGTTAATATGTAGACAAAAACTCTCTCGATCCGCTTTTACCTACTTTGCCTTCCAAATGAAGTACTGAATATTACAAAAACCTGATACCTCATATATAAATAATAAAGAAGGAGTTTGTTTGTTCTTGACAGTATCAGAAAAGTGGAGGTCTTTCAGACCTCTTGGAAGGATTACTATGTTTTTAGTACATGGAAAGATTAAAACTACAACACTCTGAATTATTCATCTGTAACAGCAATTTACAGGGAAAGAATCCAGACCGCCTGAAAGGGTTATTACATTTTTTAATATATGGAAAATTTAAAGATCAAAAAGAACAACTTGTAATAAACGATGTTTAGGTTCTCCTAAACATCTCCTAAATTTGCCTCCATTGCCTCTTTGCAGGACATTACCATTTCCCATTTAAAACTAAACTAGTTGCTATATCAGCATTTGCCCACACTAACAAGAAAGACAACATGGAAGTTTTACTACAGGGCAGAATAACTAAGTATGCCTGTATTTTATAAAATAATTCAAAGATATAGAAGGACATATTTTGCTATGGATACTAAGAGAGTGTGCTGTGTCTTTAGGAGAACTCACTGGGAGGTAAGCTACACCTTGGGGGTTTTACTCAAATTTTGCTGAAGAAGCATGTTCTTGATGGCTGAGATCTGCCTATGTATTGACAGAGGACTGCTACGCGTCCCCTCCAGCCAGCCCCCCTTACAGATCTAGGATATCTTTATTCCAAGATTCTTTTGTAATCCAAATATCTGGTGAACTTGAAAACCGTAAATCCTATTGGGCTTTTTTTTATAAGAGATGAAAAGTGGGAATACACTGCTGTACCTCCCCCTTGTTACACACCTACTTTTAAATCAGCTCACAGAAATTACTGGCACTGCCTACAGAGATTCCAAGTGGTAGAGTTCCAGTGTTAAATATTTATACTCCAAATACAGTTTGTATGAGTATAAAATGAGTGCCACAAACTGAAGTATTCTCATTATGAAAACTTGTTACAATTTACAACTAATGTACAACTCGACAAACTTATGTGAAACCTACTATCTCTTTTTACTCTTGCATTAGCAATTCAAGGAGGATTTTTCTCATTCTCTGTAAGCTGTAAGGTTTGTGATAGGCTTTAAAGTCCTATCCTCATTATTTTGAGGATTTGAGGGCTTCGGTTTGTCGTTCTTTGTTTTGTTGTGTTTTTTTGTTTGTTGTATTGTTTGTTTTGGGTTTGCTTTTGTTTGGTTGGTTGGTTTGGGCTTGTTTGGTTTGGGCTTGTTTGGAATTTTTTTTTGTTTTTCCTTGGACTGCAGCTTCATTTCCAGTACTTGGTATTTAGAAAGATGTTAGATAATGTGTGCCTCAACTAAATATTTCACAAAAATGCACTTTCTTTGAATGGAAGATGCTTTGTTCACATCACTAAAAGCAACGTGTCTACTGTACTGAATATCTGAAAACATTACTATGAGTATGGTACTTGTGAAATATGTGAACAAGAAAGAGTACTTTTCTGAAGATACTATACAATACAGTTCTCTATGTGGCAATGTATTTAATCCCTTATAAATAGCTGAAGTGTTTCATTTCAAATTTATCTTTTATAAATGTCATTATGTACCCATTGTTGGACAAGAAAAGGAATCTTCTCAATTTTTTTTCTGTTGTGGTATGAAACATGGCAGATGATAACTACATTTTTTGTGACATGTAGAAGCAAGTACAGAAAGAAGAGAAAGATTCAATAGAGGCTCAAAGCCTCTTCCCATTGCAGCTGAAAATGTTTCTTAGGCTGTACTAGAAGCAGCAATATGTTTGGCAACTGGTTTCTGTGCAGCAACTCTGGTTCTATAAACAATTCAGATGTTATATGAAAACTACTTCTGTTAGAAACAACTCAGAAAGTCAGGCCTAGCATCCCTCTTCCACCCTACCAAGAGGTGATGCTGTCCCTGAAGCATCTGGAAATGTCTATCTCTCAGGTTCATCACTGGAGGCACAGACTCAATAACCCATGAGATGCAACCTCAACAGTTTGTGAAGAAGCAGCAGTTCTCCTGCCCAGTCCTTGGCAATCTCAATTTCCATTCTGCCCCTACTCCATGAGTTCACACAAAAGCTGCAAATTACACAAAACGACCCACACAGTTAAACTGTGTAAGAAATATGAAACTCTTTAAGGTAGCTTCTGACACCCACAGTGTTATAAAGTGTGAATTCTTCTTATTTGTAAATACATTTTACACACCATATATTATATTTCATATTTCAAAATCCCCGTTCTCTGGTAACTGCAGCTATTTGAGAGGTGTAACTGACTTATGCATGTGCAGACGAGTATTTTGAGGACTCTCATTTATATTTATATCACTGCAGTGTTAAGTTACCCCCCTCTAAGTCAAACAATTTTGGTTACATACCTTGCAGGTTTTCATGAGTAGTTTCTTTGTATGGTTCCATTTAGAACATCTGCCAAAACAAGTCAGATTTAATGGATCAAAATTAAGACTGGGTACAAACTCCAAAAATATTAGCATTATGGGGTTCATCGCCACAGCAAGGACAATTAATGCAAATCATGTTATTCACTTTTAGGAATGAAAAGAAGTTTAAAGCACAAACTGGAGTAATATGCAGAATTAAGAAAATATTTTTAAAGTAATAGATTCAATGCCTTTGCCTTAATCCTATGTGTCTATGTCAGTTTGTTAGATTAGACTGATAATACTTAATGTAATAAAATTTAAAGCAAATGTTCAATAGTGTGTATTTTGAGTTAAATTTTGTTCATGAGAAAGGAACACGATAGGTATGTTAAAAAAACCCCACCTCCTCCTCACGTGAGATTTTCATCCAAAAACGTTTTCTGAACACAAGATACATTTCATCATGAAGTGAAGTAAATTTACCATTAGAATAGAGGTTTACAGCTAGGAATAAAGCAAAATATAAAGAGCTGGTTGGACAGAAAAAAAAAAAGAAGAAAAATTCAAGTTTGTTCTACAGAAGATGGAAGGCAGACAATAGCTGTTTACAGCAACATGGTACAAAAAAATGTACAATGTATCTTCTAACATTTCATTTTTTTTCCTGAAGCATTCACAATGTTGTATTTGTTTTAAGTTCTAGAAAATTAGCTCCATTGGGCTCCAACTCTGAAAATGAAGGGTTTCCGGTTTTCAAATCTGAAGCTCCCCACAGCAAAACTTTTAAGACTTACAAGTCTTGCCTTATATTTCTTTCCAGTTACTTACACCTTTGAAAAATGTTACATCTAGGCTGGGATTCCCTTGGTAAGAGTCTACCCCTGATTGACTACTATGCATACACATACATACGAATACATAGATTTATGTATATGTATATGTACATTTACAGCACAAAACATTCAACTTTTCAGAGAAGATAGTAAGGAAAGAGTTTTGTTTTTCTTAAAAATCCCGAGTTTCATATTGTTTGTAAAATGCTATTTCTTTTTGCTATCGGAAGCAACTTAATATTTCACAAAGAATTCATCCTAGTGTCAAGGAGATGATTTTAATGTCCTCCTGCAAAAGATCCTAGATTTGATTGATTCCTGAGTTCCTAAAAAATATCTCGTCATTTCTCACAGTCAAGCTGTCTAAGGGTCCAACTTCTAAATCCAGACTTTCCAGAACAATAGAGTTTGAGCTCTCCTGAAATTGTTCTCTGCTCTGGGAGGCATTATGCTACAAGACACCAGAACTGAGAGCTTGGTCTCCTCTGTCATCAAAGGAAGTACACAAGAAAAAGAATATTTTCAGAAATGAAAGGTGAAGAACAGGGAAGGGGGGGAACAGGAGGAAGTCTCTACACAGGCAAAGCGAACATTACTGCAGTTGCAAGCAATAATAGAATGGATAAGAGGAACTCACATCTTCTTAATTTTTTATACAAAAGGTGAAGATACTCCCAACTTGTTTTTGCAGATGTGCTCAGGAGAACAAATGCAATTAGTGGGAGCTCTATTTTAAACCTAGCAAAGTATCACATGCTGACAAATTGTCTGAAAAAGACAAAGCCTAGAGCTTCTGCAGTTAGCATCCACAATTAGTTATTACTTGGAAATCGTGCATTAATCTGTATACTTCAATTCCAGGTGTGCAAGTAGGTATAACAATTCTACATTTTTCAAAGAGGTGATATTAAAATGTCTTAACATCTGTTATCTATTTCATATATTGTGGAAACAGAAACCCTTAAAAAACAAGTAGTTATATTTACAGTTCAGGAAATAGAAAACACATTTGTAAAAAGGGCATTTGTCCAAGAACTGACTGATGTTTATGAAAAGTAAATACTGAGCAACTATGCATTCAGCTGAAGCAAGTAGGAATGCTGTGATAAAGAACAGAACGAGAACTTGCCAATGAAATCTGTTTTCCGTAATCGCCGAGGATCCAAATTAATGTTATATAGAAAGGAACAGAAATTATGTTTTTTTTAAATTTGTCTACTTCATCCAGCACTTAAAGAAAACAAATTTCTTTCAGAATAGGTAATCTTCTATGTAATATTCATATGCTTTAGAGCCCAATTATTCCCACTTATATTGAGTAAGTTGGTGCTGGTTAGCAATAAATTTCATTGCAGCACAATTTCTACAAGCTGTGCTCTACTCCCAAGGGTGCCTGAAAAGTTAAAAATTGGAAAATTGGTATTTCACCTGTCTGTAAAAAGACATGTTGCCTACCAATTAGTCAGGAGAGAACATCTGACAATCCTACCAAGATTCAGGTATTCATATTGTAGTGGTTTAACCATAGCTGGCAAGTAAGTCCCACACAGCCACTAGTTTACTCTCCCCACAGTGGGATGGGAGAGAGAATCAGAAGAGTAAAAGTGAGAAAACTTGTGGGTTGATAAAAGACAGTTTAATAGGTAAAGAAAAAGCCACATGTGCAAGGAAAGCAAAATAAGGAATTCATTCACTACTTCCCATCAGCAGGCAGGTGTTCAGACATCTCTGGGACAGCCGGGCTCCATCATGTGTAATGGTTACTTGGGAAGACAAACAGCATCACTCTGAACATCTTCCCCTTCCTTCATCTTTCTCCAGCTTTATACATCCCTGTATAACCAACACTGTTTCCAGCACAAATCCAAAACAGCCTTGTACCAGCTACTATGAAGGAAATTAACTCTGTCACAGACAAACCAGCACACATATAAAAGTCAAAGTTAATTCAAAGATTCTGTAAAATACTGTCAAGATTTAAACAATGTGTATCAGTGTAAATCAACAATTTATTAATTAGTCATAAGAATCTGCAAATATTTATTTAGTCTTATCTCCACACAACTCTTTCGGAGTTTAGAGTTGCTTGTTCATTTGTGTTCACAAGCCAGATTCAGGAAAATAAAATATTTTTAAGTATGAGACAGAGAGCGGATTAATATTTTCTTACCTATTACATACCCTATAAAAACCATTCTTCACATCATTCACTCCTCAGTCCTTGGGTAATTGATTGCATTTCTGTCAACCATCTGTAACAACAAGTATTTTTCCCTTAAGAAATCTAACTTCCTGGCACAATGCTGTAAGTTAATATACTTAATAAATATAATGTCTGTGCCTTATTAATGTATTATATACTTCAATAATGAGGAATGAGCAACCTACCTATGTACTAATAAATAAGGGTATCAGTTATAGCAGAATATATTTTTTTCACACAAAAATTCTCGGATTGTGTCTCCTATGGTGACTGCCTGTTTCGTGTTCCTTCTTAAGGAAATCTGCTTCTCAATTCTAATGTCCCAGTTACAACAAAGGTTACCAAAGAGGCTTAAAAATAATATTTCTTTTATAAGGAATGAGTATTTTATAATGTCCAAGAACTAAACACAAGGTGTAGTGACACTTTAAACACTTAAGAGCATTTTGTCCTGTTTCCAGTTTCCACTTGCAGATGACACAGGTTACCCACAGGAGAAGATGCCTCAGATACTGTTGGGCACGTAAGGTCTTTGTGTGTGAACTGGTCCAGAGATCTCTCTGAAATCCCTTAAAACATTAACATATGGAAGATGAGATATTTTTCTCATTTCCATCTGGATTACCGTGCTGAGCTCATGAGGCTGATTTATGCTAGATTAAGTGAAAAGACAACTGGCCATACAGTCCTATAAAGCACACAGATGTCTTTTATTACTTGTGTGCTTCACCACTCTCGGAAGTCCGGTCTCTAAAAGGCATGTGATATCTCCATCTTTGCTTCTACTGATAATGTATTTGTTTATAAATTTTTTTGTTACAGCTGTGGATATTATCAAGTGTAGTTGGATGCTAATAAACCTTGCAAGTGGACATAAATAACAGAGACTAGAGATCTAAATGCAACCAATACTGTTATTTTATCATTCACAACATTCAGTAAAATGTGTGCAATTCAATAACATTTTAGAAACCATAGAGATTGAAGACCAGGTGTAATTTAAGCTGTATAGGTAAGGAATTTCAGTGCACCTTGTACTCATATGGGACAGCAGAAGTGCTGTACCAAATTAACTCTTTGTCTGGCCTGGAGAGTGGTAATGGCGATGTCTACTTCACTGATTTTGTTCAGAGCAGAAGTACAGTTTTGAAGCAAATCTCCTGCTTGTCTCCATTTATTATGTGTTGCTTCACTGATGACAGCAGTTTTGGTGTTCGTGAAATAAATTTTTCTTCCAGAGGAAACTAAATCAGAAACTCTGCTCTCTAAGTACTTCATTGCTATTGGAGACATTATGCTCCGAATCAAAGTGCAGGTTTTAACACCAGAGCATCTTCCATCATGTACTTAACATTTTTTCCTTACAAAAAGAGTCCAACTACATGAGTAGATGAAACAGTCAACCCCAAAATTGCCCAATACAGACCAAATTTAAACTGAAATAACCCCTGCACTATCATATGGTAGGAGTGGGAGTAGCCTTAGCTTTAGTCACTTCTGTTTACAGATCCTGTCCCATTGTGCTGCATTGTCTACTAATCAAGGCATAGGGGTATAATTAAGTTAATTTTTTAGCATTTAAATAAACTTTGATGATTTTTAGAATCCCAGGCACAGACACCCCTATGGCTTTATCTTTTTAGCAGGGGCAGAAACTTCGACAGAAAATGCAGCAGTTCCTTTCCTCATTCCATCTTGTAGCAGATAGCCAAAACTAATCTTAACCTTACACTGGCAGCTAAATAGTGCAATTTTGCTAAATTGCAAAAGCATCTGTAAAAATTGGAGTAAATTATTAACACTATTTGCTCATATATGTTTCAAATGCTTCTGATTTCTGACAATCAGAAATAAAACTTTTTTCCATGTCTAACTTCTTAAGAAATAAAGATGAGGAAATCACTGGGTGCAAGCTGGATCATTGGAGGTTCCATATAAACATAAGGAGAAACTTTTTCACGGTGAGGGTGACAGAGCACTGGAAGAGATTGTGCAAGGAGGTTGTGGAGTCTCCTTCTCCGGAGACATTCAAGACCCACCTGGATGTATTCCTTTGTGACCTAATCTAGGTGATCCTGCTCTGGCAGGGGGGTTGGACTAGATGATATTCAAGGTCCCTTCCAACCCCTAACATTCTGTGATTCTGTGAAGTCAAGGTTTCTATGAACCATGGCACAGGGAGTTTCTGATAAAGTTTCTTATAAACAGAGTGAGAAGTGCCTTCAACAGTGCTTTAAGAATTCATTCTGAGAGTGGATACTTGGAAAACAATGACTATCACTGATCCAAAGTCTAATTACAAGATACTGAATTTCTAGAAGTATTGAGTTGTGAGGGGCCTCAGCAAATCCACTATCTTTCTATTGATGCAACAGTAAGATCCTACACTGGTAATTGTTAGAAATCAGGAAATATAAATATGAAAGAAACTCTTACAAGGTCAAGTTCAGCACACAATCTTCTGTAAGTTCTGGTATATGTATATACAAGGTTACCTAGAAAGTAAAGCAGATGTTAGCTTTGGATATTGAAAAGTGATGGTGTTACTGGTTATACAGATATAATACAGATTTGGGCAAACCCCCCCCCTATAAATTCTACAGAAATTTTAAAATAAGACAGAAGATTATTTTACTTGATAGAATATTATGTTTGTGGTGAATTTGTGTATCTTTTTTTTTCCTATAGCTTATTACATTTTATACTTCCTTGGAATGAAAGAAAAAATCATTTTTAAGAGACACGTCTTTCACTATCAAAAATATTTTAAATCAATTAAAAAAAAAACCCTTACAAAATTATAAAGATAATTTCATGACCAGTAGCTACATCTTCTCTTCTGCTAGCTCAGACAATGTTGCTTAAATAAGGATTGCCTATGTTCATGCCCTCATTCAAGTCACTAGGAATTAGCAGTTGAGGTTGATTAGTCCCTCCTAGCAAATGCAAGTCATTGGTCTCTCTGAGTGGCAAATCCATCTGGCAGGGCTATGCAGCCACAGATACTGTATTGCTGGGAGGGGATAAAACTTAACTAGTGAGTGTTGCCTGAGTGAGAGATATACCTTGAACATCCTCTGTTCTGCCATAGCAAGTATGACAGAAATATAAAGCAAGCAGTGATGGGCTTTCATGCAAGCAGACCAAGTATATTAGAATCTGAGACAGAAAATTGAGCTTGCAAGGTGTTGATTGTAACACTTGAATCATGAAATATATATTTTTTTATATATATATATTTTTTTTCTATTCACAACCGTTGCACTATAAGACATGTAATAGATGCAGTGTAAAGGGATTTATTGTCCTCTGGAACATCTGATGGCCAGTTCTGTAGTTAATAATAAGACCTAGTTTTAGTCAGAGTTGTTCAATGATAACTCTGAATCCTTCACAAATGAGGCCTCATTATCTCCATTTTATAGGCAGACAAATGGATGTACAAAAATGACTTGTTCAAGTCATCACTGTCAAAGCTGGGAAGGGATATAGAATAGAACTTTTTCCCCTTTTGCTTTACTCAGAAGATTGGCTATATAATATGTGTGATACGTGCATCTGAGGGCTGAGCCATCAAAACAATCGTTACTGGATTTCACTGTAAATTTCATGGGAAGAATGGGCTTTCCTCCTGCTCATTTTATGCTTGTTTGGAGGTGGGTATTTAGCAGCAGTAGGGAATGAAGGTTTTGTTGAAGAAATAATAGCAGGATGATGGTAGGCACAGTATGGTCTTTCCTTGGTCTGTATTCAGCCCAGTAGGAGCACCAGAACTGCAGTGTTTGTTCACTCATAACTGCAAGTTATCAGTTAAACTCTTCAAAATATTTTTTGTGTTACTATTTTCAGTTAGTGTTTAATGCACAGTTCTGTCAGCTACACATAAACTCTTTCAGAAAACAGCCTTTCCATCTCTGTCTCCTCATATGCAGTATATTAAAATATTGTAAAATGCAGGATACAATATGTTCCCAACTTGAAAAACAAGACTTCATTTTCATTGCATTTGTATTCCATCATTATAGAATTTGAATGATGTTCAGAAAATCACAAGTAGGTTGCAAAGTAATGTTTCAATTCTGTAACCTGAGGACCTTTTGTGTTGTACATTTGCTCCGTGTTATCACTATTTTTTCTTTTCCTTATGAGCTGTCACTACCTCAAGACAATTTTGTTTAAACCTCATTGCACATGAAAACTAAAATACTTGCTGAAAGACAGAGGGGTCTGCCACTTGTAGGTTCAGTCACCAAGATCATAGTATCATAGAATTGTCAGGTTTGGAAGGGACCTTAAAGATCATCTAGTTCCAACCCCCCTGATATGGGCGGGACACCTCCCACGAGAGCAGGTTGCTCAGAGCCCCATCCAGCCTGGCCTTAAAAACTTCCAAGGATGGGGCTTCCACCACCTCTCTGGGCAACCTGTTCCAGTGTCTCACCACCCTCATGGTGAAGAAATTCTTCCAAATGTCTAACCTGAATCGACCTATCTCTAGCTTTAATCCATTCCCTCTAGTCCTATCACTGCCTGACAGCCTACAAAGTCCCTCTCCAGCTTTCTTGTAGGCCCCCTTAAGATACTGGAAGGCTACAATAAGGTCTCCCCAGAGCCTTCTCTTTTCTAGAATAAACAACCCCAACTCTCTCAGTCTGTCCTCACAGGAGAGGTGCTCCAGCCCTCTGATCATGCTCGTGGCCCTTCTCTGGACACATTCCAGCACATCCATAGCCTTTCTGTAACAGGGACTCCAGAACTGGATGCAGTACTCCAGGTGAGGTCTCAAGAGAGAGGAGTAGATGGGGAGAATCACTTCCATTGACCTGCTGGCCATGCTTCTCTTGGTGCAGCTCAGGATACAATTGGCCCTCTAGGCTGTGAGAGTACACTGATGGCTCATGTTGAGCTTTTCATCCACCAGCACTTCCAAGTCCTTTTCTTCAGGGCTGCTCTCAAGCCAGTCACTGCCCAGCCTATATCGGTGCTTGGGGTTGCTGCGACTCAGATGGAGGACCTTGCATTTGTCCATGTTGAACTTCATGAGGTTGGCATGGGCCCACCTCTCCAGCCTGTCAAGGTCCCTCTGGATGTCATCCCTTCCCTTCAGCGTGTCAGCCACCCCACACAGCTTGGTGTCATTGGCAAACTTGCTGAGGGTGCACTCAATGCCACTGTCCATGTCGCTGACAAAGATGTTAAACAAGACTGGTCCCGGTACTGATCCTTGAGAGACTCCACTTGTCACTGGTCTCCACTTGGATACCAACCCATTGACATCCACTCTGTGGCAACATCTGTCTAGCCAGTTCTTTATCCACTGAATTGTCCATCCATCAGATCCATATTCCACCAGCTTGGAGACCAGAATGTCCTGTGGGACAGTGTCAAAGGCTTTGCTCACGTCCAGGTAAATGATGTTGGTTGCTCTTCCCCCATCTATTGATGTTGTGACATTCTCATAGAAGGACAACAGGTTAGTCAGGCATGATTTGCCCTTGGTGAAGCCATGTTGGTTACTGCCAATCACTTCATCGTTATTCATCTGCCTCAGTAGTGCCTCCAGGAGGATCCGCTCCATGATCTTACCATGCACAGAAGTGAGACTGACTGGCCTATAGTTCCTAGGTTCATCCACCTTCCCTTTTTTGAATATGGGGGTTGTATTTCCCCTTTTCCAGTCAATGGGGACTTCACCAGATTGACATGACTTTTGGAATATAATAGATAGTGGTTTAGCAACCTCATTCGCCAATTCTCTCATCACCTGTGGGTGTATCCCATCCGGTCCCATGGACTTTTGCACTTTCATGGTCTTCAGATGGTCATGAACCTGATCTTCACTTCAATGGGCAGTTCTTTCATCCAACGCCTGCCATCATCTTCTGCAACTCTGGGGGTGTGGCTGGAGCCCTTACCAAGGAAGACTGAGGAAAAGAAGTCATTGAGGACCTCAGCCTTCTCAGCAGCACTTGCCATGAGTTCTCCAGTTTCTTTTCTGCAGGTGCCTACACCTTCCCTAGTCTTCTTTCCATTCATTGATATTCAAGATGTTGCAACAGTCCTTGGAAGTATTAATTACTTTGCAGCTGTCAGTAACAATTTTTATTTATTAATAATGAGATATTTTTTTTTTTAGTTGTGTGTCTCTATAAGATTCTTGAAGCTGTCTGCTTCTAGTTTAATGCACTGCTCCATGTTTTTGTAGTTTACAAACCTTTTAATTTGTGTATGAGGAGCAAATCGGAAGGACGCTTATCATGGCATTTGCTTTACATTCATCTTCATTCACCTCTATTACAAAATATCTGAAATGACATTCATGGCTGTATCTGTCACTTCCTTATTTAAGACAGTTACCTTCTCATTTTATGGTCCATCTCAATCTTTCAGAATGAGTTTTAATAAATATTTTGCTTGGAACAAACTCTCTCAAATTTCCTTTTAAAAACTGTAAGATTCTGGCATTTGTAGTTTAAAATCCCTTATTTTATATATTAAACCTCATTATTATATACCTATTAATTCAAATGGTAGACGAAGTGAAACAATGTCATAACCAGATAACAACTTTCCCACTAACATCAGCAAAAACTGTTCTGAAAATATTTATTAAAAAAAAAAGAAAAATCCAAGAGAGAATGAGGGACATAAAGGCATTAATGCCTGACATAACATTTTAAATTCTTTAATTGACTAATTTATCAATGTGACATTTTGTTCCCTCTTATAAATATTGTGGCCGACAAGTAACCAGAACTTAGAGCACTCGAACAAGGAAAGCACTTATCCTAGAGAGTGTGTACAGGGTGCATAAAGTGTTGTGGGGTATTTAAAACATAAAGCTGTTCAAATACACAGAAGATGTAACATTTACTTAGAAGTGAGCACTCAGTGAATCACACGATTAATTCTGATAATGGAATGGAGTGTCCATAAAATTCTACAGGGAATTAATGAATATGAAGTATTTCCAAGAGACGGTGATTTCCTGCTGATTTATATACTCAACCTTTGGAGAATTATTACGTCTAATAGTATCAGCTGGTATTACTTCTAATAAATAAAATTGCTGATTGCAACACAGAAGTTTAGAAACTATGAACTATAATTGCTAGATTGACTACTACAAGTGGTGGCTGTCAGACAGTCAAAACACATATGTTGGGTTATTATTCAATACAATAACCTAAGGCAGAACTCCAACAGAAACCATAAATCAAAAAATATCAAAGTGTATCATCATGGAGGCAATGACTCAATATTAGGACAATAAATGTACTCTTACCATTAATATTCCTTAACTTCTGAGCATGTCATTTTGCAGGATTAGCATTGCAGCAAAACCATTTTCAAGACCAAATTTTCTGGCAAGCTCTGAATGCAAATTGCCATATCCAATGAGACCCGTGAGGCTGTAATCCATGATGGTGCTTCAGGAGCTGCAAGATCTACCTGAACAGCAGGGCTGTGTTCCAAAACAGACAGATGCTGAGCAACACGTACCTTTCCCAATACAGTGCTCCAAGGCTGGAAAATGCCGCAACACATGACTTTGCATGTCTTCTAACTTTTGACTAATGTCTTTGGATACTATATTTGTTATCCTTACAAATTCAATGTTTTGCCTTTATTACAGTTCTGCTAAGCTCTGTTCTTTCATATCGTCATCACTTCACCAGTCCTTTTATTCCTATGACTGAAACTACCTAATCACTGTGATTCCAAAACATTTTATTTATAACTTTCTCTGCATAAATTTCAAAATTACAGGTCAATCCTTTGATGGAGCATCTTGGAGTCCTGCTAGACAGTAAGTTAACCATGGGTTGTCAGTTAACCATGACCAAGAAGGCCAATGGTATCCTGGGGTGCATAAAGAAGAGTGTGACCAGAAAGGCAAGGGAGGTCATCCTCTTCCTCTATTCTGCCCTTGTGAGGCCTACTCAGGAATACTGCATCCAGTTTTGAGCTCCCCAGTACAAGAGAGATGGAGAACTGCTGGAGAGAGTCCAGAGGAGGGCAAGAAAGATGACTGTGGGACTGAAGCATCTCTCTTACGAGGAAAGAGTGAGAGAACCAGGCCTATTTAGCCTAGAGAAGAGATGACTGAGACCTTATCAATATCTATAAATATCTAAAGAGTGGGTGCAAGGAGGATGGAGCTGGAGTCTTTTCAGTGGTGCCCAGTGACAGGACAAGGGGCAACTGGCACAAGCTGGAACACAGGAGGTCCCATCTAAATATGAGGAAAAACTTCTTTACTGTGAGGGTGAAAGAGCACTGAAACAGGCTGTCAGAGAGGTTGTGAAGTCTACTTCTCTGAAGGTATTCAAAACCTTCCTGGAAGTGATCCTGTGTAATGTGTTTTAGGCAAATCTGCTTTGGGGGGAGTGGTTGGACTAGATGATGTCTAGAGGTTCTTTCCAATTCCAATGATTCTGTGATTCTGTGAAAATGACTATGTTTCAGTAGCAAATTGAATTTGTGATGATCATTTCCTAGTTATTATCTTAGAAAATTTGATTCATAGGGATTTTCTGTAATATCTGAAAGATGCCTAATGAAAAGTATGGTGTTTTAACCTTAAATCATAAATTTCTTATGTGTCAGCTACCATTTTCTTAATTATGACTTTTATAATTATAAATACATTAGTTATTTATTGTGTCATCTGTACTTCTTTAAAATAATAGCAAGTTTGTTCAATGTGAATGGTGGCTATGAAAAATGTAAAATTTTCTTCTTCCAGTAGGATAGCTTTACTTTTGAACATTTCTACTTTTTCTCTGACACTGGTAACATGATTTTCAGATGATGGAAATCTGCAGAATTCTGTGGCCTTCCTCCAGAGTTATAAATCAAAACCATCTGGACAAGGATTAAAGCTTGTTTGTTTTACAGTTCAGTCTCTACAGGGGTTATTACATCAATAGTAAACCAGATTACTCCTTCAAGGTGTTTTCAAAATGCTTCTGTAAAGAAACAATGAAAAAAATAATGAACTTAGAACTGAGACAAGAATACTCAAGTTTTTTTTCAAAGAATTCACTGTTCACTGAAACACACTTTTGAACGGCTTCTTATGTAAACTACAAAAATCTCTGTAGAAAAACAATGCTGTCTTGTATATGTCAGATGTCAGTGTGGATGGCAACAACCACTGCATTGATATTCGTGGCAAGCAAGGTGGCAGAAGGTGAATGACTTAGAATCACAGAATGGTAGGGGCTGGAAGGGACCTCTGGAGATCATCAAGTCCAATCCCTCTGCGAGATCAGGACCACCTAGAACATGCCACACAGGAACATACCCAATTTGTATTGGCAGAAGTGTTTTTGGTGTCCTCTAGTATGTCACTGCTCTTTGACTTACTCTGTTACTTTCTGGAGTAAAACCCAATAAACTGGTGCCAGTCAGTGCCTCCTGTTATTCTTAAATAATGCCATGCATACTGTAGAAGTGAATGGTAAAACAGAAAAAAAAAAAAATCAAAGTTTCGTTCTCATTTCAAAATGGTGTTACATCAGTGTATCTCAAGGAGATGCAAGAGAAGAGGACCTTGTTGTTAAGCACTGAGCTATGATTCATAAAATGTGTGTGAAATTTCCAGTTTGGCAGATTTTTTTTGTGACCTTGAGAAAGATATGCAATCTTAATGTATCCCAACCTCTTTGACTTATTACAGAAATAATACTGTAGCTTGTTAAAAAAATCTTATGTGGGATAAATGGACTGTCTTTTAAAGAGCTGCTGTACAACAATTGATGAATGTACCACTGTATGCCATTAGGATAAGACCTCTTTCTCTGAGCTTCTCTGAAATATCTTTACTTTTGGTGGCTTCAATTTAGACTGAGGAAAACTATGTAGAAACTAAATGTGCAGTGATGTGCAATAGAAATGGGATGATTAGAAAAATATTGGAACCCAATGAAAGGGTGAAAAGAAGACGGACTTTGCTGTATTGTATAATGAAAACTTAGTTATGTTTGACAATTCTGATGGAATTTTTAAGCATTTAGGATTTCCAGTCACTTGCCAGTCCCAAACCACTATCAAATCAAAGTCACACATTTTAGAGCAAGTGTAGAAAATGAAGTAAAAATGGACACATCCACTTCGGAGAAGGGGGGAACCCATGAGACACTCTAATCCCAAGGCCAAGTAGGGCAGAGGGTTTTATACCCACATTGCTAAAAGCAAACATTCTGATAAAGCACATGGTATCAACTCCATCCCATAACACTTGGAGACTGCTTTGGCTGACTACATACCCACAGCCCTTTGAGCTTGCTCATGACCCATATATTTCACTAATACATCTGTTCCCTATACAACATTTAATGTCATGATCTTCATTTAAAAAAAAGGCTCCAGCCCTACCCTCTCCAAAGCCTGATTTTGCTTATTGTTCTTGTGAACATAGAGATTACTGATGCTGTGGGTGCATCTGTCATCTCTTCAGATGTCAACCATGGATAAACCAGAAAATACTTGATGCAGTTTTCAACCCAACCATGAGTCTACCATTCTTTGCAGAATGGCAACTTTTTTTCCAGTTGCAAACATCCTATGGGATGACTGAAATGAGATTCAGGGCCCAGGAGTACAATGTTCACCAGTGGACAAACATGCTCTGTGTACATACAATAAATAGAAATTTTGGATGTACTTGTGAGGCTTTTCAGGGAGTTGGTGGCTATTGGGTGGCAGCAGAGTTGTAGCATTGCTTTGCAGTCCCTGGTCTATAATTATGGGCAAAATGAGCTGACTTCTGGGAATCAGGCCACAGATAACTCAGAAATCAGGAAATCTTACTTTGTGTACAGCAGGAAATGTTTATTCAAGGGGCATGTTAGGACGGAATCATATCAAGAAGTGTTGATTAATGATTATATTTTCTACAGGTCAGAGGGCTTTTTTTCTGTAACAAACATGGATCTTTATCAGATGTTTCAGTGTTATGAGAAGATTAAGAACCAGAAAAATGCCAAGGATGTGTTTTTTATCTTAAATTCATTTGAGTGAACAGAGTGAAGAGAGCTTTATCTAAACTTACGGTCTCTATCTAAACATATAGATCTTTCCCTCAAACAGACACTTAAATTTATTGTATCTGAGGGAGATAGTCTTACCAGATATCTTTGTTATTTAGTCAGTCATTTTGAAAAATGAAAAAACATTCATCTTCCTCTAATGTCTTTGTCTTGAGTCTAACTTTTAAATAGGAGAACATGAATTTTCTTTCTTTTGCAAAAAGACCTCACCAGTGTGATGAATGAGAAACTCTAGCATATCCCTCTTAAATAATTTGTGTTACTGTAAATATTTTCTCAAATGCATATGAAATTAGTTTTCTGGGTAGTTTTGTGGTTTTTTGTTTAGATGAAGATGATATGGGGAAAGGATTGGAGAAGAAGAGAGGATTATTCCTGGGATCTTTAGGCTACTTCCTTGAAATATCTGAAACGTGAGCTTTTCTGTGTTTGACTGTTTATGTAAATTATTTCTGTTCCTTGATTAGATGTGTGTGATTGTGTTGTGTTGTTTTTAGCAAACTGACAAGTAGTGGTTCCTAGGAGAATTACAGTTGATGTCCCCTGATAGAAAATCTGTCAGAATGGAAAGCTGAAAAGACTTAAAGTTGTAAACATTCCTTTCAGATAGGAAGAACTGTCTATTCTTGTACAAGATGAGGGAAATTCAAAATAATTTTAATAATTATATATTTAGCTTTTACTCTAGGTAGTCAGTATTTTTCTTAGCAAAACTACATCACATCCAGTTGTATCAATAAGTTGTAAAGAAAAGGTTATATTTTCATGGGAAAACATTTAACAGTACACTCATTTAACAGTACAATAACTGCCCCAAAATGGCTGACATTCTTTAGAGCTGAGGTGGAATTCTTTTCTTTGACTTCAATGAAGATGTAATCTGCTTCACAATGAAGACCTTGGAAGAGTGTTTTCTTATATCCATGCCTTGTAATATTTCCCCAGGGTTACTGGACTGCACAGGTCTCTGTTTCTCTGAGACATAGGACCACAGCATAAAATTTCATGCTATTGATTCAGGAAATTTTGTGCAACACCTGCTTCAAAAAGCTGTGGTGCTGTTGCAGGCTTCACACATTTTTTAATATCTTTTTAATGTAATAAGGTATGGAGGTCTTCCTTTGACATCATGTAGTCTCATGCAAGTCATGGACCCCATTTCTGTAAAAGAAGCATTCTATTTGCCACCTGTTTTTTAATTTAAACTATCTCTTTTCCATTCTATTAAAACAAATAGAAAACTCTCACCATGAGTAACAATGGGGACAATAAATGATGTGGCATAATATGCTTTATTGGATTTTTTTTTTTTCCAGCTGTGATCAGGAAATAATATGGCAATTTTAAAAAAGAAAAAAACCCCAACAAAACAGCACAGTAGCAAAATGAAGAAAAGTCTATAAAGGAATACTTTAAGATTTTATTTTATGGCTTGTACTGGAGTACAAGGTATATAAAAATTAATGCAACTTTCCTTCTTATTTCTCCTTTAGGACAGAATTCTTATTTGAGACTTAGCAGAAGCTCATTGTCGTGGTTTAGGGTCAGGGCAGCCCCTTAAACCTATAACAGACGCTCTCTGTTAACCCCCCTCCCTCCCCAAAGGGGAAGAGAAAAGGAATAAGGGAGAGAGACTTAGATTAGAAAAGGAAACTAGAACAGCTTTAATGAAAAGGAAAATAATAATTATAAAAAATAGAATATATACAAATATATACAAAACCAGTATGGAACCCAACCCCCCTGATGGTAATTACATCACCGTCACCACTGATGTTGTGAAGGCTCCGGGGGAGTCCCAGACTGGGCCCCGCAGCAGACGGGAGCTGTGTTCAGGAGCTGGATTCTGGTACTGGGTTCAGGAACACGCAGATCGGATCGAAGGCAGAACGGACAGAGTCCTCCTTGGGTGCTCCGAGGAAGGAACCGAAAGAGGACCCGAGCCAAGCTAAGCAAAAGCTGGCAAAGCAGTCCACAAGGGGAGAGAAGAGCCCAGAGACCCTTCGGGTCCCTCAGCTCTAGACCAAATATGGCGTATATGGGATGGAATACCTCGCTGGTCAGTTTAGAGTCTCCCGTCCTGTCCACTCCTCCCTGAAGGTGCAGCCTCTCACCCCCTGCACCCCCCAATGTGGTACACAGGACCCAGCAGTGGCCTTGGTCTGCATACCAATCCTTGGTAGTAACTCCAAACATAAGGTGTTATCACTGCTAGAAGCAGGCACTGTCTGTGAAAACAGGCTGCTAACTTCAGAAAGTGCAGCTAATTAAAAGAACCAAGCTGGAAAGTAAAATTACTGAACAGAATTAGTTCTGTTTTCACTCAAACCAGGACACTCATAATTTCCATTTTGCCCTATGAGTTCTGTATCTGTGATCACTGCTGTGGGGAGTATATAATCAACTGCAACACAGCTTTTTTCTCTTGCTTAACATGGTCAAATCTCAGACTCAACCTTTGAACCTTAAATGTACCAAGGTTAAATGTTTTGTGTTAGAGAAAAGGGGAGTGTGAATAATACATTTCTTTGGAATAATACTGTGTGTTTTATCTGTTCTCAGGTGTTTGTGACATTTTGTTTAGGGGCAAATATGAAACGCAGGTAAAATTTATTACCTAGGGCTTCTGCATAGGGACATATTTGTAACAAGGACAGCAAATGGACTGAGAGACATTGTTCACAAACAGATTGCTCATCAAGCAGATATTGCCAGGTAACACACAAAGGTGGATGTCTCCAGCATCATAAACCTATCATAAATCAAAATTGAAAGCTTAATCAGTCAGGCAATTAAAACTCATGTAATTTTTACACCCCCTTAAAATGAATGTATTGATTCCTATTTCCTTCCAGATGTGTATGGTCTTGCCTGACTGTAAACTTCAGGAAGACTCAAATTTCTCAATGCTTTTTGTGACAGATTCTTTATTTTTCATCTGAAATTGAGCAAGACAAAATGCAAGTTTCTCTTTCTGGGAAATAAAAAATAGGGTTTTTTTAATGTGAGGAACTTAATTGGATCTAGGTATAAATACAAGAAAGAAATGCTAACTGATTACAAGATGATTTGGGGCCAAGAATGTAACAATACCCTTACGAGCCTCAATTCTACACATAACTCACTTCAAGAAAGATCTTAGAACTACATAGGAATACAAAAAGGTTGCTAAGCTGGTAAAAAGAATGAAATGTTTTCTGTAAGGTGGTTTATCAAATGTAGGTTGAATGGAGATACCACAAACAAATTACTCCACAAACTAGAAAAATAAAAACAAAATGACTCAGTTTCAGAACACATCTAAAATTGTAGTAATGGGCCCAAAAATAGTTACTGTTTTGTGAAAGAAGGTTATACAGCTCTTCTGTCTCTCAGAGCAAGGTGATGGACTCAGTGACTCGGATGGTCATTCTTCTTTCCAGCCTCACCAAAATGCTACAGGACATTAGGTTTTGGGTTGTTCCCCCTGCCATGTCTTTCAAGGTCCATCCGCCTGAACACAACAGTAACTCTCGAGTCTAGGATTCTGGTGAACTAGGACAAAACTAAAGCATGGAGTTTCTATATTTATTTACTAACAATCAGATTAATTATGGTACGTGAAGAGGACAGATGTTAATAAGGTAAAATTTGCAACCATGTGCATGCATATGCTCACACTTCTGCATAGTTGCACAGTTCAAAATCAAATAATTTTTCATTGATTTTCATTATCTATAAGCTATTTAAATATATATCTTTGAACAATAACCTTATGGAAGCAACTGTCCCCAGAGATGTCTAAAATGAGGCAGACACTGCTATTAAATCACAGATAGGTCTCCTGATTTTCTTGTTTCAAAATCAAAAATAATGTCTGGTAAAACAATTTGAGGGCTCTGAAAAATAACAGCAAAGGTACTTGTCACTCATTTACGATAAAAGAAAACACATAATATAAATCTATCATATAGAAATGAATCCACAAAAACTTTCTTAGTTATCAAAAATTAATTCATGTTTTGCTATAGGAACATTGACTCAAATACAAAAGTCACGCCGCCCTGGTCAAAAATTTCTCATCCATAATAAGCAAGCACAAGTCTTTGTGTATTAACACTCTCTAATTTACCATTCCATTTTGAAAAACAGCAGAAGCAACTGGACTGTGGAATAAATTATCAAGGGAAGTGGTCATGGCAACATCACTTCAGAGAGTGAAATCTGTGACATTAGCAAGGACGCTTAATGAACTGCTGTGCCAAATGTAGGTCGAGCTGTATCATACACATATATGGATTATCTGACCCTGAAACTTCAGTTTCTACCACCATAGTCTGTACTTTTCCTTTTTCCCATCCTTCATGTCTTATTCCTGGGCTTTTTCCAGCCAGAAGTTGCTGCCAGTGGTGGGGGATGGTTGTGTCTACTCTGTAGCCCCTACCCCAGGGGTACTACCCAACACATGGTTGGGTTGTATGTCTGCCTCCACTGCCTTCCATGCCCCTGGAGAATCCTTTTTTCTTGTTTTGCCCCAATGAGAAAGCCATGCACAAACCTCATGAGCGCACCAGGCTGACAGTCTGCATCTGCGTGTGCAGTGAAGTAGATGAAGGAGGTGGCATAAGACAGTACTTCTCCTCAAAACAACAAAAAAGGGGACTTGGTCCATGCATTTCGCAGGCTACTTCTGGTTGCCACCAGCAAAACGTGTGCCAGGGAGAATGTTAACAACTAAATAGTATGGATGATGTTGGAAAAATGACTGTATTAGTGTAGATCTAGCTACACACAGAGTTAGCCTGGCCATAAGGAGTGCTCTTCCGGTTTTGAAACCATCACTTCACAGTTTTTGTTTCTCTTTCTGGTTTTGTATTGTTGTCCCCAGTGTCAAACTGATTGATGGTATTTTTTTTACCTTTATGTATTTTAAGGAAGAAAAGGCAGTGCTTGATGCTGTCCATGTGAAAACATGAACGCCATCTCAGTGCCTGAATGTACCATATGACATACCATGGGTGAATACATTCATTGTGAATCTGATTATTCCCTTGGCCCTCTTTCTAAAATCTTCTCTACCAGCATATCTTTCTTTGGACCAGGAAACTCCTCAAAGGAGAAATCTCTGTGTTTCCCATTTTTTCTTTCCTTAAGTGTCCAGTAATGACTAGAGCTGGAGATGACATAGAAGCTGGGCCAGATTGTGAGTCCTGAGCTAGTAGTGCTGTTTCATGTGCTGCTCTTAGCACAGAATCTTACCATAAGATTCAAGTAGAGTTTAGTCTCTTTATATTTCTTTAAATGGATTTTTTTATATATATATAAAACTGATAGCATTATTGAAGCTGCAAAAGAGTAATTTTAGTTACGTATAGTTTTACAAATAAAATCTTCACACAATATTTGCAATAATGTATTTTGTATCTGAAGACTACAATTATAGTCTTCTGCTACATCTACTAAATCTACTCTTATAGATCCTTAACAAAAAATTAAAATAACAAAAAAACTCATATCTGCAAGAACATGGAAGTGAAACTCACAGTTCACTGGAGCAGAAAACTACCTTGATTATTTTTTGTTTTAGTAGGTCCACTAACAAGCTCTAGATAAGAAATGTGAAACATGAAGGGCCAGAGAGACAAGCTTTAAGTAGAAAAGCTGTGTCTGTCACAATAACGAAAGAGATTTATTCCACATAAAAGGGAAAATTAAATCTATGCCTCCATACGTTGTGATAGGTACTGATCTGAATGAGGTACTATGTAAGAAGTACTGACTGGACTTAAGACTGCATGAATTCATGTGAGTGGATGCCAGATGCATTTATTACAAATATAAACAAATCAAACTTCTACACCCTTTAGTTACCTGAAATGCAGTCACAGCTACAGAATGCAATTTACCTCCCAAAAAGCCAGAGCAGTACTCTGATGACTGAAGGACAACTAGGAAGAAAATATTTTTTGCTTTATTTTTCTTTTGTGCTTATTAGCCTGGAATAAACTCTATTACCACTGTGATTTCTTTCCTGATTGGATTAAATATCTTTTCTCCTATCTAATAGGATTCCAGCAATTTGATCCAAAAGTTTGTAGATTTCCTATGAAAGAAATCCATCTTTTGCACAGTGATATACAATCCAAATTGGCCAAACAACTCCTCAAACTATCTTTATCCATTGTTAAGAGTTTTTTGTCCTTGTAGAATTCAAGCTCGTTTACTTTGTATGTTCTGTATTATTACACTTGTTCATATTTTTCATAGCTTTTCCACAAATCCATTTATTACTTGTTTCCCAGTCTCTCTGAAAGCACAGGTCATCCCTCTTCTCAGGACAGATGTCCTCCTGTGGAAGGAGTGCAAAATACCAGGTTTCTCCAGAAAGGACAGCTAAGAGCAATAGATGATTTCTGTTTCTATTTATAGTTAAAGTGGTGACAGCAACATGTGTGTGATGTACAGAAGACTTGGAGAAAATTTGGTTTTATTCCTATTTGAATAAAGAGGCCATGCATATGAGGAATGGCCCAGTGTGAACCTCATGAATTTCAACAAGGCCAAGTGCAAGCTCCTGCACCTGGTCAAGGAAATCCCCAATATCAGTACAGACTAGAAGATGGACAGATTGACATCAGCCCTGCTGAGTAGGACTTGGAGGTACTGGTGAATGAAAAATTGGACAGGGACAGCAATGTGTACTTGCAGCCCTGAAAGCCAATTGTATCCCAGGCTGCATCAAAAGAAGCATGGCCAGCAGGTCAAAGGAAGTGATTCTTTCCCTCTGTTCTGCTCTGTTAAGACCTCACCTGGAGTACTCTGTCCAGCTCTGGAGTCCACAGCACAGGAAATACATGGACCTCTTGAAGCAGGTCTAAAAGAGGGCCACAAAAATGATCAGAGGTCTGGAACACCTCTCCTATGAGGAAAGTCTGAGAGAGTTGGGGTTGTTCAGCCTGAAGAAGAGAATGCTCTGGGGACTCCTTATTGCATCTTTTCAGTATATAAACAAGGCTTAGAATAAAGATGGAGAAAGGCTTTTTACCAGGGCCTGTAGCAACAAGACAAGGCATAATGTTTTAAACTAAAAGAGTATAAATTTAGATTGGATAGAAGGAAGATAATTTTTACAATTAGGATGGTGCAACACTGGAACAGGTTGCCAGAGAAGCCAAAACCCTGGAAGTAAGTGTTCAGGCTTCAAGTGGATAGGGCTTTGAGCAACAAGATCTAGTTGATGATCTTTAAGTATCTCCTCCAACTCAAACCATTCTATAGTTGTGTTTATGTCTATCCATTCACTTATCATCCAAACCAGTTCAAAACATAATGACATAATTACTTGTCCTATAGTTTTCTGGTGCCTCTAGAGAAAAAAAAAAAATGCAGACAGAAAAAAAATGTAAAAGCATAGTTCAACTGTATTTGCTTCTGGCACATAAATATTTTATTGAAGGAAAGCATTTGTCTCTACTTTTCAGTCTGAAGCATTTTCTTTAGCTTCACTTTCATTCACTAGAGTGAATCAAATGGGAAACTCCAATGTCCCAGTGCAAGTACAATATATATTTTCTCTATTTCAAATGTGTATGAACTAATGTCTCCATATTCTTTTCTTTAACAAAACTGTACTACTGCAGGTTAAATAAAGACAGTATTCTTTGATTTCTCATTTTCTTTTAATATTGTTTCCTTATTATAATCAATTTTATTAATTTGAATTTTTCAAAAGAATAAAAGACTAATACGGTTTGCAGCATTGGCTGTATCTCCTATATTCATTTGCACCATTGCTGCAAAAAGAATTGTAAAGCATTACAGAGATTGTCTAACAGAATTTTATATTCACATTATTTACTGTAAATGAAAGAACAAGAGACATGTAAATCAAACCATGTATAAGAGGTGGCTGTGTGGTGAGAGCCACATGCTGATAAGCACCTGTCAGGTGACTCCAGTCTGACCTCTCTCTCAAAAGCATTTCATGTTCTTTTGGAAGCAATTTTAGGAAGTTTTAGATGGTTTAGAACCCTGGCCACGTTGCTTAGAAAGATGCTTTCCAGCCACTCAAATCTTTGAGGCAACTGAGGGAAAGATACACTTGGTCACTCCTACTGGGATCTCAATTTGTGGTTTGGAAGAATTTTGCAACCTTGTACTCAATACATTATCATTTCACACTTTGTTTAAATAACTTGGCTAATTAGACCTAAGCCATCCTCACCTTGTCCTTGAAGTAGTCAACATCTCTTGATACCAATATCTGCAAAGCAAAGAGTGAACTGACTTTGCCTACATTCTTTTCATTGTGAGAGGTGGCTGTGTATCCTGTAATAATTGAACAGTATGTCTCTAATCACTGTGCAGCTAACAGCTGCAATATTATTAAGTGGGAAATAGCTCTATTAGTGCTTACTGACAAGCTATTTTTTTCTATTTGTGTGATTTCAATAGAATAATCTTATTTTTAAAAATATGCAAATAGACTAATAAAACATGGTGGTTTTTTGCTTTTTCCCATTTATTATTAAAAAACATGTACGGAAAATGTTTCTAATACTAAAGAAATGCTGCTTTAAAGGGTTTTAAAAGGAGTTTATATAGAATCTTATGCATGTATGAAGTATTTGAAAAATATAAAAGTTGAAAGTGTTCTAGTGGTACAAATCAGCAATGGATTTGCTTTTTATGCTTCTACAAGAAGATTGTTACAGGTGGTGTAAGTAGTAAAGCTTATACTTAAGGATGCCTACTAGTTTCCAGTAAAAGACTCAATCTGTAATTACTTTTAATCTTGTCAAATTTAATATGCTTCTTAGATTGGAATTTTCCAGTCTATGCCCAATAGAGAAAGAATTTAATGAGGAAATATCAGTTAAAATATTTTAGTCATTGCCCAGGAAGACATTAGGGAAAATATTTTGATTCCTTATATTAATAACACTCTTAAAGATTTATTTTCTTTTGAAAGATGTCATGCTCTCTTTTTTCTCAAGTATGATAAAATAACCATAATTTATTATTTTTGTTAATATTATCCCAAACTTGACCAACTGATAAAACTATTAACAAATCACAATATGTAAATGGCAATTAATGTTCTCCTCTGCTTGATGTGACCCATGCACTCTCAGCTCATTTTTTGTACGAGCTTGGACTGGAAATATAGAATACAGATAGGCTGTGGACACAGTAATTGGTAGCAACAAGGGGAACACAAGAAGTATCTGATACCAGAAAATGTGCAGGAAAGTAGGGCTGCTTGGCTTCATAGAGGCCACTGCTGAAAATGTGTGTGTTTTCGTTTGCTCCAGGGAAGTGGGAGGAGTTATTGAGAGTTGAAGCTAGTGGGATTTGACAGTCCTGTCAAGTCAGTAAGTGGAAAGGGAAGAGATGAATGCTGGTGAACATGTGTAAGGATAAGGATATCAAAGTTCCCTGAAGGGATAGCACTTGGTGCCCTTCCCTTTTATTAAGTGCCTGATGCCACTTCTTCCTTCATTTCCCCCTCCTCCTTCCTCCAGGAAATGTGCGATGCTCATTTCTTCCTGGAAAACTGTATTAACTTAACTGGCACATACAAATAGAGAGTGTGAGGGATGTTAATTGAGGGGGAGGAAGAGGATGTGGTCACAGGTGGCTAGAGTCTAGAAGGTGTGTAATAGCATTCAAGACCTGCCTATGCTGCAATGTGCCCTCCTGAGAATTATTAGTTTGTCCCAGAAGTACTTTGGAGTGTCATGGACAAGCAGGGTGCTGAGATGAGAGCTGACACCCTTAGGAGGGAGGGGTATGCTGAATGCCAAGAGCTTAGTCAACCAGGGAAAGTGAGAAGTCTGGATAGCTAGGCAATCGAAGGATTTTGAAGAAGGAAAGAATGTGGGAAAAGGTGCTTGGATGGTTTGGGGATTGAGGGAAGAGGAGGAGAAGGAAGAGCTAAGAAGGAGTATGAAGAAAAGGAGGTTGGAGAGATGCAGGAGGGATGGGGTCAGGAAAGTAATAGCCTGAAAAGGAGATGGACTTGTATATGCCCATAGCGAGTAATAAAAAGAGAGTATTCATAGGAGAATGGTGGTCTCCTCCACCACTCCAAAAGCTGGAGTAGATGGAGGCAGAAAGAAGAGTCTGAGAAAGCTCCAGAATTTTTTGTCCTCCATGTATAAGCATAAGACTACATGCTTACAGAATGTGTGTCAGACAAATGATTGCACAGGTATTTATTTTACAATACCTAACTATGCGATCACAAGCATGGTCACTCCTTTCTGCCAGATCCTGATCTTACTAAGTATGAATAAAAAAAATAGAAGTAAGAGACTAATGGTGAGGGCAGTAGAAGAGCAAGATTAATAATGTATTAATGGTCTAAGTATCTCTGTTGCATGCATTCAGAAGTTCAGTGAACAAGAAGTAAAACAACATAAAAAAGAAAGATGTCCTAGAGGAGTGGAGGATGTCCTTGCTTCCTGTCTTTCTGAGAGGTTGGACAGTTCATCTAAACCAGACTGTCAGTATGTGGTTTTGTATATCTGAAAGAACACACCTTAGCTCCATTTTTGCAGAGAAGGAATTCTGCTTTCAGCATAGAACAATGTAAAATGCATACAAATTCTATCAAAGTACTAAATATTACGAAAAAGTCACCTTTGTGTGTTTCAAATACCTACCCTAAAGAATGGATACTTGGGATAATTTTGGCCTTAAGCTATTTATGATGATTCCCCATGTGTGAAATGGAGTTACCTAACAGGAGGTCTATGTAGATAAATTCATGAGCGTCTTTGAAAGGATGCACTGGCAAGCATTTAGAAAAGCTCATGAGAGAATGAACAATGTTGTGTTCAGAACAGGTTCAGTAAATAATGAATAGACCCATACACTTGGAATAATGGAGAAAAAAACAAAACAAAGCAAAACAAAAACAAAAAAACAAACACAAAACAAACAAACAAACCCAAGAAAAAGCAAAAAGAAAAAAAAATGAACAAAGCAACATCAAGCTATCCTGTCAAGGAATACTCTTTATTCTTACGCTTTAGCAGTCAGGGTTCTGAGAAACAAAAAAAGTATGTAAGTCTACCAGTCAAACCATATTATGAGATAAAGGAAGCCCAGTTAATGTAGCCTGAGCCAATTTTGCAATTTCAATGTGGATTTCAGAAGCAGAAATGTATTATATAATACTGGAGATTTCAATCACTACTTAATTCTTCAGTGTGAATACAGCCAGTATGATTCCAGAAAGGTTTTCCTTAGTAGGTACTTGCATTAAAAGATGTTTTCTTTTGGGCCTCCACTAAGGTGGAAGCAAAGCTCTCATTTAGTTTCAGAGATGGGAAGACTGAAGCCCTTTACTATGCTCATAAATGTACACCACTCATCTGATTTTTTTATGATTATTATGACTATTTGATAAAAGTCAGACTTGGGAATGGTACTGTTGTATATACATTTTCTGGTGTTTTTTAAATGAATAATATAATTTGTGTATATCTCTGGCACACTTTCCAATTTTTTCTCTTTGAAAGAGAATTGCATTTAGTTGCTCCATCTCAAATAATAATCATATCTTGAAATTTATTGCAGCTTTGGCATAAGGAAAATAACATAAAACTGAACTTGTTTTCTTACAAGTTTTCTCATAAGTTTTCTGAGCATTAGATACACAACTTTATTCAATACAGATTTGACAGTATTTATATGTTTTTTAAAGTTCCAATGAATGCAACAAATTTCTTGAGCTGTTTCTCTACTTGGCAGTTTCACCATGATCCCTTGTTACAAATAGAAGTTTATGCTCTAATCTTTAAGGACAGCTTATGTAAAAAAAACCCCACTCTTTAAGCAAAATAGTGACGTAGTTAGCTGTATCATTAAAACATTTCTGAACATAATCACTGTCAGACATGCAGGAATTGAAGACTGCTGTGCTTCTTTTGATTTTAAATTACAGAAAGGCTCAGAGTATATTGTCTGAAAAGTTTCACACAGAATCATCAGTGACTACCTACTCCATAAACAGGGCATCATTTCATAATAATTCAAACAGTAGCACCAAGCTGACAGTTCAGAAGGAGAGAGTGGTAATTGTCAATATAAGAAGGCAATTTATTATTTGTTTTCCATGTCCTAATTCATTGCTAGTGAGAGCAAATGAGAGCTCAGAAAATGAAGGCATGCTCATGTACCTTACCTTAGTTTAGCCATGAGGAAGTTTAGGGAAGTTTGAGTACTGATTTGTTGTCACCTATTACTAATTCACAGAAATGATGTAAACTCAGCTCTGTGTTTTGAATAGTTTTATGGATATGGTCACAGAAAGAACAATAGATACCTGTGTATATTTCTTTTATATACTATGTTGATTTTTTAGGAGCATGCTACTCTCAAAAGTCCCAGTGATTGCAGCTATATAACAATTTCTATACAGTGTGAATAGCTGTGGCATGTATCTTGGTTTCACGCAGCATACTGTGACAGAACATAAAATAATGAATGGTTTCAGAGGAAGTGAGTGAGGAGTGATGAAAATATCAACAGAAGATAATTTATACAGACATCAAAGTTCAACATTGAGCTGATTATTTTCAGCTTATAAATGATGTCACCCTATATTCAAAATAAGGAACAAAAAGAAATCAGGAAATTATGTTAGGTTGATATCATACAATTTGTGGGTTAAACACAGAAATCCATACATGCAGTTTTGTAGAAGAAACTGGATTTTTCTTATTGGAAATCTGAAGATGAAATTAAACTTCATTCTCCTACCTGGTTAATTAATGGAAGATGATCAAAAATTTATGAAGCTTGGCCAGTCATTCCCACTTTCTATGAGGAAACCTCTGCAGTGACTCTATCAAATGATACATATTAAACTTTTGGAACTAAACTCATATTATATCATTTTATGATATGATCCTAAAGAGCCAGAGATTTGTCATATAAAGAGCTAGAGATTTGTCATACAATAACCAAAATTATGTTCGCTATGAATGAGAATGAAGTATTCTGTTCCTTGCATCCTTGAAGAGGGAATTCCCTCATTTACCTGAAAAACCTGAAGTGAAAATAAAAAGACAAAAAGTTTGTTAAAATGTAACACAAAATGTTAATAATTAACTATATATGTTAATATAAATAGAGCATATGTTATCTAAGAATTCACCAGTGGATAAAGTTATCATGGAAACAGGTTTAGAACAAAACAAAAGGTAACTGGTTTACACAACATATATTATATTGTGAAAAGCATTGCCAAAGAATATTGTGGTGCAGAAAACTGGAGATATGTTAAAAATGGGTAGACAATTTAATGGAAGTTATGTTCATTTGTGTCTGTTTAAATTGAGACTGTACAAATATCCCTAGCCCAAGAAAACATTAATCTACTGAATCTGGAAGAGGATTTCAGAAAAACTGGTTTTTATACTGACCTGTAAACATCCACAGTTCTGCATTATTTTAGATTATTTGTTATTAAATGGAATCCTTGCTGAAACCCAGAAAATTTTATTGTTACGGTCATGATGAGGCTGGATAAAGTTGCTTTTGTCTCTACATGTATATATATGAAGATGCAGATAAAGCATTTATAAAACTGCATATGTGAAACAAAGGTAGCTTTTAAAAACTAAATATATCTACATTATAATAAGATTTGCAATTTGTATACACAACATAAAGTGAAGAAAAATAATATGGTCAGATTCATTACAGTCCTGAACTGATTGGTGTGATGTTAATTATTCTTCCATTTAGAAATTGCTTTATACGAGGGCATGTGGAGGTTTCTTGGGCAATGCAGTCTGGAAACACTACATGCTACTAGAATATGTAGTTTTCAATGGCATTATACCAATTCATAATAGGAGATAGGTCACCTACCTCATGTCCTAAACACTTTATACCCTTACATAAGCCACAAACAGTTGGAGAAGAAAAATATTAATCTCTCTGAAGAATGGAGAAATCATATAACATTCTTGTTGTCTTGTTGCTTATATGTCTTGCTTACAATAAGCTAAAAATATGAAAAAATCCATAATAAAATACATTATAAATGAAATATGCAGTTATGCTATAGTAAAACTTTATGTCATTAATAGTCTCTCAAGCATGGGAAAAAGCTAAACTGCCATATTCTAACAAAATCAATTTTTCCCTGCCTTTGTCACTGAATGTTACTTTTCAAATACTAATGAAAATCCTGAGAAATGCCACCAGAAAAAGCAGTAACTGCCTTAATCACAATGCAAAGCCTAAAAACACAGAGTATATAGAATGTCTGAAAATGGTAATCTAGTCAAGATGGCCACAGACATAGCAATGAGCAGATTTTATGAGTGATCAGCTTTAGCCTAACTTTGCTTTCACTGAAATCAGTAGCAAAATTCCAGCAAATTTCCTGGGAGCACTGCTAGTACAAAGCAATGAGTCTTTGAAAATCATGCCCTGGAGATCTGAGAAGAATTCTTTGTAAAGAATACTTTTCATCTGCTTAATATTTTCTCCTTGTTATTTGTGTATCTCTAAAATGTGGGATGCAAACCTACTTCTGACTCTGCAGCTGCAGTATGTTTTCTTTCTCAGCACTACACCAGTCTTCTCTGTGTTTTGCTTTCCAGGGAAAGACAACAGAACTATGCAGAACAGAAGGGAGCTGCAGCAGTCCCTGGTGAGGATCTCATCACAGCTACTGATTCTCTGAGGCCATTGGGCTCACCTGCCAGTAAATTTAGATGCAATTTAGGATAATACTCCGGAAAATCTGAGTTAGAAGTTGGACATACATACAGAAGAAAGTAAAAATGCAGAAGCTTCACGTACATGTGTCTGTACATATACACTCATACATTTTTCTGAATATCTCAGGAGAAAGTTTGCATTCTTTTAGTTTTCATTGCTGGTTCCTATGTTTTTCTATATTACTTAAAGCATATAAGTAATTTTTGCCTCTCCAGATGCTATAGTTTCCTCTTGCAAACTGTTACAGATTTAGGCAAGTGTAGCATTTCCGACTTTCCCTGTAATTACTGCTTATGTGGTGAATCAGGAAAAAGCTATTTAAATGTTACAGTCTTTCCTGGGTTCATTACCTTGTCTCTGTAGGCGGACTTTCTGTCTAATCTGGATGTATCTGATCTAAACGCTTACATAGGCCCAGGTACATTGTAGCTTACGCTCTTATTTTGCTTCAAACGGAAAATTATTTCAACCCTTGCGATTTCAGTGTGATTAGTTTCACATACAAAATTTATGTATGTTTGCTTTTCATACAAAATGGAGCTTGTACCTAAAATACTCTGTTCATCCAGGACAATGACTGCCCTGTTTGTCAAACACAGCTCACCTGTGATAACTTAGACATAGACATGCAGCTAGTGACTCAAGTTCCTTTTGCTTTGGCTATGGGTTTTGCTCTCCAATCAACCTCTTATGGCTTCTGGAGTCAAAGAAAAAGGCTTCAAAATAATTCTGCATCTTCCTTCAAAGGTCTATCCAGCCCTTCAGTATGGCTATCAAGACAGCACCTCCATTTAAGCCTACAGCCTATAGTCCTGACAGAGTTCAGTTTCCCTTATTTCTATGAGGTGCAACCTTGGACAAATGAGTTACCTGCTCTATTTCATAAACACTGTTATTTTTTCTCTACAATAACTTTTTTTATATGGTATGCAATGAGGATAATTCCAGGAACATAACCTATAACGAGCTGTCAGATCTGTCTATGTCAAAGCTATCTTAATCTCAGATTTCACCTTCTCCTTGCTCCCTATAAAACTCTCTTAGGAATGGAAGTGAACAACTCCTAAAGTGTCTTCCGGAAATTATGTACTGACTCTTCTTCTTAGTATTCCATGTGACCTATTACTCCCACAGTGTTTCTGGATAGCTGGTCAGCAATTCTTACATTCTGAGCAAAAGTGAATCTGAAAAACACTTCTAGGTTTTTGAGAAAGCTGTGCATAAATAAACATGGCAAATAATTTGTGGCAGCTTGTAATTTATACCTTGGAGTACACCAGCATGTTGCAGTGTCCTGTGTGCCTTAGCCTTTGGTACTGCCAAGGGCTTTCCATCTCCAGCTCTGTAGCCTGCCTTTTCTTTTCCCTGACAGCCATTAGGGAGTTTTTGCTTTCATTTTTTTTCTCTCCTCACTTGTTTTCTTATTTTTCCTAGGAAGTAACTTCCACCATTAGAGTCAATCTATGTCATGAGCTGTGAAGGTCACTAATAAAACTTTGTGCATGTAAACATGAAGCTTGTGCAACATAAGTGATGAAGAATTAAACCTCAATACCTCTGAGTTTTAGACTGCTGCTTTTTGCCCCTGTTCTGTATGCTGAAATTTCTGCAAAGTTAGAAACTTTATGAAACATGTTCATCCACTTTCTAAATGTTCAAAATACATTGAAACTTTGCATGTTATTAGGGGTTGATTACATTATATGAAGCAGAAATTTACTAAAGGGAAAACATAATGTGCTGTTTAACAATATCAAGGAAGTCTGTCAAAAGATGGGGTATACTTTAACACCATCATTAGATTTTGAAATGCAACTTTTGAAGCAAAGTCCCATTAGATTGTAAAGTTCCTCAATTAAAGCATTTTAAGAAACAATAGATGGTCCTCATGCTGTCAGTATTAAACTCCAGAAATTAGGTTTTAGATTTAACCACTTGTCAGTTGATTTCTTTGACAGCAATGAAATTGAATAGTAAAAGCTCTTTTTAAACCAGAGTGAAAAGGTTTCCTGTTACTGGCATGAAAATACAAATCCTCAGTGTAGCTAAACAGCACACTTGGAACGAATAAATATTAGAAACAGTCTGAGTGGAATGGTGTGAAACTCAAATGGACAGTTGCATTCACCACTGTTGCCACCTAAAAGTCCTATTTACACCAAAATGAGTGGAAAAAGAACCGAAAATTATAATCTGGCATATGTCTTTTTTCTGTCTTTTGTGGTTGTAAACTATTACAGAAGCTGTTGTGAAGAGAGAAATTTCTTGCTTTCCCAGTAAGAGGGAGAAGTGAAATCCATTGCTCTGCAAAGGGGATGCCATGTGGGAAAGACTATTTGAAAAATACCAGTCATTAAGAAAGACGCTGGTTTTGATATTGGTAAAGGAGTGTGGGCATCAACAGAGGCATTCCTCTTCAAGCATTCTGAACTGTGAAGTCAGTGAACTTAGAAGTAAGGAATTGGTGGTGATGGAAACGTTATCTGAAACAGCTGTGCATCTTCTAAGAGACTGTGGCTTTCCATCCCCTTATTCTAGACTGAGCTACTAGAAGCTCAGAAGTAGACAAATCTCAGCTGCAAATTAAGTTGTACATTCTTCTACTTTGGGAATGTAACTCTAAGTAATATATTCATCAATTTCTGTGATTTTACAAAATCTCAAGATTTCTAATTTTCTTATTTTCTAACAAACTTTGAGCTCAGATCACTTACATACTACAGGTCAGTTTACAATAGTGTTACAACAGGAAATGCCCATTCACCTTTGCCAACAAATCTCATCATTCCTATTAGCAATGAGTACTGAAAGAGAATGACATTCAAATAATCAAATTATGGAAACAGATTGTTGCTTACTGCAGGTAACCAGAATAAGCTGGAAATATTCATGGAACTGAAAGAGGGATAGTGATGGATCAGCATATTAACTACTCATCCAAAAGTTACCATTTTTAGATATTGTCTGTGAGAAGCAAGATGGAGATAAGTCACTTAAATTCTTCTTTTTCTAATAACTTGTCAGGCTAAGTTGGTTGGTTGGTAAAAGAATCAAATACTGTATTTATTTAAATAAGAAGGGAAAGAAATGCTATATTCTCTTGAGCATAAATATGTTAAAATTCTAAATCACATTTCAATATTTTGAAAACTGGTTTTGTGCTTGTATAAATTCAGGCAATATCAACTCCAAGGCCGGTTTTGCACATGGTTATGTACCTATATTTTAAAGAATTTACTGTTTTGGTTTATCTATATTTCTCAAATGGGTCATTGTGATTTTATTTTCTTGTTGCATGAAAAAAGGGAAAAAATCTTAACAACCTATTGCAAATGAAACTTGTTTGTCTCTGAGCTGTGGTATCCAAAGTGATACACAGAAGCAGTTTGATGGAGTTAACTGAAAACTGATCATAGTACAATTGTCATCACTCTAACTCTTTGAGGACATTCTTAACATGAACAAAGAACTCCATGTTCCTTATTTATATTAAGAAAATCACAGCACTTTGTAAAAGAAAATCTCAGTGACTTCTCAGTAAGAACTGAGAAATTGTTCAAAACCATCTATGGTTTAAAATTACATTTGCTTATTTATTGAGAGAACCATTGTATAAATGGCATGTTATAGAAATTACTCAGTGATATTTTGGATAACTTTTCCCTCTTTTTTTATCATGTCCTCCTTTTCCGAAGAACAGATATGAGAGTCCCTATTTTTTTCAAGACTGTGATTCATAGTAAATAATAAATGGTATGGTACTTTATTTTCCAATGATTCTCAGGCTTAAAATAGAGGCTGTACCTGAAGTTGAGATGAAACAATAGCGTCATCCAGCAGAAAAACTGACATATGTTTTAAATGATCTCATATTTCAAATGTTCTTAATGTGTAAAAATAATATGGTTGCTATGTTCCAGTTACAGTGCTGACATGCTGTAAACACAGATGTCTAACACAGAAAACAGACGTTTTCAAAAGTAGGCCAGAAACAAAACACTCTGACAACCTCCAGTGATGACAAAATCTGACAAGACATAGGGTGCTCAATTCGGTCAGATAAACTGAGGTGTCTAGTGCATCTGAGACTCTCATGAGCATCTGAAGCACTCACCTGGGGCTGTCCTCCACACGCCACTTAAAACAGTCCCATAGCTTTCTGAACTCAAAAAGCTCAAGCAAGCCAGTACAAATGGCACTAGATGCTTTGTGCTTATAATGGAAACTCATGGACTTGCACGTAGAACAGCATCTGCCCTGTGATTTCAGAGACACTGTTAAAAAATCAGAAGTGAATCTGCCTATCACAATCCAAAATCAAAGCAAACTAGACTAAATAGATTTCTCTAATCAAGAATGGGCTTCAATTTATATGAGAAGGCACAAGTTTCTGTCTTTGAAGCTGCATAGCTTTGAGTAAAACCTTTGAAGGCATGTTTGATTTGCCTGCATTCTGGAGGAATGTTACAAATACATTTGGTCTGTCAGTGTGGCCTAGTCTGAGATCGGAAAAATGATGTGCTCCATGGAAAGGGAGGGGATAGTAGTCAGACCAACACCTGCAAGAACATACTTGTGCATGTGTAAAGGGACTCAAAAATACAATTCCAACTGTAACAATTGTACAGGTTAATTAGGGCAATTAGTTTTTGTTTGTTTTCAAAGGAATGCTTCCATTTTATCTGAAATAATCAAGCATCTGTCATTCTTTAAGCTGTGACTCTCAAGATTTCTAAGAATTTTTTGCCAATTCATCTGCAAAGTAACAAACACTTCATAACATGCCTTCTGTGAATGTCTGCTGCTTCTTGTCTTTCTTTGTCAGGTCTTTCTTTGGTGTAAAATCAACTCTGAATAAATGTGTAGGTCACAGCAGAACTGAAGAGGTAAATCCATACAAAGTTGTAAAGAGACTTGAGAAACAAACTGTAAAGAAATGTGAGATACGCAAAGACATTTTTTGTACTGCTAAGTACATCCAAATAAGCAATGGCACAGGAACACCACAGAAGCATATAATCAAAGAGCCATATTTATCTTTCTGTTCCTTGAAAACCTATTCCATTAAAACATGTGGTGGCTTAATTCAGAGTTTTTAATTTCTCTTAAGAGAATGCTTTGATGCCAGTTTATCTGACAAGGCAAGATTTTAATAAATGAGGAAAAGCTTAGCAGATAGAGTGTAATCAGTACACAGTGCAATTAGTTAAAGCTCTGTATTTGCTCAAAAAAAGAAACTGATAATAACGCAAAAAAAAAAACCCTCCATTTTATGCAACTCACGCCTTAAAAGCTTTACACAATTATATAGACAGAGCCCCCCCAACTCTGAAGTTTAAGTGAAATAACTTTTCCATTTATATCACCTTTATTGAAGGATGAGCAGTGTTCTTAAACTGTACATATATGTACATACAAAAGATAGCTCTAAGATGGTATTAGACAGTAAGGATTTGATACACTTTAGGAAATAAGAAGACATAGCAAAATAGAACAGATTGTTTTTCTCATTCAAAACCACTTTGGATGTAGATGAAACAGGGACTCATCTGGATAGTGCTTTTGTAGACCTCCAGGGCTGGATATGAATATGAGTAACACTATTAAAGATATCAGTATTGCCAAGAATATTTTGTTATGAGAAACCATAGTTTCCGATGCTACGAACCAATGTTATGCTTTTCTGCAATATGTAAAATAATAGCTGTGGTATATAAATTTTTGTACCATAATCACTGAACTGGAAAGAGAGTATACTATTTTAAATGTGGTTTTCTTAAATAATTAGGTCATCAAAAAAGAGCTACAAGTAGAAGAGCAAATAAATAAAATCTCGGATTGAGTGACCGTGATTGATTTAATTAAATAAAAGTATAACTATAAAGTTCTCCAGCCTGACTCACTTCCCATCAGATTTATTTCCACTAGGGAAAATGTCATTTTTCATCAAGAGTTAAATCATGATAGCTATTGGTAAGCAAGTGGGAAGGCAAAGCAATGACTCAGAATAACATCCCACAGCAAACATTTGAGGGTAGTTTGAAGATGAGTCACTGAAGAGGCTAGTTCAGCCTCCTGAATTCACTAAATTATTTTTCAATGGACTGAGTCAAAAAATCCCAAACTCAAAATTAGGCTGAGAAATAGAAATTCAGTCAAAAGTGAAACTCAAAATGGAAAAGGAATGGAGGGACTATTCAAAGGAGTGATAGAGAAGTGGAGAAGACAGGTATCTTTACCAAACAGTGAAGTTCAGTTGTGACTGACAACTGCAGTCTGTTGTTTTGAATAACTTTTCTTCGATACAAGGATTGAACCTGTTATTTAGACTAAATAACATTCACATTTGAAGAAAACTCTCCATTTAGTCTGCTCATCGCTGATTGCAGCCTCCCATAGGGAAGAATTCAGTCATACCTACTGGTTAGGAACAGTAAATTCAGAAGGTAACTATTTTGATAAACCTGTGTACTGACTGAAAATAACATTGGGTAACACAAGAGATGGAGGATGAAAGATGGTAGCAAGAAGCTGTCTTCACATTCCTAAAAAATGATTCTTTAGTACTAGAAAGTCTAGGGACTGGTTTTGATGCTCAGACAAGACAGTACTGTGTGATTGTGTCCATATTACATAGTATTTGGCTCAGGGTAACTGTTGGGGATTTTTTTTCCCCTGTGAGGAACCCCTGACTCTAGAGGAGTATTTTTGTTTGTTCTTTCCAGTTTAGTTGAACGCAACAATGTGAGGAATGTGTTGAAATCCATTAGAACAGTTTCATATAATAAAACTGAATGCATCACCTGCTTCATGGTATGGCATGAGGGCATGAAAATCTTTAGAGGTTGCAAACCCCAGTGGGATCATAATGTTGGAAGATGACATACAGTAGAAGGTGAATTCTTGTCCACACTGCCTATTGGGAACAGTCTCTGGAATAAGCTATCTTCTGACCTCTGTCTGGTGTGGTCTCAGGGGATATCCAAAGGAAAGGAAAATGGTACTGAAGACTGGGTATCATTCAACATGCAAGAGTTGCACATAGGGGGCAGGGCTGTTATCATCACAACCTATTGTGATGTCATCATCACAACCTATTGCCCTGTCCCCAGAATCAGCGGAGAATTATCCTGGGATTTCTTGCAGCCTTATGGGATATATAATTTATTCTTTCTGGGAATACTGGAGATACATTTTAGCTTAAGAAGATGTCTTCCACTTTGACAGTACTTTGTCAGACATTGCAGATGACTTGCTGGTAAGGAGTTGTGTCCCCTGCTCTTCTATTTCCACATAGAAGGCACTTCAGCAGTTTCTGGAAGCAAAATGCAAGCCAATGGGACAAAAAGTCAAGAAAATGTCATGAAATATTTTTAAGAAGTTATTAATATGTTTTCAAAAACTGGTAAAAGAGAAATCACCACAGATTTAGAAAAAAAGAGACAGTCAAAATACGTTACTGTGGAAAATACATGCTATGCAGCAAATTGACGTTGTATTGACAAAGTACAACAGATACAAATGGCCAAGAAGGCCAACAGCATACTGACTTGTATCAGAAATAGCATGGCCAGCAGAATTAGGGAAGTGATTGTCCCCCTGTACTCGACACTGCTGAGACTTCACCTCAAATACTGCATTCAGTTTTGGGCCCTCACTACAAAAAGGACATGGAGTTGCTGAAGGCTGTCCAAAGAAGGGCAACAAAGATGGTGAAGGGTCTAGAAAACAAGTCTTCTGAGGAGCAGATGAGGGAGCTGGGGTTGTTTAGCTTGTAGAAAGGAGGCTGAGGGGAGACCTTACTGCTCTCTACAACTGCCCAAAAGGAGGTTACAGTGAGGTGGGGATCAGTCTTGTCTCACAACAAACAAGCAAAAAGGACATGAGGAAATGGACTCCAGTTGCACCAGGGGAGATTCAGACTGGATATCAGGAAAAATTTCTTCACAGAAAAGGTTGTAAAGCAATGGAACAGGCTGACCTGGGAAGTGATGGAGTCACCATCCTCAGAGGTATTTAGAATATGTGTAGATGTGGCACTCAGGGACATAGTTTAGTGGTGGACTTTGCTGTGTTGAGTTAACTGTTAGACTTGATGATCTTAAAGGTCTTTTCCAACCTAAACAATTATATGATCACAGTTGAGATAACCCATAGAAATATTTATTCTCATTTTGTATATTTCATTACACTTAAGAATCATATGTCAAGGACATAAAGGCTTAATAAACTCAAAACTGGTTGTTCTACCCCGGGGAACTGGAATCCCATGCTAGGAATTCTCATATGTAACTTTTCTACTGACAATTAGAAAGAAATAATAAGAATAGATGATCAGAAAGAAGTAACTTAACTTGATGATTCTTTTGTTCCTCCCACAGGAGGAAAAAGGCCTGATGCTGATGATTCATGCAGGTTCTCATGTAGGACTGCTGTTGGATGTCTTCTCTCTGTCATCCAAGTGGAGATTGATGTGGAAAGACTAAGTCAGGAAATGATGAACAGTGAAACTGTAGGCAGAGTATAGAGAAAAACAAGAAAGTGTAAAAAAATAGCCCAAAGTAAAAAATGGATAAACCAACTGAATACAGTAGAAATAAAGCATTAACCACCTGAATATATGCAAGAGTATGTTACATGTATGTGAAATAAGTGTGAGAGCAAAAATTATAATCAGACATATGCAATAAATCAGGCTCAGCTTCCTCCTCACTAACAGCATCTGTTGTCTACCAAGCTGTTTTCATTACACTTGTAGGAATTTAATATATTTGATATATATTCCCTCCAGGGTAAAGAGACAGACATACCACGTACAGTGTGTAAACATAAAATGTGTAATTACATTTAAAATTAAATATGTTTCATTATCTCAGCAATGAAATGTTGTTGATGTAGTCAACACAATGAATTATGGTTGGAGTTTTTGACTAAACCAATCAAGATTAGCCTGCAATGATTGTTCATATAGTTAGGAAAGAAATCATAAAACCATTGAATATCTTGAGTTGGAAGGGACCCATAAGGATCAAATCCAGCTAGGATTTACAAATTCTGCTTTTTTTTTTTTTTTTCCTAAAAATAAAATATGCTAAATAAGCAGTCTAATACAGAAGTACTTCAACCCTATAGACAATAAAGACAGTTTGAATTATATCAGTACAACTTTCTCATCTACAAAAAGACCAAAGATGGAAAAATGAGAGATCATGCTTTGTTTTGCAGAAGTGGAATGAGCTGGATTTAGATAAGACATGTGAAAGTAAGTGATTTAACTACATCATTTTTTTAAAAACTTGCTTAAATTGGCAGGTAGTGAGAAAATCAGCTGGTAGCTCTGTGAAGCTAATGACAAATATTTTGTTGGATTCCCTTGTGCCTACTAAGAAGTGAGATTATTAGAAGTTTTCTCCATGGAAACACTAATAACATATCTTTTTCACTATGAACTATCTATATTTCAATCTTATATTTAAAAAATTCTGAAGTGCCAAATTTGGTTGAAGCTATCCAATGTAATCAGAAAATATTGGGTGAAAGCAGAAGAAATGTCTCATGTACTCAGACATGCAGGCAGCTGGGACAAAAAAACCTTGGATGAAGCATCTTTACTCAAGTATGCATTCGGAGTTCTGGCTTTACATCATGATACTTTCAAGTCTATTCAATCAAAATCAGAGTAAAAGATCAGAAATGTGACCATGCCATAAGATTTCACACCTCTCTACCTTGAAGGGAAGACATGGGAAATAAATCATAGAATCACAGAATCACTCAGGTTGGAAAAGACCCTTGGGATCATCATGTCCAACCATTAGCCCTACTCTACAATGTCACCTCTAGACCATGTCCCCCAACACCACATCCAAGCGACATTTAAACACATCCAGGGATGGTGACTCAACCACCTCCCTGGGCAGCCTGTTCCAATATTTCACTACACTTTCCGTGAAGAATTTTTTCCTAATGTCCAGTCTAAACCTACCTTGTTTCAGCTTGAGGCCATTCCCTCTGGTTCTATCCTTAATTACCTGAGAGAAGAGACCAGCACCAGCCTCTCTACAATGTCCTTTCAGGTAGTTGTAGAGAGTGATGAGGTCTCCCCTCAGCCTCCTCTTCCTCAAACTAAACAGGGCCAGCTCCTTCAAATGATCCTCATATGATCTCCAATCCCTTGACCAGCTTTGTTGCCCTCCTCTGCACCCGCTCCAACACCTTGATATCTCTCTTGTACTGAGGTGCCCAAAACTGGACACAGTACTTGAGGTTATAAATGAAATTTATAAAAGTCAGAAAGATGGAGAATGATAAAAGACTGATGCTGGGCCAAGAATCCAATAGGCAGAAAGAAACAGGAAACACCGCAACTTTAGTTTTTCAACAGGTGCTTGTTAAGATCAGGCTAATGAAAACTGCTTGCAAAGTGAATTTAGTACTGAGGAAAATGTATATGTTTTAAATAAAATCATCTCAGCCAGTCCAATCATATTCCAACACAAACACATATATATCATTTCTGTAAAAAGGTGCAGTATAGTGGGGCTGAAGGTTTTTGCTATATATCCAAAAGACTGAGTTTGAGTCTCACCTCATGTCAAAGGTGTCCAGCTCTAAGAGATGCAGGTTATCAGGTATGGAAACAAAGCTGACTGGAATGTTGCTCATACATCACCATCTATAAAAACTTTTATCATTTAACTACTCTTGCCCAACAAACTGCCTAGGTTTAAGACAGATAAATTCTATGTTAGGAATACCAGTGAAGTAATTTTAATCATTATTTCAGAAATTTCAACTGTTAAATAATGGTTCACAACATAGCTATGAAATTAATCATGTTGCTATTGTACTGGCCATCCAAGTCTTCTCAAAAACGTTAATTTTGTAGCACACAGAGCAGACAGCACATAGAGATCCCAGACGTACATCAATGGCTTAATATGCCTTCAAGTATTTCAGTATATAAGATATTATAAAAACATGCAAAAAAAGAGGTACACTGTCTCAAAAGATCTTTCAATTGATTGATATGATCCAGTCTTGTCTTCATAGCACTTTTTGTGCTGGTTTATAACATTGCATGAGAGAAATTGCTGCCTACTCTATTGGACCTGTTTTGAAGGTGGTGTCCCATGTGAGAGAATACATGAACATCTGCCAGTAGCAACAATGAAATTATGCAATTTATTAATTAATGTTTAAAGTACCATAAAGATTAAAAGTGCTATATGCTATTGTTGCTTGCTGATGGCTTATGATGAGTATATAAAAGTCTTTCTGCTAATTCATGAAATCTCAGAATGAATCTCTTGCTGAACCCTTAAGATATTTGTGTGTTTATTGTATGGATAGAGAGCAAAAAGAATCAGCTTATTTGTTTGTGAAGTGATAGAGAATTTTTCCACCAGAACTTCCTTCCAATAGAAACTTAAGTTTACTTAACTAAGCAGTACCACTGCTTCTCTCAAAAGCATTATACTTGTCCTAGACTAATAACTATTTCCCAAATAGTTTTAACAGACATTAATTCTGGTATGTAAAACTAAATAATGAACCTATGTAAAGGAGAAGCGATTTAATAAATGGATATTTTAAAAAAGGTGACTATCTAGTGATGTCATGATGTCACTTCTCACAATACTTAGAGAACTCAAATTACAGAAATTTACATTCCTGTAGAGATTTTATTTTACAGAAAAATAGTTGTTAATAAAAGCAGAACTAAGATTAGAATAATAGTTCTCTATACTGTTAATGATAGTTATTTTCTAAATTATATTGATAGTATTGAATCAGAGATTGGTGTGTAACTGTGATAACTAATTGTAGTTTAAATAACAGAAGTAGAACTCCCAAAGGTTCTTTTAGCAGAAGGTAAGTGGAGGCAGCAGGAGTAGAGATAGTCTTAACTAGTTATTATACAATAACATTATTTGAATGTAAAAAAAAAAAAATATCTAAATATATTTTTATATAACTTAGTGAAAGACCTTACTGACATACTAATGGGACAAAACTGAGAAGTATGTTGAAGGTTTTTTTCCCTATTAGATTGATCATTGAGATGAAAAATCCTGGATTTACAAAGACATTACTCTTAGACAGGAATGCTAAACATAGTGGGAAGTCAGGTGTTTGGTTTGGCAAAAATCATGGCTTTTAAAAAGAATATCTTTCAATTCCAATCTTTGTGTTTAGATTCCTTTTAAATTTTGAGAAAGTAAAATTGCATTATTAAGAGTAGAAATAATAAAAGAATTTGGTTTTGGTCCTGAAAAGGACAATTAAAATATTTCTGATAAAGAAATTTGGTATCTCAAAAGTCATTGCTTTAATAAGAATATACATCATAATATACTAACCTGTGATTGATGTAGTATATGAAAATAACTTATTTATATCATACAATGTCTTCAGAACTGTGTTCAACAGAGAAAATAACCATTGCAGTAGTCACTCTGTCATTCTTCTTTCATGTTATACTGCAGATTAATGCTAAAACTTGACTGGAAATTAAAAAGTCATCATGTCCTCAAATAACCTTTCAAGACAGCTGCCCCAACATCCTTTTTCTGACTTGAAAAAAATGCCTTTGCTGAAGCACCTCTTCCTATAGTAGTAGTATGATTATTATAGTAGCTATGACATAGACTATAGTTTCCTAAAGTATGAGGGTTTAGTTATTTTTTTTTTTTAATTAATAAAATTTCTCTCTTACCCATCCTACCCCCATTCCAATAGTAACAAAGACAAAATACTATGATTGCAAAATAAGCCTGTGTGAAATCACCCTCAGGCCAGTATTCTCTAGATCTGTGTATATGTCTAAGATCATGCTGACCCTTCCTGTGGAAGGCATGAGTTCAACCTAAAAAGATATACTTAATATAACTTAAATATAGCAGGGTATAGCAACCAAAAGCTAGCAGCTCAGGTTTCAGTATAGGCCTCTGAGAACATGCTTTCAGAAACTTAACTACAAGTATGACTTTTGTGGAACAAATGCATCAACTAGATAGATGAAAGCAAGTTTAATTATAGTTATATTGCTGCAATCATGCCCCCAGTTGCAATGTAGACATAACGGAAGACCTCTTGTGGAGAGACAAATCAAACTCTGAAAGTCAAATACATTTGGTTTCTCAGATATGTTTCAGGTAATTTACAATTATAAAATTTTCACAGTAGAACTGCTGCTTCAACATGATACATGCTCTTCTGCTGTGCTATACCAGTTCTCTCTGAAGAAGGGAAAACACATTATTTTAAATTAGAAAAAGAGATGTTAAAGCAAGAAACTAATCTAAACCAACACTTTCAGAGAACTTTTAAACTTCATCTTGAAAAGAGAGCTAGGGAAAATGTCTTTTCTTTTCTTGGATTTTGTTTTCAACAGAAGTCTGAATGATTTGACTCAATGACTTTTCATACTATGAGATTCATAAACATATCTGCTGCTATGATTAGGTTTATAGTCACATTGATTCGTTATACCCATTACTGCTGATAATACAGTATTTTTTACATTTCCTTTCTCTAATTAAGCAGAAAGCAGTGCAATACATGCAAAAAAAAACTTGCATAATCAATATAAGAATTTAAAATGGAATATCATAGATTTTTTCGCTGCTTTCAGTATCAGGCTATAAAATTATATACTAATTTCTTGTTTCACACATTTTTCTCACACTTCTTACAGAAAAGAAATGTTAGGCTGGTAAGATATATTTGAGAAGTTCAAAGAACAAAAACTAAATTGATAACAGTCAGCTCAATTACTAACTAATACTTACTGCAGCTGCACAATAGATGTATATTAGTAAGATATATGTGTTATCTCTTTGACAGATTAATCTAGAACACCGTCTTTATTTTAATTCAAAAATGGATGGTACAGGGTATAAAAGCTTTGTGACTTCTTTTGTAAAACAACACATCAGGCAAAAATTGGTCTAAAGTGTTCATTCATCCAGCTTAAAATCTAAAATACAGTCTCTATGTGACAGTGCCTTCCCCCTGAATGCAGAAGGTCAGAGTTCTTAGGCATGCAGAACCACTAAAATGGAGGTATGTTTTCATACACACTAATTCATATAGGATGATAAGATGATAAGAAATAATGAATAACTGAAATATGGCAAAAATATTCCTTTCACCTGCCCAAGGTGACAGATGTTGTTATGTTTAGTAGAAGTCTGATCAATTATCTTCCGAAGTCTGGAAATTATTCAGCTTTACTGAGACTGAATGAGACTCACAGAGCACTATGGACATTTTAATACCACATTAGATCACTTTGCCTAGTAGTTAATTTCATAAAAATTTCTCTCACTGGAAGGAAAAACTGATTAGTAAGAAGCACACTGCTCTTTGAAACAAATTAGCTCCCTACAGTTACTCAAAGCTACTTATGAACAATTTTGTGTACTTTCATTTACTTTCAAACACCATCTAAGGTTATTTGGGTGTAGCCATCACTATCTTTCACTGGTAAAATATTGTTCTTCCCTGTTAATTCTTTTAGAAATGTCAATTCTTTCAAAAATGGTGGTGCTTAATCTAAGTACCAGCAGGAAACACAACACCCCAGGAGAATGGATATTAGCAAGAGTTGTAGATATACTAACACTGATACCAATACCACCAACCATCTGTGGTGGCTTCCTTGAGATCACACAACCTAGATGTTTTGTGCAGAAAAGAGATATCCACAGAGGACATGACTTGGTCCTCTGTAAAATTATGGTAATTTTGTTAAAGAAAGGACTTAGAGGAAAAGATCATCAAGAATATTTTGTGTTCATTTCAATTTAAGGATATGTGTGTGTCTATGCAAGTAGATGTAGAACTTGATTGGCTCATTGCACACATACTCTGAGGCAGCTGGACTGCACCAGAAAGGCCTGGAAGCCATGGACACCCAACAGCACAGTCCCATGCCTGAGTCAATGAGCTCATTCTAATTAATAAAAGAGAGGATAAAGTGAAGAGATGGATCTACAAGGAGAACAGGGGGAGTATATGCATATCCTCACTCTCAGATCCCATGCAGGGCCTGTAGTAGCTGCTGGTACTTCCTGTTCAGGGGCCTCCAGCTTCCCCATAACTTCAGACCTTCTGCTCCAGAGTTTACCCCCATGTTTCTCATTCCCAAAACTTTCAAATACTGGCCTCCTCACACCTCCCTTATTCAACTTAATGCACAGTGTGCCCTACAACTTTTGTCCAAGAGTCCCTGTGCTTATTTATCATATTTGAGAGCTACTGAGCTGTTGCCAGCCCTTCTCTTACAACTTGTCGTTGCAATGAACCATCCTATGAAAGACTACTTTCCATATTTGCCTAATCCAAGCCTTTCCATTGAGAACTTTATGTATCTTTCATTCACATCTATGATCCTGGAGCTAATTCACAGAATTACATTAAATATTGTATTTTTGAATGAATGTCTCTGTTCTATTTATCCACTTGTCAAACTATAGTCCTTAGCCCTGAAAAAAAATTTTCTTTTATGACTTCTGAACAGTAATAGGGTTCAATGCTACAGCAATTCTTCCAAACAGCCTCTGATTTACAGCACTCAGAGAAAGGAATTAAAAGTACTAGATCTCTATGTGTATATGCTCTTACTGATGGATTTCCCTCAAGCCCTTACATAGACATAATTTCATTTTGATGTTTCCAGTTGTCATCAGGACAAAATGGTAGCCTTTTTGCCATAGTATAAATATATTATACTGGGACATTTGTTGGCCCCCTTCCTTTTTTTTTTTTTTTTTTGCATATTGAATCTTTTTTACCATTGATTCTTTTGGTCTACAGCTTCTTATTCTGAGGAAAAGGAAATGTAACATTGGGTTCTGCTGCTTATCAAAGCCATTCTTTCACTTTTCTTACGACAGCCTTTCATGATCTCTACAGTAATTTAGGTTTAATTAAAAGCATAGATGTTCAAAGTTATATATATATTTTCTGTTATTCACAATGCTCTTCTCACTTAGGGTAGTGTTACAATTTTAAAGCAATGTTTCTAAATTTGGGGTTAAGCCAAGAAGAGATTAAAACACACAAAGTGTCACGTTTGCACTTTATTTTTGTTTTACTGATGAATACAATGACCAAACTGCCTGATCTTATTTTAGGTTGCCATTTAATCTTTTTTAGTTATGACTCATACATTAGAAGTAAATAATCAATATTTATGTGTATCCTGAATTTGCTCTTATAAGGAAAGACGAAGACAATATCTCAGAAGTTCTAAACTATTCTGTAGGCAGGTTATTTTTAAAAAATGACATATTTTTGAGTAAGTGGAGATCTTGCTATAGTGGGAATATTTGACACCATGCAATCTTGGCATTGATTCCACCCACCTCAAGCAGAGTTATTTATTATAGTGCTTATCAGTGCACTATAGCTAGTTAAGGCCCTAGTTTCCCTTTATTTTGGTAGAAAACTTTACATCTTCATTTTTGTTTTAGTATAGCAATCAGATTACTAAAAAAGCTATGATTCAATTCTGGAAGCTATAGAAGTATATGGATAGACTTGTGATGTAGATTCCAACCAAGGCATTTTCTGTCTTGCTACTGAACACTCTAAACTTGACTGGAATATAACAGTAATTTTTATGCATATGAAACAAAAATTGACACTAGGCAATGAGTCATCTTTCAAACTGATGAAACATATATATATATATACACACATATATGTATATGATCCTTTATCAGTAGTATATACCAATTTCAAAAGATGTCAGCCTAACCTACTCTTTCCACATTAGCAGGAGTAGTTAAAAACTGCATAGAATTTGTACTGCAATCCAAATGAATGAGAAGAGAAATAAATGCAAGCAGTACTTTTTCTAGTAGTAGATCTATATGCTGTTTGTTTTAACTACTGGTTGGCAAGACATAAAAAGTGTAAACCAGGATTTTTGATGCTATGAGAAACTTTTTTTGGTTTCTGCCCTGTCTGATGGAAAGGACACACCCACGCAGTTTGTCTCATTACCTCGAAGCACGACTGATACGTTTTTGATGAAAAAAATGGCATGACACTACAAATTAGTCAACTGGAGCTATAATTGAAAGAAAGTACAGCACATGAAAGACTTTCTTTGAATGCCCAGATAAATCCACTTAACTTTCACTACTACCATCTGACAAAGCTGGCAAATAGTCTGATGCTATAAAAGCTTAAGACATGCAAAAGCCTTTGATGCCTTATTTGTCAGAACAAGTAGTGGAAAATATTATCTATTTCAGAGTGGGAAGATGAACAAAATGAAATGTGATGAGTTTGGTTTGCTAGGGTTATATCTGACTTTTACTTAGTGAATTACAGGAAATACAAGCTCCAAAATATTTTCTTGACTTCAGCCTAGGACAATAATTTCTGTCCACCCTAGCATCCTGGAAAACAACCTGTAGTTTGCATTGACTTTATTAATTAAGCAACCTGTTGTAATTTACTGTGGTACTTTATTTTTTCATTCAGTATTAACAGCAGGAAGGTTATTGAGGACCTGTCTCACACAAGTGAGACAAAAGCTTGGGAAATAAAATAAATTTTGTACAATATCGTGACAACGCAAAACCACAATAACACTTGACAGAGGAAAATAATCAATAAAAATTATCAGTATCTACAGATGCACTACAGTCCTCCCATCTCATCTGGGAACTAACACAAGCACTGTCTCACCAGAATTACAGATGACAGCTCCAGGAAGATATCGATTCAGTTTGCCTGAATTCACAGTCAATGCAGAGAAAGAAGTGCCTCTGCAGACCAACAGAGACAGATCCTATCCATCTAACATAGATGCTTTCTTTTTCTAAATGACTACACTTCAGATGCAGTCAACATGGGCTTTGCTTAAATCTCAATATCAGCAGAGTTCTACTTGCAAGACAGATCATTCTGCCAAAAGCAACCACCTTTAAGTATCAATGACTAATATTAAGTGCAAAGGGAACTATTAAAGAAATATGAAGAGTCTTGGAAAGTATATAGACTGCATTCCTACTTCGAGTGAAGACAATTTTGAAATGGACTTAATTCCTAATTTAGGCATGATTTATCACGACTAAATCCCAATATACAATACTTAGACAATGTTTACGGGACATCCTGAGAAAGAAAGGTGAGATGGTGGTAAATGTCATTCTGAATAGTTTTCGTCCTAATGACACGATGTTCAGACATTTTCCTTTCAGAAGTTTCTATCTGTACTCTTTCTCTCATTACAAATTTCATAAGCATTATCTTTGATTAGATGTACTTACATATTATATCTATGGTAATCATATATGTTAATTATGCAAATAAAAATGTTTAAATGTATTACAGAAATTTATGATGTTACTGTGGGAGTATTTTTTACTATGATTTATGCTTCTTACATTAGCAGTTTATCATTTTTCGCAGTGTCTTAATAAGTCTTCTAAATTATTCAGCATAGTAGTAATAATACTAAATTGTGTAATATAGGGTCATTTTTAGGCATCTTGCAAACCTGCACTCAACTTCTAATACAGGTCTTCAGGCTTTTTTGCTTCCTTCTTACCATCCAGCCTGCCTAAAAGTCTGTAATTAGCTGTGGATGTGATTTAAAATCTACTTTCCTAAATACCAGCAAAGCATGCCAAGATTCAGGCTTTGTCATAAATGTTTAGGATGTTTGCTATTAATGAAAATTACAGCTTATATTTAAGCATTCGAACAAGTGCAATTCTGAGTACCATGATCTCAAATCACCTACCATCTCACAGAATTGCCTTCTCTGATTCAACTGTGCAGGCCTGACAAACTACGCAACCACATCCCTAAAGGGAAAATTCAAAAGAATTGATTTATCTGCCTAAGCCAATCATGAACCGAAATGCTGAAAAAATGAGAGGAACTTAAGGATCTACTTTTTATTAAAGATCAATATCTAAATCTAGACAGATAGCTGACTTTTTTCTGACTGAGATAGCTTAGTAGGAATCCTCTGCTATTAATTGTTCTGAGATAAGTTTTATGTCAAGAAGAAAACAACATTAGGTGTAACAAAATAGCCAGCATTTTAGCAATCAAAGTTGCTCAGATAAGTAATGTTCAAGTTACTGTCCAAATTCTATTTAATCTGATATGAAGCAGGGACCCAAATTAGTGCTAAAATAATTGGAGGTATGAATTCCACAACCTTCCTTCAGAGATCTTTCTTCTCTTACTCTTTCAGTGTTTTTAAGTACTTGGATCCAAAAAAGGTATTTGGGTCTCAGTTACGTACATTACAGCTAAAGGACTCTAGACTCTAATGTACAGATCTTACCCAAAGAAAACTTTGTTGGTTACAGAAAATGGAATAATTTCAGCATGAAAGTGCAGAATCCTGTACCTGAGAAGGAACAATAAAATACACCAGCACAGGTTAGGAGGCAATCTGCTAGAGAATTGCTCTGTAGAAAGGGACCTTGGAGTCCTGATAGACAGCAAGCAATCCATGGGACAACAAAGTGCCCTTGTGGCCAAGAAGGCCAGTGGTATCCTGGGCTTTTGCCTATATCAGCTTTCATTGCTTACTGTACATTACACAAATAAGAGGTCTGACAATGTCCTGGCAGGACAGGGCTCTAGACCTCAGAGATTCATGAGCTATTCCATCAGTTTCATTTAATTGGATGTGAGACAGCATCAGTGCTTAGGCAGCCTTCCATCTGCTCACCGGTACCTAAGTCAGAGGTGCAGATAGGGGACTTTAAAAAGTAAATTAGATCTTAAATATTTTGTAAATCTCATCCATAACTTGGTATTATTCCTGGGCTTGCAGAGGACAGGAATTGCAGAGGACCTTTTCCATCTCTTCTCCACTGTTTAGAATTTGATGTAAACATTATGAAATACATTTTCAAACAATGTGAATGGTGTCCATCCCCCCATCCCCCCCGAATATATTGGAACATATATAAAACATAGTAAGTTCTATTATATAGAATTATTATATGGAGGACTTATCAGTGTTTTCCATTTAATGGACACTTTCTTTGTTTGATCCGTAAATGTTTTGCAAGGATGGCCCTGCATGCAACTTTCTCCTAAAACATTAAAAATCACATTTGGGTTTTTTTTGTTTCCTTGTTTGGTTGGTTGGTTGGTTTTGTTTGTGTGGTTTGTTTTGGTGCTTTTTGTTTGTTTGGTTGGTTTTCTTTGGTTTTGTTTTGGGGTTTTTTTGAGTTCTATGACTTTTGTACTTGCAAAACTAATTTAATTGGAATGGGATTTTTTGATTCCTGTCCTCAAAATTGACTTCTCTAAGTAGATTTATCACCTTCTTCCAATACAATGAAACAATAATAATGGGAAATATCTTAAAACCTCTGCAAATTATAAAAGGACATTTATTTCAGCTCTGCTACCATTCACTGTTCACATTGCCCAAAGCAGTAGAAAATGACAACGAAACACACCCAAATAAAACCATTCATACAATTCCTGAAACACTGTAGAAAGCAACTTGCTCTTGAAATAAATGACACTTTCCCTGTGATTTAAAAAACCTACTAAGCAGTTCTGATTTCTATTCCAGCTCACTCCCACACACTTACAAGGAGCCTGCTGAATTTTTTGAACTCATATACTAGGATTTATTTTTCTTCCAGCTGCACATGAACATAAACCACATGGAGCCAAATTTCTTTTTACTGCAACTCTTGCTATGGAATAAAATGTCCTTTCCTGATTCCAATTCTGAAGTATACCAACATGACTAAAACTTGTTCATTTACTTGAACCTATTTAGTATGGAAACTTACTTAAATATAAAAGTTTATCTCATAAGCTATTAATTTAATATATAGATTTTTTTTCTGAAGCTATGAAAAAACTGTGTTATAGCACACATGGAAACATCTCTTATACCTCTAATCCAGGTATAATTCCTTCTTTGTTGCAGATTGTGTTCTAAATGTATTCTTAGATCCAGTCTTGTTATAGCCACAAGAGTCCTTCATAGGATCTCAGTTTTTATAAGGTTCAGCTGAAGATACAACTTTAGTTAAACCAGTGCACATTTTGTATCAGACAAGACCTATATTCCAACTGTTAAATATTTATTATTGGCAATAGTATGACTCAAGATATCACTGCTTGCTTTAAATTCGAAGTAAGAACATTCATGCTTTCTCATTCTCCTTCCAGCCATGTCTAACATTTTCTAGTTTTCAAGCATTACTCAATTGACATGGGTTATACAGTGACAACAAGAAATGTAATATCCATAATGTTATTTTTAAAAGAAGTATTTCCTAGACTATTGGTCATTCTTAACAGGTCACACAATCTGGATGAATTACAGGTTATTAGGTCACATATTTCAACTAATTTCATTTGCTTTTACATTTCCTTTTATTATTCTTGCTGGGATGATATTATTTTTGATATGTTTCTTTACATGAGATTCTTTAGTTTTACTGCAATTTGTGTTTGCTATTCTCAATCCCTTCTTTTTTTCTTTTTTTTTTTTTTTTTCCAGATTTCCCAGTGTAAGTTCATTTTTTTCTTAAGGAAGTTACAGACAGGTAATATTTACACAGTTATTCAAAACACAGAATCTTTCCCTTAGCTCTCTTTCCACATTTTCTTTAGAGCTTGAGATCAAATATCTCCCTGTGTGCAAAGGTAGAAAAAGAAATAAAAAAGTCTGTAGATATTTGATTGATGCTTAGTTTGATGATGAACAGCATTCTTCATACCTCCAGTCTATGGATATATCTTCCTAAGGGAATAAATCCTTACATAGCAACAGAGACTGCACTCTTCAATGGCCACAATGATAACTAAAAAGCTTTTCTTTGGTGTGTAGGGAAAATGGGGATATAAATACTTCTTTCAGATTAGACTACAGAAAATCAGTAACCCTGAAACATCTCAGACAGAAAATAAAATACATTGAACTGTTTTTACCTTACCAAATTATCTTTGTCTAAAGAATTCTAATTTTAAAAAGAATAAGTCAGTATTCTCTTGAAGTAAAATATCTTACTTCAGTGGTCACACCACCTTTATTGCTAGGCTGCATTAAGCCTTTCATAATGTTACACTAACTTGTTTCTTCTTTCCTTTTTTAGAGGTTCTTCTGTTTTTCTTTCTTTGGTCTTTTGTCATTTTTACTTCATGTCTTTTTTGGCTGTGCAATTCATTTTCATATTTTCATATTCTAATGATTATCTTTTTGTTGCATCCTGCTTTTTTCCCTCAGTTGTTCTCAGTCCATCCCCTAGTTACCACAAAGCTACAGAGTTGGTGTCATCTAAAGAAGACAGAACAAGAAAGGTGATGGTACTGTCTCTACAGCCCAAGTCAGTACTCATACAACTCAACAAATACCAGCACAAAACAGGAACTACAAGAAGAGGTAGAAATATTCACACTACACAGAAACCTGTTTGCTTTGCAGACACGGTAAAGCTGGATTTGTATTGTTTGTGATTATATGAAATCAGTTTTCCCAATCCATCCTAATATTTTTCTATTCAGTACATATTCTTTCCCAAAAGGGAGGACATCATACTGCAAATTGTTAACTTCTGTTATGAAGTCTGAGAAAGTTAAGAGCATCACAGAGGAAATCAGTACAAGCTTGCATTACTGAGTTGGTTGTGCTGAGGTCATCCAAATATCTGTTAGTGCCATACTCTAGTAGAGTACACAAGACCAGTCATCGAGGAAAAATGAATAAAGATGTGTAATTAAAATTGTATTGCTACTTTTGGAAAAATGAAAAGGAATAGACACATACATATTTCCCACAGTTACAGCATCACTTGTCAATTGTCCAAACCCCTTTCTGGACATGTCTGAACTCACTAACTCACTCTTTTGAAGAGTCTGATCATTCAAGTTTTTTGAAATAAGGTATCTGCTTGTTGTACAGCACATTATCTTTATTTGTGTTTCAAACTATTTGGTTGGGGTTTGTTTATTTGTTTGTTTGTGTGGGGCTTTTTTTTGTTTTTTTTATTGTTAATTTTTTTGTTTGATTTGGTTTGGCTTTGTTTTTGTTTGGGTTTTTTTTTGTCTTAGTGTACTGGATAAACTATTTCATAGGGAGAAACGGGGTATAATATAAAAGTTAGCAGTGATAATGTTCTGTTTTCCTCTGCATAAAAAACCCTACACAGACCAACCAACTCCCAGACTTCACACAAATAAACCAAGTTGTTTCTAAAGGAATGAATTCTGATACCACTACATGTTCTGAATATGCCAATAACTCACAATTAGATTCATCATCTTCAAGAGGGCTGCCACAGTAATTGAAAAAGGATGTCCAAGCATGGTCCAAGAAAGAACCAAGTGTGATATAAGAGCACATGCAAATGAACTTCAAGCCCTGTAGCTGTAAATGTCATCCTGTGTTCAGCAAAATTTCAATATGAAAGATTTTGTTTTCTGCTCTATTTGCTGTCTTGGTGCAGAAGATATTAATATACAGGAAAGAGATGATGAATTTGTTTTGAAAAGTGATACACCTGATGCTTTATTTGATGACCATTGAGAAACATATTCTGACACATTTAAACTCCTGCTGATTAGTATTTTACTTTGAGAACAGTTTCATTGATTTTTGGTCTGGACTTGAGTCCAGGGATGAAAGTGCCTAGTATGTGTTCCGATTTGGTTTTGCTTTACATCATTGATGCAGAAGGAAGGAAAACTGATATGTCATTTGAAAAGAAGTGAAGTCAGCGTGTTTCTTTTTGCTCTTCTCCCACTTGCTGAAGAGTCACAAGGGTATATTAGACCTCTGAAGTTTGAAAATTCTTTCTTGAGCTCTTTTTGTCAAAAGACCATAGTTAGGTATCTGAACAGTCTCTTTCCCTGCCTCCCTTCTTTCCTCTCTCTCTTTTTCTAAATATCAGAGCAACTGCTACTACTTGAGGTGCTACGTACATGCCTACAATGAAGGACACAACGAAAAGGAAAAGGAATTCACAGTGATGCAGATACAATTTATTTCCACTGTAACCATGGTTTCACCAGTGAGTACTTCTATTGTTAGTACACCATTTTAAAGGCAAAGAGGAAAACAGCAGGTCTTTCTGATAGCAAGACAGATTTTAATCCAACATCACAGAATGTCTTATATAAGGAATACACGAGACTTAGAGGAGTATATTGTAGCTCTCATTATTGCCAGGACATTCCTGAATTACTGAAAAAAATCACATGCTTGAAAACACCATATGCCTCAACTGATTTCCTAATACTTTGTAGAATACTCTGAAATTACGAAGACTGCATCATGCAGTGAAAAGCTAAAATAGCACAAATAGGACAATAGAAGAGATAGTTTCTAGTACAATCATTAGCATTGTATATGTTCATCATATATTTTGTTTCATAACAAGCAGTTCTAACTTGTTCTAACAAGCAGTTTTGGATTAATTTAATGAATTTAAACTACTGTCATTCCCAAATACATATTTTACAGCAAGTTATATTAATACATTTGGGAGATATTTTGGTTCCTCTTGAAATTTTATCTGAAACTTGGAACACAACTCCTTTAGTCTCCACAGCTGGAATATACTTCAGATATAATGGCAAGGATTAATGCAATACAGAATGAAAAGTAAAAAAGCAGTGAGGAAAGCTGTCAGAAGAAAAAGGAACAGACATGAAGGCATCTCTATTTCCTAGAAATACTGATTAGACAATAGTTCAACTTATTATAGTAAGAAGAATGAAAATTCAAACACTCATATAGTAAGAAATTCCAAACAGAAAAGCAAAACAAAACAAAACATTAAACATGGGGAGTATTAGCATAACTGTATTTTACTATTCTGTATTTTTAAAATCCCCTTTATGAGTTACCTATAAATATAATGGGTCAAATGAGCCAACTGAAATCAAATACAATCAGGGTAGTAACTTAGTAAGAAAGTTTTATCCCTTTATATATCAACAAGTGAAAGTTATGACAGACTCTGACAAAGTACTATAAGTAGACAATATAAAAATGTATAAAAATATATAACAGAAATTCTGCCACTGGAGTTCCTGTTTGTCATCTCCAGAAGAGATCTGGGCTGTGGAACAAACAGCTTACATTAGCCTCAGAACTGCTGACAGAGAGACAGACAGACAGCAGTGTCTCTCTTGATTTTAACACTTGCATTTTGGAAATGGTATTTAACAACATGTAGATGATCTACCTTTAGACTAGTCTACCTGTTGTGGAGTTTACTGTTCCTATGGAGAAGTCACAATAAGGGCTTAATTATTTCTCATGCAATTTTTACTTTCATCCCTAATTTCCCAGGTTTAGATCACAATTTCTCCGTGGAATGGTTTCATGCAGGTTCAGAAGCACTGACCCATGTTTAAAAGGAAAACAAAACAATATGAAAAAAGACACTTATGAACTCAATGACTTTTTTTCATAAACATCACTCCAGTTGTCCTTATTCTGTCTCTTTCCTTGTCTCTACACAGAAGTCCTAGTTAAACTACAGGTTTGACAAGCCTATCACTTCAAATCCCAGAGTCGTAAGATTGCATGGAGTAAATTTATTTTTAAACAAAATATGAAACGCTCAGGTTCCATTATATTGCAAAAGAAGTCTCAAAAAATTCAATCAAATCTAACAAATACAGCAGCATATGCAGAAAACATGAAACCCAAGTTCTGAAATCTGTCACAATCAGATACATCTGGAGACAAAAGCATGGATCTCACAGCCCTGTGCCCTCTGCCATGCGACACTTGTGACAGTGCTCCAGAGAGCTCGTACTATAGATGTGCATCCCTTCAGCTTACTATACTGCTAGCACTAGCTGCACCAGAACCTAGTGACAGTGTGGCAGCAGTGACAGAAGATGCCTCTCTGGAGGTGAAAGGCAGAGAAACATCCCCAGGCAAATGTCTGGATTGCCCAGAGAGGGGTCTTTCAAGATCCATTGACTTCTGTTGCTTGTCAAGGCCACAGAGGGTAGCCTTAAGGAAGCACTGGGCACTGGCTGAAAGGATCAGCGCTGGGATCATAGGCTGACATACATGCTTGGTGACACCTCACTTGCCACAGCATACCAATTTATGCTTCTCCCAGACAAAGCTCAGTCACCTCAAATGCACCCTCACTTTAAAACAACAACAAAAAAAAAGCAAAAAAGCTGCATGTACTTCTGTCTCTTTTTCTTCAGTTTGCTCCCCATTTACATGCCTCACTATTTAAAGCATTCAGTCTTTGTGTACAGTAAGTATGAAATTATTTGTAAAAATAATGTGTGGTAAATTGGCAGACAAGTACAGTTTAAAATATAGACAATCTGTTGAGTGCTTTAGGAGAGCTGCCATAAAATTTCATTTCTTACATTATATTATGTATAACATTTTATGCAACACAGTACTTCAAGAAAAATGATGAAATTAAACAGCAAAGATCTTTTGAAAACGCTCTGTAGGAAAGAACACAGAGAATGACTGTCAGGGCTCAGTAGAGACCAGGGCTGAGGTGACAGGCACTCTCCCAGAGTGGCCAGGCAGGGCCTGGCACCAGGGCTTGTCCTGGACTCATCCAAGAAGAGGGCAGTTGAGGGGCACCAGGGCATTGGGCACATCCCTAGGGATGGCTGAGATGTATGCCCATGAGTGGACCAGTCAGGGCAGGGCTGTAGGGAACTGGAGATATGCACTGCACCTGTGTCACTGGGGCAGAAGCTGACAGTCCCAGGGGGCTGGGGTTGCCACTGCAGGGGGTAAGATGCCATCAGGGATGATGGCGCCCTTGGGTCGCTGGTTTACCAAAATTTCAAGGGAGAGAGAAGCATCTTCAAACTGTATCATTTTAACCTTTAAGAAAATAAAATCTATAACTGATACTCTATGATACACACAAAGATATCTTCAGTGTATTTTTCCTGAGTGTAGCTGATAATATTGTGAAATGACGAGTTTATGAAATAATAAGATTCCACTATTCAAATTGGGCTGCAGAAGATTGCAAATATCTTACAATATATTTGAGTCTTGAGGGCCCTGACTGCAGCTATTTAAAAATGCCGGTAGCTTTCTAAGTAGATTTACTACTTGTTAAAATTCCATAAAGACTCAGAAAACAATAATAATTTTCTACAGACAGAAATTAATATGGGAGTCAACATACCAAGTTGTTCAAACACATGAAGAAAAGAGAACACCATTTGCTTTTTTCATAGTAATTAAACAATTAAACAGACATAATGAATAATTCAATTCACACTGTGAAATCCAAAGTCCGTTGAGGCTAAAAGCCATGCCTATGTAGAGCCAGAATTTCATCCCTGTTCTTTATACCAGTATCTAGCACACAATGCAGTCTCTTTGTGGAGGTGTTGCTCTGTTTTAAAAACTATCTCAAAAAAAGTAGCAAGTCTTAAACCTTCTTACTTTACTTAGTTAAATTCAATGGGTTTGATTTTTAAGGAATGTTCAAAAAAAGTTTAGTTAGATCTTAAATAATAAACACAGGGGGAAGAGAGTTGTTGGGCAGCTTTCACTACCTGGCAACTGTTTGGCCAAACATTCAACATATTTTTAAGTTCAAGATCTGCAGAAAATTTCTCCATATTTAAGTCTATGATTTACTAGTTTTTAGCATTAAAACACCATTCTCTTCTGTGTTCCACATGTATAGGTTTTCCTTTATCAGTAAAATACCTTCTATGCCAAACTCAGTTTTCTTTAATGTGGTAAGAGAACACCTGAATGTTTTTCCCCATGTGCAACTGTAGCACTTAAGATCCATAGCAGGGAAATTCTCAGTTTTCTATGTCCTAATTGGCGCCACCATACTCTACAGGTCTGAGCTATGTGTTAGGTGAAGAGGTATTCTGTTCCTTCTGATCAGATTGACACAAGAAAATGAGCAAAGCTTGGTTTGTCTATGCCAACATTAGGAGGAGCTTGGGAAATTAGGAAACAGGGTTTAGTCTAGTATTCTAAGGGGACCATCAAGCATTGAGGGGTGAGGTTTGTCAATAAATATTTCTTGAATCAGAGGATAGGAAAGAGCAGCTCCTCACCCATGCTTTGACTACTGAACTCTGACACTAGTCATAGTCATTGTCTTTGTTCTTCTCTTCTCCCTAGCAGAATGAGAATTGTGACAGTAATGTTTTTAACATAGCTTCAGTTTAAGAGGAAAATAACTAATTGTATTAATCACCCTATGAATGATAAGTTGTTTATTTCTTTCTGAGAATATTAGGTAATATGTTAAATATATCTCTTTCTTACTTTCCTTTCTAGTGTTTGAAATAATTCCGATTTGTGCAGAGTTTATTTTTTACTTTTAACTGCATATTTTTCTCCTTTGCTAATTTCATTTTTTCTCCTATGATTTTAAAGATTTTTATCTTTTATAGTAGTTATCTATGTGTATTAGAGTTGACTTGCTTTTATATCAACAGATGAAGAGAGACAGAAAATGATTATCTGGAAGCAAAGGGTAGAGTTGCTTTTTAAAGAAAAGTTTAATAATAAATAATAACTATTAATGGTCATCTTCATCTTTCCAGTAATAAACTGGAAAATTATTCTTACCAAAAGGAAACAACTACAATAAAAGTAGGAAAAAAAAGATCTCCATTATATAAAGGAGATGTGGAAAAGTAGAATGCGAACAAAAGATAATTTCTTAGGTGTGTAAAAAACTCATTCTAAAATGGAATGTCTATTGGTCACATTTTATAGTGTGATTTTCTCATTTTCATGAGATTAATATTGAAAAAAATACTTAAATAATATTTGGGGTTCGGATAAATTTATATGGCAATTTTCTGGAGTATTCTTACTGCATTGAGATTTCGTAATCATGTTGGGGTTTTCTGAATTCTCCAGGGATATGTTAGTAGGTGTGTTTGCGAGTATCTGTGTGTGCATGAAATGTGGCAAGTCTTCAAGCTGGGAGCTTCAGTTCAGCAAACAATGACTTTTTGTTCATCTTTGGTTTTCTGCTTGGCTTGCCTTTCTTCCTTCTGCTAACTAACAGTAGGAAAAGCGCAAAGCTTGTCATGCATACAGATGTTCAGAAATATTTGCCATGACTGAAAATAGTTTGAAAGTAACAAAATAAATTGCTAGCAGCAATGCACATAATTAGCAGAAAATCTGACTGACTTAAAGGGTAAAACTTAGAAATATTGCAAATACATATAGTCTTCCCTACTACTGAATTTCTGGTACATTACTATTTTCTACTGTGATTTTTTATTCAGATAATAAAAAAAAATACAATTAACATTTTTATATTTTTCATTAAATATAATGGGAATTAAATAGCACTAAAAATTATGAGCAAAAATAACATATTTGACAATAAAATATCATGCCAAGTGTGCTCTAGAATAGCTTACCTTTTGTCTAATGTAATCCATAACAATCTAACACAGAAAGCAAATGAAGAGTAGGCTCAACATTACTGAGTTTTATGTAAATTTAAATTTGGACTGTTTCATGCTTAATGACACAAAAAGCACTTGCAGTTCTTAGTTCATGGACGGTTGATTATTCATGTTACTGTAAAAGCATATAGAGAAGTACTGAAAAGAGCAAACCTAAGAGCCCTGTTCTGGTGCACAGCCTGACAAAGGGAAAGGCTGATAACTACCAACCCCATTGCAATGTAATTAATGCTGTTTGGGCCACATTATGAAATATGCTTTTCTGGATGCAAAAACAGTTGCATGCAAGATGCTTACATTTTTCTCTCTCTTCTTCTTTCCTTTTTTGTTGTTCTTCTCTGTCATTTGATTATGACTTGAGATTCTTTGTCAGGTAACAAAAAAACAAACAAACAAACCAAAAACACAAACACAAAACACAATAATAATAAAAAGCAACAACAAGCAAAGAACAACAAAAAAACCCCAAACAACAACAACAACAACAAATCCAACCCAAACCTTAAGAAGGTGAAAAAGTGAAAAAAACACCTTGGTGGAGAGATTTAAAATTGTATTGCTAATTTTATTTAAAAAAAAATTAAAATGTTATTTTGCACACCTGTGACAAAGATTTCCCAGCCATAATGCAGTCCCATAAACAACTCAGCATTCTTTGAAACTTTTTAAACACAATAGGAATGAACAACAACAGATATTGGAAAGCAGTGCTGGAATCTCATAAACTATTGACTGTGTCTATTGACAAAGCAATGCTTTATTCTGTTGGCAACCAATTAGCTTATGAAGTTCTTCCCCAGCACCAAAAACTGCCTTTCTCTTAACTGCACCAAAGTGGAAGTGGACATCCTTTGGCTACACATGAAAGTGAATGGTTGAAAGGTGGGGAAAGATGTTTAAAGAGATCATTTATTTTTGGTGAAAATCTGTTTAACATTCCAGGTAAGGCTTTTAACATGTATGGTTCCTTATATCCCATTCTCTAGCATAATATTCACATACTTTCAAAGTAATTCACAAAGTGTTTTCACTAACATCTGTTTTAATTAGCATCACTTGTGCATGTTTTTACCTTGTCACAGGCAGAAGGTGTACAGTGAAGTGCCTTATTTCAGCATGTTTTCTTGTGTGCCTTTGTTTTGGCATGTTTATACACTGCTAAATTCAGCCCAGCAGATAGGAAAATCCCATGAGGGTCCTTCATTTCATAATTTTTGCTGAGCAGATGAGATTTTTTCCAATAATGAAACATTCTGTTATAATAAAAGAACATCACTGTCAAACCTCAAACTTTAATTTATCTAAACTACAGACATCCAAAAACCCCACAGAATATTTGAAAGTATTGAGAATCAGAAATTGTTTCAACATTCCTATCCACATGCTTAAAATCTAGAGTGAGGAGTGGAGTGTACATTTTGGCTTTCTCTGAGTAACCTGTCTAGCTGAGGAACCATGTTGCACCACAGGGCAGTACTTGCAGTTTTTTATCCAGCTGAATAGCACTTTTGTAGCAAAGTTGAGAGGTTATGAACATCTAAGCAGCTGAAGCCATCTCATTGATGCTTACACTGAGATTGAATATGCTGGCAATCTAATGATGGTAATTTTAATTTAAATATTGTTTCACATGGGTTTACTGTAAACAGGTTTAATTTATTTGTGTGTAAAGGAGCTAGACATGACCTGAAACACCTGTGAGATGCCTCAATGTCTTGACAATTTCAGATTAGGAGGTCATTGGTCTTTACCTTCTTTTTTCAGGTTTGTGATGTAGTGAGAATCTTGGGGTGGAAAGCTAGACTGATGATGTTGGTTTGTTGTAATGCTGGCTATGTTGTCTGGTTTATTGCCAATGGTGGATTGTTTCTTAATGATAAGGTCAGCAGCATCAGTTACGGCTCATGTTATTCTTTGACGATTCATCTGGTCAGCATCTACTTTGGGTCCTCATGCTTGGCTTTGGAATTAGTTCCTCCCTCTTTAACTCACACTATGTAAGGAAGTTGCTTATGAACTGAATGACCTTTAATAAATGCATTACAATCACAAACTTTAAAATGATAATATATTGTTTCTTGATCACAGTTGCTATTTTGATAGTCTGCATGTTTTTACATTTCCATGAATGAGAAGTAAGCTTCTTAGCTGAGCAATGTGCATAGGACATGAATTCCTCTCCCATGTCTGGATTTCAATGGCTTTTAAAGACATCGCTGCTACCCACTCAGATCTGTTCCATGCCACTGGCAAAGACCAATTTAGAGCAATTTGTAAAAAAAAACTTCAACTAGAGAAAACAGAAAAGTTATGCCAGAAATGGGAGAATTTTTTTCTTACCTTCAAGCAATCTTTTGCCTGCACCTATACCTTAAAGACAAAATAAAAATTAAATTTCAGTCTGAGAATCTGATAGTACAGGAAGCTACTCTCAATACAGCTGAATGCCATATTTATTTTTCTTATGGCAATCATGGTAGAGTAAAATTTTCTACCACATCTTAAGTATTTCAACATCAGACTGAATTAAAATGTTTACTCATATCTTATGCCACTTCAGTTGCAAGAAACACTTCAGCTAAGTCACATGAGACAGACTGAAAAAACAGCAGAATGACTGCTCTCAATGTTCCCAATATCAGATCGCACAAAAAAAACATTCCCTTTCTGGTCTCATATACAACAGGCGAGCAACTGGGGTTTTCAAGAAGGTCTTTATCAGCCCTTAAATCATGTCTCCAGAAAACTCATCCTGAAGGAATGAAATTACACCGGAAGATTCTGGTCTAATCAACCAGATAGCCAGGAATTAGAACCTGCACTGTAGATCAGAGTAACTGAGGCAGAGATAAAGCCTTTCCTTTCCCGGTTGAGGACTTTTAGCTGTACTGAAACATGCTAACTGTGCTATCAAACTCTCAGGCCTGTCTTTTATCAATCTTTAGTTGGCTTATATCTAAAGGCATGTCCCTGCTCTAAATTTTTTCTCCCCTCATCAAATGTTTGCAATGATTGATTTTTAAGGTTACCATGACAATTTCTGAGGCCACAGATGGAATGATTTTTTGTCCGAGAAAACCAGGTTTATGACATACTTCTAGTGAAACACAGCAATCAAGTCATGGACTGTAAGACCCACAGCTGAAATAGGTAAGAAATCTAAAGTGAGGAACTGCAGAGGAGCCCTTAAAGCTATGATAATTCACAGAGAACCTTTGGGAAATAAGCATGAATGTAATTGTAAAGTACAATTGGAATTATAACTCCAATTACATTGGAATGTAATTTATTCACACAATATTGCATTTCTTTTTTCTAGTCTGAGCCAAGATCCTCTGAACTTCATTTTTGCACTCCTGTTGTAGTATCTGCCTCCCTCTGCAAGTGCAGACTAGCTCTACATACTGGGGTTTTTTTTCTTCCTATGTAACATTTCTAAGGTTCTTTCTCCATCATCATCTGAAAGTCTTATGCAGGCCTTCATCATGCTGTAGTAGCTGTTGGCAGGCTTCAACAAAGTGCTGCATTATCAATATTATCCAACACAGTGCTACAGGAGTGACATCCCTTTTCATGGCTTTGACTACATCACATATCTTTGCAACCATTACCTGCTCCTCAGTTTGCAGTGTATGTCTTTAAAGTAATGGTAAATCTTTTCCAAGCTGGTTCTTAAGCTCCCTGTATGATCAAGTTACTCCTTGAGAGTATGGCAGTGTCAGTTCCTCCTTTCACCCTGTTCATAGCAAAAGATTTCAAGTCTCCACTTTATCTTTGTTGGAGACAGCATGTGAGATGGTAAGGCTTACACAGGGGAGGAAGTCAGCTTTCAGATGTGTCTTTAAAGTATTCTTTCTGACATAAGATTGTATTTTCTTTTTTGAAATAACTTGACAAATGGTGAGGAGGACTTCCTATGTTAATAAAGAGTACAGTCTCACTGCACACTTCCTACCCACTTAATTTATCTCCTCCAAGTTCCATGTGTTCAAATACCAGATGAAACAGTGCCAGTTGACAGAGATGCTGGGCATTTCATACTTTTGGTATTTGACCAGCATATGTGGAGCTTAGATAAGCAAAGCTATGTTTTGAAGATCTGATGGTCAAATTCCCTTCTAGGGAAGCTTAAGCTCATAATTAATTACTACATTCATTACCTTTTACTACTGAAGTTTCCATATAATGTATAAATATGCTTCTATACTCTTGATCAAAATTACCCAGGCAGTTAAGTTTTACTGAAAGATGCCCTCTGCTGTAGGGTGTGTTACCTTATCAAGACAAAGCAAAGGACTTGCTCCCTCCCAGTTTTCACGTTTCTTCCACAGTTCTTAATTTTCCATTCCTTAGAAATTTTCCTTATTCCATCTCATTGACCTCAAAAGACTACATTCTTGAATAGAAGAAGGATCCTGTTTAAATTGGTACTACAAAGCATAGGTACTAATTAGCAGCTTCTGCCCTATGCAGTAAGCCTCAGCACTGTGAAACAAGCTTCAGCCACTTACTCATCTGTGAATCTCTCAAGAGAGAAGCTAAGGGCAGCAGGTCAACTAGGACTGTACTATGAGGAGCAATAATAGTCTTTCTGTGATAGGTTTTTGCTTTAGTGATAGAAAGGCAGTAGAAAGTATGGGCATGAGGAGCTGAGGAGCCAACAGACTTCCCAAAATACTCCACAAATGTTTATAAACATTATGAAGGAGGACTGTTTGCAAATAATTGACCATGGAATTGTCCATGTAAGAGGGACTGGAATCTTTTCCAAGACAAGTACTGAAAAAAAACCCACCTGGGGTGAACATGGACAGTGAGCTCAGATTTTCCACATGCCTGACAAATGCTTTAATCAGCAAGTTGCTGTTTGAAAGAGGGGCAGAAGGATGTCATCAGTGACATTCATCTTTATCAGTACTTAGAAAAGAGTGATACTTCCATGCACATAGATGATGTTATAAAAAGTGATAGTTCTGAGTTCTAAGTGAGTTTGAATCTGCAAATCCTGATCTGACCTACGTAGCTTATTGTACAGAAAGTAGTGTGCTTTAACTCCAAAGAAAGGACAAAAATCCAATCAACCAAATAATGTAAAAAAACCAACCCCAAACTCCAAAGAAATAATGGAAAAAAAAAAAAATCAGATATGCTTCTCTTTGAAGGAATTCATACTAGCCAGTCTGCATGGCTACCTGATGAACATGCTTGCTCTCACAAGAGCTTTCTGAGCTGCTTAGTTTTAATTCACTCACCTAAATCAAGGCTCAGATTTTTGTGATAGTGTAAGTCTCTGATGGATGATGGATCTTGCCCTCAGGTACAATGTGATTGTCAGGCAACTGTTTTAATGGTTTGTATGCTGAAGATAAATTAAGCCAGGATAGGATCTGAAATGGTCAAGAAAAGTGACAAAAAGACACTTGGAATGGTGGCATATTTGGAGGGGATGAGTTCTATTATTCTGTCTCTTTTAACCCATACATTGTGCTGAAAGGCCAAGCTCCAAAAACAAACTTGTCATGGCACCAATACTTCCTTTGCACTTGTTTTCAAATGTCTGAGTTGGCAACTCTTCAGCTGTTTGCTTTTTACCGTACATATGCAGCCTCCATGCATTTACATTTTCCACAATGTAGTGTCAGGAATGAGCAAAATAATGAGCCAGACCTGCCGTGAAGCCACAACAGCAAACATCACTGAGCCTGAACCCATCACTGGCTGTGGCTCCCCAGCACCTTTCTGAAGCAGATCAAGTGACTTCAATCCTTCATGGACAAAACTCTTCTTGGTATGTGGAAGAAATGTAAACAAATAGTGCAGTATTTCTTGCAAGAACAAAGTCTGTGTAGTTGATACCCTCTCATCATCCTGGAACTGGGATGAGTTTAATTTCACTCTGAAAACCCTACCTTTAAATTGTTTTCTGATACTCATTTATTTGTGATGACCAGTTCCCCCAAGAACTCCCAGTAGCATCCCGTCTCCTCATCCCTTTTCTACCTGCCTGAGCAGGCCAGCAAAAATAGGAGATGGAAGGGCACAGGACCGAGGCGTGAAGGGGCACTTCTGGGGTCTGCAGCCCCCGCCGTCACGCCAGGCGAAGGTGGCGTCGTTTAGCGGCTAAAATGCCACAAACCCCCTCGCCACCCGCAAGCCTCTCCTCCCTTTCAGCTTGAGGGGGGTTGGCTTCATCCGCTCAGCGGCCTGCGGTGGCGGTGGGGGTGCAGGGAGGTCTCTGGGAGGAGGCGAACGGGACGGGGAGCGCCGGGGGCACAGGACGCCCAACAGGGGCACGCGCCCGAGGGACAGAGGCGGGTCCCCAGCGGGCAGGGGCACGAGCCCGGCTGCCTTCCCGCTCTTTGTAAGGTTCCGAGAGGAGCGGTCGGGGAGGTAGGCGCCGCTGTCCAGTTAAGATCGGGCTCTAGTGGCCTTCTTTAGGTTTTTTTTGGTTTTTTGTGGTTTTGCTTCTGTTGGGGTTTTTTTTTTTGTTTTGTTTTTTTGGTTTTTTGGTTTTTTTTTTAAGGAGTTGGGGTTGAGGAAATCGGTGCCGCGCGAGCCGCGAAGCAGCAACAGCTGCATCTGGGGAGCCGTGTGCGTGAAGCAGGGGGAGCAGACGTGATTACTTCAGAATTTATTTAAGGACTGGTGGAAACCACTGCAGCGGCTTCTAGGGGAAGTCCCCAGCGCCGAGGAGCGCGCCGAGCCCCAGCAGCGCCCGTAGCCGCTACCTCCGCCCCCGCCTCTGCCTCGCCTGCCGCCTCCGGCCCCCTGCGGTGCCGGCCCCCCCGGCTTCGGGCCACGGGAGGGGGCGCTTACCCACGCCGAGCGTTTCCAAATGCGTAATATTAATTACACGCCTGGACTATTCAGATTATAGCAGATTTTACCACTGCTTTGTCATGGTCGGATTACAGCAGATGATACGTTTTACTACACTATATATCCGATTAGATGAGATGTACTGGCGTTTCCCTGAACTCTTTTAAATTACAGACTAGAGCAGTTTAGAGCTGTCACACCGTTTTCAATACCGACATCACTGAGTGATCAGCCAGGACTAGTACAGCGGCGGAGGGACGGCAGCACCTGGCCCGTGGCGGGGAGCAGGTGGCGGAGCCCCGGCTGTAGCTGGTTCTGCCCAGCGGAGCGCCCGGCGCCCAGGAGGCACAGGCCGGTGTGCGCCACGCCAGGCCGGCCGCGGGTGGCCTGCCGGGGCTCTCCCAGCTCCCACTGCTGCGGTTCCAGCGCCGCGGTTCCTGCTCTGTACCGCTGAGATCAGGCTCTGCGCGGTGCCTACCAGGCAGCGATGAGCTGTGGGCAGAGGACTTCTTCCTGTAAAGCAGAAAACCACGTTTGCGTTTGATCATGCAGGGCAGTCGTGCGTGCGTGTGGACTTCAGTCACGCACAGCGGAATAATTCGCCTGGGAGGCACTGAGGAATCAGAGAAGGCAGATACCACTCAGTTAAGTTTAACAAAAGATGAGAAATTAAAGAAAGATGCTTTCGCCCTGGCCCCTCCCCGCTGTATAATCGCATGCCTCCAGCTGCAAAGATGCTGTTGCTCGAAAGGGGATGCTGGAGCTTTAAGAGCCGCTCCCCCCCCTCCTGCTCCCGACAATGGTCTGAGCCGAGCTCTGCTTCCCAAAGCAAAATTTGTAATATGCCATTTTTCCCATGGATGCTTCTCCTCTTGGCTGCTGACGAAGTGACCGAAGAAAATGCTGAGATGCCAAGCAGCCAGTCTTGCCGAAGGACGGGTGCAGGGGCTTGGGTTTCCTCGGAGCAACGCCTGTGTCACCATTTCTAGGAAGATGGTCCAGGAGTGCTCGGCTGTGTGAGTCCCCGCTCGAAGCCGGTGGAGACTGCGGTTGTTATTGATCAAGTGAAATAGCAGACGCCGAAATAAAAGCCACTAGGTACTGAACCTTCTATTTCTGAGTTAGACATTTCTTCCTTAGCCCCAATACCCTCTGAGAGGTGAGGTGCAAATGCAAAATCTTGCTGTCTGCCTCTTGCTGTAGTACTTGTGTGATATTTAAATGCATTTCTGTAATGGGAGTTGGGGAATTTCAGACTGGAAAACGTGAAGCCAACTTCTATTTTTTGGTGCGGTTGAGGGAGATATGAAGCCAAAAGGATGACATAAAAAACAAATTGTTGGAATGACTCCTTTTTTTAAGGTGCTGTGTTGATCACTCGCTTCTCTGTGGAAGGAGTGCAGGATGCTTCTGTTAAAGGTGATATCATAGTTTAGTGGAGACTGGCAGGTAAGGAGTTAACTAGGAGGAGGAATATGCATGTAATGCAACTCAGACAATAGGAAGGATTTTCCTTATGGAATTACACTGTGCTGCTTAAGAGCGATCTTGCTGAGAACATCTGAAAAGACATAATTTCAGTAAGAACTGGTTTTATTAGCCACTATAGCTATTTAACAATTTAAAAATTAATAGCCTGTAAATGCAAAATATCCGGAATGATCCAATGAAATGAGTTTTCAAGCTGATGTCACTGTGCACAGGCGAGAACGTATGGTAGTTAGATTTCTACTTCCTTTTTCTGCAGCAAAATTGCAAGTAACTTGAATTGACTCCTCAACCTTGGTGTCCAAATCAAACATCTGAGTATAGAGAAAACAAGCTTTTAAAACCAGTTATGGAAAGAACGGTGAGGGAGTAAAATCAGATTCACATCTAAGGTGGTAGTCTTCAAGGTGAGCAAAATGAATGCTTGTCTAAGAGCCTTTGTCAGGCGGAAGCCAAGTAGTGTTCTGTATTCTCATTACCAGAGCTAGCCCAGGTGAAAGAAGTCCAGCTGGTAAACTATTTCCAGGCTAAATGAAATTGCAGAGTTGTTTGCTACAACATTCACCAAAAAAAAATAATTCCAAGACCCTTGTACAGTCAGGATAACAGAAACAGAAGATGTCAAATGGGGTGGGGTCCAATGAGAAGAAAGATGACATCTCTTTAATTTTCCTCCTTTATAGGATATGTACCACAGAAATTTCAAGTACTTTTAGGAAAAGTCAGCATTAAGGATGCACTTTCACACCTGGTCTGTACATAATTATCAGCATCTGTAGGTAGAAGATAATGTAAGAGAATTGCTATCAATTTAGTTATTAATGGAGTAACTCCTGGAAAGGAGCTTTAACTAAGGGTGGGCATATCCTCTACTGTTTGTTGCAATATTTGTCCATTCACTCATCTAAATGTCTAAACTGAGCTGCAGAATTCCTAACTGAGCTAATAGTGAGTTCCCTCTTACTGGAGGCATAACACACCTAATGCTATACATTTTCTGTGACATTTTTTCATACAACCTCAATGCAATCACAGTGAACCACTTTCTTCACACACCACCCCTACCCCCCCCCCCCCCCCCCCCAGAACAGATCACTTTAAACAGCTGTTGCTTTTTGTGAGTTAAATGTTGAATGTTTAGAGGGCAAACCTGTTCATGATTTCTCATAATATTGTAGGCAATGGTCACATAACATCCACTGTGCTTCCTCATCATACATATACCTGTGATTTTTTTTGCTCCTGTTTGGAGTAAGATGACAATAGATTGATTACTTGCCTGTATTAGTGACTTTTTCAACCATCTACACTGATCCAAACCCACTGAAGTCCGTGACAGATTTTCCATGAATGTAGGCAGTTGTTGGATTGGGCTCCATGCAGATGATTGGAGAAAACACTGAACCAATCAACCTGGAATAGATTTTGCAGTAGATGGTGTAGAAGGTACACAATGGACAAGGATGAGTGTGTATTTAGAGAACTTTAATGTGCTGCTTCACAGGCTGCCATTGTGTATGGCTGTGATACCCGAACACTTCAGGTCTAGTGCTGCTATTAAAATAAGCGTTTAGGCTTTGTTTCAATTTAGAATATTTCTAAAGCTATTGCATTGCCTGAAAGTCTTTTTTTAGGAAGCATGTGTGTACAACATGAATTTTTAAGGGAAGCGGTCATTTTTCAGTACCCTACTTTCCCTTCAGAACTTTTCAGAATGTTTGAGGTAGTAATAAGGTGCTACACAAGTTCAGTATCAGTTGCAGTCCTTGAGAGTTTTGGGCACTTCATGTGCTCCCTGAGTGAGGGAATTGTAATGTCTGCTCTGTGGCTCCTGATCAACCTAAGAAACAGTGTTTGTGTATTAACTGTAAAATGCTGGTAACTTAAATGTATACTTCATTGAGGGATTGCTTTACTTACATTGAGAATACCAGGTGAAGTGGTAAACTTTTTACTGCAGAGATACTAAGTCCAGTATTAATGGAGCTTTTATTTTTCTTTTTAAAGAAAGAGAAACACATTTTAAAAGTCTTATTTTTTTTGTCTTGGCTCAGTCAAGCATAACTTTAATTAACTTCTATTACTACAGGTCAAGTCAACCTTTTCCTGTCAAAGGAACACAAAATTTCTCTTTTTTTTCCTTTGAATAAAGAGATAAATAAATGCATGTTTAGGTACTAATGACTTATATGTCACGTTGTTAAGCCCTTTCCCTCCACTCCTTCCTCTTTGCAGTCCTGCCTGTATGGAAAGTATTGGACAAAATAATATACATGAGGGCTTATTCTGTTACCACGGTCTTCTGTGCTTGTGAAGTTAGAGGACAAGAGGTGTTTAACCCACCACTTGCAGTTCCTAACACTCACTGAAAGAAATTCCAGCTCCCTCAATGTTTGATCTTGGATTCCTGTGTTCCCTTATATATAACTGGGCATGCCCTCGGTCATATCCTGTCAGAGTAAGATGGCTGTCACTTAGTAGTGGGTTGCTGCTGTAGTTATGGGGTCTCTTCCTCACTTACTCCTGAGGACCAGGATGGTTAATGAATGTCTTCATTATCTGTTCCCTCTCCACTTCCATTCCTCCTCCACCTTCACTTCTGACTCAGTTTTCTGGGGGCAGCAGGCTGATGTTCACCTCTAGTAGCACAAAGAGCAGCACAGACGTGCTACATGCATGGTTGGGCACCACTGGTGTAATTAAGGTATCAAAATAGAAAACCAAGTTGGATGCCTGAAGTATTCCTCCTTCAGCTTTTCCTCCTTCTTTCATGTGATCAGAGTCTTGGTAAAGAAATCCTTAGTAAATTACGTCAGTGGGAATTTACTCAGACTCTTCGAAGCTAACACCCGATAACACCTGGTAACAGGTTTCTGAGTTTACTCAATTTAACACCATGTGTCTTTCCTTTGAGTAGAAAGCAAGTCTATGTTTCTTGTTTCTTTGTTGTTTTGGGGAGAAGTTTATTTAGTTGATTGATTGGTTGCTTTTTTTGAGAGGATGATGTTAGGAAAGCTTGCGCTTTTTTTTTTTTTTTGGTTTTTTTTTTTTTTGTTTGTTTTTTGGTTTTTTTTTTTCCCCTAATAAAAATATGATGTGTTCATATTTTCATATTTTTATTTCTCATCCATGGTGTAGTCAGAAAACTTCCTAAGTATACCAAGCACATTGTGACTTTATGTATGTTGTGAACATTGACTTGATAACAGATTATGACCTTCAATAGGAACAACTTCAGTGTTGCAATTTTGGGGAAAAATATTTATTTGTATTTACTGTTTCTTCCCTTTGGATTCTAGAGGAAGCTTAATACTGTACATATGTGTTCCCCTGCCAAGCTAGGCTTCAGTAGCTTTTCAATCTTTATTCTAAATATAATTTTTTCATTATTTACTTTACTATGATTCACTGGGTAGGTGAAAAAATGTAAAGCATTAAAATCTTTCCTCAGACTTTTGCCAGAATATAAGTGAGGCCGTAAACATTGAATTATAAGACTTTTCAAACTTTAAAATTTAAAATGTTCTGAGATGTGGCATTTTATTATCCAGTATAATATTTTATTTTTTTTTGTGTATATTTTCTGACAAAGTGTAATTGCCTACATTTCCAAATATAAGCATGTGTTTTTGTTTAAATTTGCATGTCTAAAATGTATGTGTTTGTTTCCCATCCTCATGTGGCTATGTTCTCAGATTTCTCTGGTTTGTTTTTTTTGGGGGGGGTCTGTTTGTTTTTTTTTTTTTAATAATTTTTCATTTTGTTTTTAACATCACTCAGATATTAGGACATTTAGTGTAAATAGCAACACCTGAAAATGTTGCCATACTTGCAATCAAGCATAGCTGAGGTTTATTTTTTAACTTTTAATGATAATTTTCTTTGCTTTATGTAGAAGCCTTCTATGTATATAGAACCCCAAATACTCCACAAGGCAGGCCATCCTAATAAAATCAATGTGTTGTTTTGGTGGGTTTTTTTTTATTTTATGAATGCAATGACATGAGCCACAATTTGTGGGGGTTCGGTGTTTTTGTTGTTTTGTTTTATATTTTATTTCTTTGGGTTTTTTAATTTCAGATTTCTCTCCAGCCTTATTTTAATGTATATTAAATTTCAGAATCTCTGTAGTAAGTGAGTGAATTCTTTGAATTTAAAACTCTATCCAGACACAGGGAATTATTTAGTATGGAAGGGACCTTTGGAGGTCATCTCTGCCACCACCTTGTCCAGTGCAGGGCCAACTGCAAAATAAGATCAGGTTGCGCCGTGCAGGTTTGGAAAATAAAAATAAGATCAGCTATCACTGTACATTTTTGAAGTTTAAGGCAGATCTGTTTTGCTTATATTTTGTTACATTACCTGAAAATTGTAAGTGAAGTTACTTTGCAGTTTAGTATTGTGGCAAACTTAGTTGTAAACTCAGAGAAGGGATTCCGATGCTTCATTTACACTTGTCTTCACTCATCCTTCCTTTACTGTTACTTTCAGGTCTGAATTCTTTTCCCCTAAAAGGTCTTACCAAAGATATGTAACTGTAATTGCCTTGTATTAGTTGATAGGAATATATTGATGAGTGAAAGAAATACTGCCCTGGGATAACAGAAGTCTTAACATAGGAACTGACACGTGCAGACCAAATGGAGAGATTAAAATGTTTTCACAGACTCAATAAACAGATTTTTGCATCTAAATTTCAGGCAGCACATGAAGTTGAATGAGGAGCTAACAGCTTATTACACTGTATAAAACCAATTCAGAAGAGTAGAGGGCTGGGAAACTTCATCCTGATCTTTGATCCTTTGGATCTGTTTCTTGTTATATAGTTATATACAGTCAGTTGTATGTCAGAGGAGCAGGTTCTTAAACCATTGTCTGATAAAACCAATTAGAAAACATATCTAAGTGTCAGTTTATGACTGTATTTGGTCTAACCAAAAGTTACAATTTAGAAAATCAAGACCTCTGAAGCTAATCCGTCTTTGAAGCAGTAAGAGTGGAGGACAAAAAGTAATTTAAAAGATTATTTATCATGCTGAGTTCTGTTCTAAGTAGAATAGATATCTACATGAACTAGTAAGAACTATGTACTTGAGACAAATGCCTGCCACATATGCATGCATCTGTTATTCCTAAACTGTATATATATCTCTAGTAGTCCAGGATGCATCTGACCTGTCTATACGATTGATTCATATGTATATAGTGAAGTGTATCAAAAGTTCGGTAAACTCATAGATCAGCCACAAAAACATGTATGGCATTGTAGGTCTACAACATAATAGAAGTGAGTCTACCAGTAGCCTTATTCTGAGCTTTTAAAAACTGCAGCATTGAATGTGGCTGTGTCTCCCCCATAAATACAACTGGAAAAGGCATATATTTTTCACAGAAAGAATGACTAATTCTGGTTATTTTACCAGAGAGATCACTTTCATTGTCTAATGGTTGAAATTCTTCTTGTATAAAATATCCTTTAGCTTAACACAGATTTATGGTCTGTGATTAGTGGGAAAACAGTAGGTAGTTATAGTGATTTCTTCTGATTTCACTGCGTGAAATATTTCAGTTGATTATATTATGAAACCAGAGTAAAAATAGTTTTGGTGTTTTTTAATCACCAAAATGAGGTTGAAAATTCAAAATTACATAGAAGGAAATTCAGAAATTGCTCTCTTCCCTTACTGGAAATTGGAAAATAAAATTGCTCAGAGTATGACCACATTAGCAATCAGACCTAACTGTTCATAGCAAAACTATTTTTATTTGATATTTTAATGTGAATCCCTCAGTTGTTTCCATCTGCATTGTATTGGCTTCGTTCTTTATGTGCTTTTGGTGTGTGCAAACTAAATTCCTTTCAGCTGTAATTAAACTGGAAGCTTACTCTTAAATCTAATGTCCTGACCCCATGTGTGAACTACATCATCATGTGGTTAAACAAAGGTTGCCTAATACCTCCACACCATCATAAGGCTCTGGAAACTTCAAGAACTCTAATAACTTCCTGGCATCATTCACTTCCTAGATGGAAGATCCAGATATATCTGTGCCCTCCTATTTGTCTTCAGCTGCCAATCTTATATAAATTGCGATTGGTCTGCTGACAGTCTTCCTCTGCTTCTGTTGTAGTCCTTTTTCTGCTTTACCTGACCTAGCTTTTGTTGCAGTCCCTCTCGGTGAACCTCCCCTTTTTTTCATTTCTTCCTTCCTTTTAAAATTCTTCAGATATTCTTGGTATTTTGATTCCTTCCTGCTATCAAGCAGAAAATTCATAAAGGGTGCAGTAAGGTCCTGGGGAGTGGCTCTATTCTTCAACATGTGCTGGAAGGAGGCCATCATTTCTTGGGAATGGTGTTAAATGGTGGCAGCCTCAGGACACTGAAGGCATCCCATCTGCTGGCAGGTATAAGAATGATAAATGTCAGATTGAAAAGAAAAAAAAAAAAAAGAATAAAAAAAAAAGAATTAGAATGCTTTTCTAAAGACAAGAAGATCCAAATCAGTAAATTGTAACAGCATGGCATATATGTCTTCCACGAAGAGCTGTAAGAAACCTTCCTTTGGGAACCCCACAATAGACCTGTAGTTGTTGGAAATTTTGTTCCTTTTTTTTGGATTGATGACCCAGGAACACCCTAAAGAAGCTGTGTTCCCTTCAGAGTTGTTCTGGGGTCCTTGTTGTTGGCTCCCACAGAAGATCCACGTGAGAACACGGTCTATGATTCCCTTTTCCTCAGCTCTTCACTGTTACAACTATCAATGCATCCCTTTCTGACATACCCTATTGGCATAGAATCATAGAATCATAGAATCATTATGGTTGGAAAGGACCTCCAGGGTCATCAAGTCCAACCTTTTTTATGCATTTCTGATCTGGCCCATGTTTACATACTGCTTTTTTATATTTGTGCGCAATCTGAGATTGCGGAAGGGGATAGGGTGCATGTTGCTCAAATGGATTAATGGCATTGATTTCCAAACTTCCATAAAGTAAAGTACATTACCAGTCTGACTGCAAGAACTCCTGTACCTTTTGTAGATTCTCCTGGGGCTGTGAGCTGTGGGAAAAACCTTCCATGTAACTGCATCAGAAATTACCCACCTGTTCCCTGCCTTGTCTCTGGTCTTATTCAAATATATTTTAACTTGAATTTTTTTATGGCGATGGAGGCACTGATGTGTTAGTGCCATTTCAATCTGAAGGAACATTGTGGTGCTTTCTAGTGGAGTCTGTAGTTTAGGAGAAGCAAAGGTTTCTGGAATAGAAAGTTTTGTACTTCATGAGTGATGGAGATATGCAGCATTGAATCAGATAATTCTGAGTAAATATACCTGGCCTAAATATATTAGAGATGTGAGGAACTTTTTGCTATCTATCACTTAAAGCTATTAATTGCTTCTTTTGCACCTGATTAATTACTAAGTGGATAATAGCCACAAGCAACCTTTAACTTGCCTCCAGTCCAGACACTTTTTTAAAAACAGGATCAAGACCTTCCTGAAACCACAGTAGTGCAGCTATTGCCTATGAAAACTATTCAGTAGTAGCTGACAATTCATGCAGAAATACCAGTGTTTGGTGACAGCTTTACTAGTTATCACATCTGCCAAAAAAAGTGAAAATGAAGAATGCTAAATTCTCCGTGAACATTCTGAATATGGTCAAGGCCAGGTAATCTTTGTGTAACTATGTAATTTCCCCAGTAAATTTTAGCAGCAAGCAGTGTTAGCATAGGGATTTCTTGTGACTTAGTGATAGCAGGAGGAGTTGGTTTTAATGAGTTAAGTACAGGTGTTTTAGCACTTTAGTTCCCTGGTGCATGGTCTGCCTTTAAGTTAATTCTCTAACAGCTCAATCTTCTATTTTTCACAAACTCCACTTTCAGAAGTTCCATTTTCCTACTTCAGAAAGCAGACCAGCTTTAAGAATACATAGAGTTAATCTATCATCGTATTGAGACTGAAATGGAGAGAATGTTACATAATGGCACAATTAACAGTGGAAGAGTCAACCACAGGTATTGTAGACAAAGTTCATGTCAAGAAGGTCCACAGGAAATTCCTAAGTAAAATATTTAACTTCGAGTAAGTGAACGAAAAGCATCTTGATCCTACTTACTGAGATAAAAGGCTTCCAATAGCTACTACAGCAACAATTTTCAGAGACTGACCCTTAACTATGTATAAAGTTATGTCTGCTATACTTAAGTCATACTAGAAGAATAATTTCTGATTCTTTGGGTGACTGTCAATGGGTGTATATCATCTGTTATTAACACAGTCTTTTTATTTAAAAAAATAAATCTGAGCTTTGAGACATTTATTTAGGGTTTTGTTATTTTTTTTTCCATCTGCTGAACACCATCTCTCGCAGCATAAGCTTCTCACCATAAATGAGATGAGGTTTTAAGACTTGCGTAAGAATCTTTATAATGGAAGAAAGGACCTAGTTGATATTATTTGCTCTGTTCAGGACTGTTTTTAGGAAACTGTGATTCTGTCCCTGGTAATTCAGTTTGCACAGGGTATCACAGGGATGTAATTAGCAGTTTCTAGTTCTTGGATGCTTACTGAAGGAGCTCGCTGGAGAATAATTTCACCTGAGGGTGGGAATAACTAGACAGAAAAATAGATCAAACTGGCGTTGTTAAGGCAGCATGATACTGGATCAATGGTTAGCCTGAGCTGTACTGTAGAAATGCCTAGAGCAGGACAAAATCTGGCAATTAATGACATCTATTGGCATCAATACCAACAATTCAACAATGACGTTAAGTAAAAGAGGGAAGCAAATCAGCTATAAAGGAGACTGCAATTGCAGAGGAAGTATGTTCTGTCATTTAGGAGAGATTATTTGCAAAACTATTAATTTAAAATATTCTGTTACCCTTCACCTCCTTCCAGTCATTCTTCTTTCAGTATAGGAAGTGCATTCAAAGTCTTTGCTGTGTGGAATTAGTCACTGTATTTAATCCCTGTCTATCGACCATCTGATTAACATTGCAAGCACAAAGTTGAAAGATGGAACAATGCAATAATCTACTAACTGTGTCCATGTGACAGAGTTAATTCCTCTTCTGAAATCCCCTCAAATGTTTTTCTACTGAAGATCTTTTCCTTGCTGTGTTTTTTTTTTTTTAAAGAAATGATGTGTGAAGTGATGCCAACGATAAACGAGGACACCCCGATGAGTCAACGGGGGTCCCAAAGCAGCGGCTCGGACTCGGATTCGCACTTTGAGCAGCTGATGGTGAACATGCTGGATGAAAGGGACCGTCTCCTTGATACTCTTCGGGAGACACAGGAAAGCTTGTCACTTGCACAGCAACGCCTACAGGATGTCATCTACGACAGAGACTCCCTCCAGCGACAGCTTAACTCAGCATTGCCCCAGGTATGTAGTTTATAAAGACTTTTTTTTTAGGTTCACCAATTTTCTACTTAATGCCACTTACTTTAAACCTAATCAGTATTTATTCCTTGAGGCCCAAATTCTGCTCCCCTTGAGCTCAGCTGTAGAACTCCCCTCTATTTATAGTACCTCTTTGGGACCTGTCTTCAAAATTAAGAGTAGGAGTAATACTGTTGACTTCAAGGAGAGCAAGATGAAGGCCTGTAGCTACTGGTTCTTTTGGCTGTTGCTCTAGCATTTACAACAGATAAGGGATCATTTAAATTAAATATCTAGTGGTGGGAATGAAGAAAAATAGAATCAGCATGTTTTCTACAGACTCTATTCCAGTTATTCCAGTGTTATAATAAAAAAACCGTAGTTTATGTAGGTTAAATAAGGTACTACACAAAACCACAAAACCAACTAATATCTTAGTATTTGTTTATTTAAAAATAATTATATAAATTTCATTATCTAAAATTACCTTTGTCTTTTTAAGGAACTGCAAAGTTAATTCTTTCAGTTAAAACAATAATATGATACTATATTCACCATTATATATCAATATAACTTTATTTGTCAATACACTAGAATTAAAAGCAAAACCATCTTAGTTCAGTCTGTGTATCTGGACAGAGATTTGAAATACACCATGCAGTTTTTCTTCATGTTATTTTTTTTTGTGTCTTTCAACTGTTACTTAGTAAAGAATTTGATTGTAGCCATGAGGGCCTGGGGATACTTGGCTGGGCAAAGTTGTGTACTTAGTAGATGGTGGTTAGAGAAGAAGGAAGACTCATCTGTGTGATTGGAATAAGGACATGGTGAGGGTGAATTAAATGAGTGAGAAGGTTCTTAAAGACAGAAGAGGAAAAAGCCACCCACTGGATTAGGGAGTGGAGTTAATTTAAGGGCTAACCCTGGCAGATTATTGGAATATTTTGGGATAGGGCTGAAAAAGAGAGAACTGTAATCATTTTAAGAGTAGCATTAGCAACTTTAGCATTAGGTCCAGGCATTAAGAATGACTACATTTGGCTTGAGTCAAACAAGAAGGAGTAACAATGATCTTGTCACACAGTAAAATCAGCAATTTTTTTTTTTTTTTTAATTTGTGGGCAGTTAAGCTCCTTTTCCACTGCTGTGTCTTCACAGAATAGTGTAAAAGAATAAGTGAGAGACAGCTAAGATCCTTTATTCAAAGATTTTTTGCTAGAAATCTGAAGGAGAGAGAAGGTTCTGCTGTGAACCTCCATTCAGTGTGCTGCTTAGTACAGAGACACTCTCCACTCAGTCCATAGTGAAGTATTTCAACTGAGCACTAGCCAGTGTCTAAGCCATGTTTCTGTGTCTCACATAAGCAAAACTCATGCTAAAATGCAGGAAACTAGGTGAGGAGAATATTCAGCATTAAGTGTGATACAGAGCCTAAAAGAAACATAAATTCTAAGGAACTGGATCATATAATTCTAATTTTTATTTCTTCTAGTAAACTTCAGTGTTGTGTGTTTTTTTTGAATGATAGCTATACACCCCCAGAAAGAATTGATTTGTCAGGTGAATGTGTTGCACTACCTTGTACTATTAAGAATGTGTATTTCAGGAAGCATTCATTCATATATCGAAGTAGACATTTGGGTTTCCTGTATGAGAAGCTTTGTTACATACTGCTTACACTTTAAAGCAGAATCATATTTTTTCGCATCAGTTAGGTTGTCTAGATCTTCGTGTAAGTAATTCAGTTCTGTGGAAATTTTTTTCTATAAATACAGAGCACTCGCCTAGTAATACAACATTCTAGTAATACTGCCTTACAAGAAAAAAAAAACTACCATATGACTGGCATACTATTTTGCTTCCTTTCTGGATTTGAGATATTCTACATAGTACTTAATTTTTTAATTTTTTTTT